>JAYXIM010005214.1:600000-978707 GCA_037575425.1 Anastrepha fraterculus | reverse complement strand
TTATAATTATCATTATTATTATTATTATTTCGTGCCTGTTCATTATTCCGTCTAAAATAACTTTGTCCTACATAATTTCCCTGATAATGTCCCTGGTTGTTATTGTTATTATAATTACTAGGGCGGTTATAGCTTTGAATTTTATTCTGATTTCTATTATAATTCATATTTGCATCATTGTATTTATTCACCTTAAATTTTCTATACTCTGGTCGAATGCAGCTGTCTTCGTATCTACGTCTGGTCATTATGTCCAATATGTCTCCTAAATCCCTCATATCGTATATTTTGTCGAGTAATGTCCCTTGGGTCATCTCTTTTATAGTATTCACTAACAAGCTGTCTATGTTTGTCAAGTCTATACCACGATCGTCGCTATGGTATATTACTAATTCGTCCGCTTTGTATTTAATATTCTGAATTTCTGTAGCTAGTTCACTTACCGTTCTTACACATAAGTTGTTAATTTTTTTGTATATTTGATGTGGCTCCGTATCTGGCCTGTATCTAAGTTTTAGCAGTTTTTTAATCAGTTGCCAGTTGTCTGGTGTCGGTATATTTATGATGACGTCCTTGGCCTGTCCTTGTATGACTTTGTAGAATATGATTCGGACCGCTTCCTTTTTTAGACTTTCCTCTTGTATGGTTGATAATAGGTATTCGATGCTACTGAAGAAGCTGTTGACCGTGACTATTCCTGTCCCGGTGAAAGTTGGCATGTGGTTTATCATTTTAAAGATGTTGTCTCTTTTGCCGTTATCCTGTATTTGGTGTTGTTGCTGTAGTTGGTTTGTTTGCTGTTGAAGATCTAGGTAGGCTTGTCGTAAGCTTTCCAACTGCTGATCTTTCCTGGCCAGTTCTTCGGCCACGCTGACGGAAGCAAAATGAGTCTGCTCCTCCATCCTTCTCCGTTCGTCGAATATTTGTTGTCTTTTAGTATACAGTTTTAGAGAAAAAAAAATTTTTTAGTGGTGTCTAATTTGCAAAAATGTTCACTGCACTATTTTTTGGTTTAGTGGTGTTCAAATTGCCTAAATTTTCACTGCACTATATTTTTTTTTTTTTATTTATTTTAGTGATGTATAATTTGCAAAAATGTCCACTGCACTATTTTTTGGTTTAGTGGTGTCCAAGTCGCCTAAATTTTCACTGCACTATTTTTTTTTTTTATTTTTAGTGGTGTATAATTTGCAAAAATGTCCACTGCACTATTTTTTGGTTTAGTGGTGTCCAAGTCGCCTAAATTTTCACTGCACTATATTTTTTTTTTTTATTTTTAGTTATCGTATATTTAGTTATACCCTGGAGGGTCCGGTCAACTCCTGAGTTGGCTACGGATTCGCAGGATCAGGTTGGGTGTTTATAAAAAATTATTTTTATTATTTTTATTTCCCGTATTTCGTTTCACTGGATCCTTTTTTTACTGTTTAAAAGGATCCTACCGACTGCGCCATTTACGTGTTTTTGCCGTTAGGTTTGCGAAAAAAAACTAAAATCTGTTTTTGGTTTAAAATTTATTTATTTAACTAATTACAACGAACTACTCCAATGGAAGGGAGGAATCAGACTGACTTTATTGTTTTACTTCAGGTAAAGTCAAAGCTTACGTATGTATATATATTTGCTTACTCGGTATATTACAATTTTATTTTCTTATTTGCTAGTTACATTGGTTTATGAAAAATACTTATTAATATTACATTTTAGTGTGGGAACGGAAATGCTGATTTGACAATATTCATTGTAAGTGGACAGTAAAGTTAGTTAATTTTGGAACGGTTGCAATTCCTGGAATTGCGACCGAAAAATAAATTTAATTTGTGAATTTAATAATAATTTTTGCAAACAAACGGAAGTTGGTTTAATATTACATTTTGTCTTTAGTTATACTTTCAATGAATTCATCTATGCTTGGTTTTATATATGTAACTGGTTTTATATATGTAACTCGCGCGCAATTTTAAGGAAAATAGAACGAACATAGACTTCTTGCGAGGCAGGGAATTTTCCTGTAGGGTGTATGTGTTTATGTATATGTACAATATGTTTAACATTAATATAAAATGTTGGAATTTAACCTAAAAAAATTGGGCCAAAGAGGAGATGGATTGTGCGTCTTGCCTGAGACTAAAGTTCTTATAAACGAGAAAAACTGAAAATGTAATTTCACAACGTCAAACAATTTGAATAGCATTGGTTTTTATTTATTTATTTACTCTCAGTAAGAAAAATAATAAATTATTATTTATTACTTAAAAGCTATACCTACCCGGGGTTTTATCTATTTAATTAAATTTCGTTATCTATAGTATTATTTTAAAACATGGCGCTTATTCTGACTAAACTACAATATGTACAGATATGAAATATATATCAAAATAAAGGTTTTGATGAGCATATTTCCGGAAAATTATAAAAATTAAAATTGGTTAATTTGTTCATGAAATATTTGAGTGCAAAGTTATCAAAATTTTCATATTGATAACAGCGATGTCTATGCAAAGCGGGATGACACACAAATATACGCATATATATTATATGAGTACGTTTGCTTTGTTTAGCTCTATTTCTAATGAGCACATCATTGTATGGGCAAAGAACTCTTTAATTGTTTTGTTTTGTTCTCTTTACTAATAAATATGTATTCATGAACATAGTCCCAACGGGTGCTGTGAATTTTTTTCAAAATTTTGTTGGTATGAATTGACAATTGACTTGAAATTTGTCAATTCACTTAAAACAACGGTAACAGTGCAATTAGAAAGAGTTTTGGACAGACGCAAAATATAATTTATTTTAAGAAAGAAGTACATCCATATTTAATTTTAAAATATGCCTAGAGGACGACCAAGAAGAGTTCGTAGAAGAGTTCAGAGAAGGTCCAGGGGCAAACATTATCAAGGGTGGGGCTTCATTTAAAGGAGGATTGCTTTGCTCACGGCCAACTTTATGTTGCGTTAAGCCGGGTTAGATCCTGGGAAAATATACGAGTTCAAATGGGCAATAACGAAAACTTGACGTTGAATGTAGTTTATAATGAAGTAATTTAAAAAAAAATTACTGATTTAACTGAAAAAAAATTTTAAAAATGTTATATGCATAAGTTCTTACATATTACAAATGAATAAAAATATACACTTTTCTAATCATCATAACTTTTAATATATAAAAGTTTCACATATGCTGTTTACTTTCCGTGGGGAAAAAGCCCACCCGATTTTCGGGGGTTATATACTAGTTTTTATATATTACTTTTTATCAAATAGACCAATTATTTCCAGAAATTTATTAGTTTTGAAAATTTTTGCAGCGGTGGAAGCCATAAGTAATCGAAGTGAGTTAGAGGAGTTTGGAAACGTGTACCAGATGAGTTGCTTATGTTGGACAATTACGAGAATGGGTTCCTCACTTGTTTGTTGGTTTCGACAAAAAAGGAAGAGGGCTTTGAAGTTTTTTAAGCATATGCAGCTCGCGACAAATGAAAGCACATTAAGTTTCCGACCATTTAAACAAATTTTTTTTTGCTATTTTTAATATTATTTATTTATGTGAAGGAGTATAGTTCATTGTAAAACAAAAACTTTAGAAATACAATTTTAGAATTTTATACAGAAATTAGAGAAATTCCACAAACCCACGGTTTTAATTTAAAATTTCTAGAAAAATGTTTGATGCGCAGTTTTAAAGACTATTAAATTCTAGTAAACAAAGTGCAAGTTTGAATGAACTTAAAAGTTCCTCTGGTTTTTTACAATTTTTCCCCTGACGGTGTTGCGCATTTTCTTCATATAACAAATGCACACCTCTGCAAACGAACCGTAGCTAATTTAGTTCTTTTATCCGCGCATTTGTTATCTGTTACCCATATAATATAAGCCCTACGGAATTATAACGCTCAGGGGCATTATAAGTTTGCTCCCATAACTGTTTTATGTAATAGTATAAATGAATGAAGATAGATATGGACATATGCACATAGGTATGTATACCAAAATGCTCAAAATGGTGAGCTTAATCGATTTAGCCATGGCAGACGGACGAACGCCAGTGTGCAGAACAACTCGAGCAAAAATTAATATATCTGCTTGGACCTTTGTACACATAATACCAATTGTCCAAAGTAGTTTGGTATTTAGAATCGGCCACCAACCAGGTCCACCTGGCATATAACGGTTATTTAAAAAACAAACAAAGAACCTCTTATCTCTGTCATAAATTAAGTAAATACATCGCAAATAAAATTCTAACCAATAGGCGGTGCCATGCCCACAAACTAAATTTCCGTCCGTTTCGGCTACCTGAAAGATTAATTGGGCTTCCTTCATGGAGGAATGGGATATGCTTTCCCAGTTACTATATTTGTGCCGCGTGTTTCAATGCTAGCACATATTTGGTGGGTTCATCTTCCTTACTAATGAACCTGTAAGTTCCATTGGAATATGTATATTACCAGGTTCTTCTTCTTCTTAATTTGCACGATAACCGCTTACGCGATCTTGACCTAGTTTAACATATGGGGTCAGTAGTTTCTTTCGCGTTCTAACCGTCGCCAGCTGGACATATCGAGTGAAACCACCTGATCTTTTCAACACAGATGAGAATGCCTTTGCTACGACCAGCTGATATCACATCGAATACTTTCAGAGTCGCAGCGTTTGTATTCATTCGGACGACATGATCTAGTCAACGGAGCCGCCTTATCATTATTCGCAGTACTACATCTATGACGTCGTAAAACTCATACAGTTCATTGTTCTATCACCTGCGATACTGGCCGTCGGCAGCGTACAAAGTTCTAAAAATCTTCCGCAGAATCTTACACTGACACTTTTCAAAGGACACCTCATCGGATGTTGTTACCGTCCACGCTACTGCGCCTTACAACAGGATTAGTTACCTTATAAAGTGTTAGTCTAGTTCGTCGAGAGAGGAATTTACTACGCAATTGCCTACTTAGTCAGAGTAGCACTTGTTGGCAAGAGAGATTCTCTATGAGACTTCAAGTCTGATATCATACCCAGGTTAATAAGATGATAATTCAATATACGATACTCTTTTATAAATAATGTGCTAATTTTAAAATTATTATTATTTAATTCTGTACAATCTTTAAATAGGTTTATTTTGAAGCTACCTATCATTGATTTTTATTGCCGTGAACCCGGTAGATTGTCTCAGTATGATCTTCTTCGCCTTTCTTCCACCTCCTGAATAAGCGAGCAAAATTTACCATTTTCTAGACCACCAACTAGCTCAGTACCTATAAGAGAGAAGACCACTTCTTTCTCAGCTATTTTATCTGCCATTTCGTGCCCAGTAATTGCTAAGTATCCTGGAACTCATAGGATAAGTAATTTGTGGTTATGGCCTTTGATTTTACAAGCAATACCTCACGCGTTTGTTTGATTACAACGATTAACAGTCGGCCCAAATAAAATTTTAATAAAATTTAGGTGGGTATAAAGTTCGATTCGGATTGAATTTAGCACTGCCTAACTTGTTTTAATTAATTTTGTTATGAAAATATACAGTTATTATTCGTTCAAGCTCAGAGTGTTCTGTGTTTTTCTATTATTTTTTAACCTGTAGTGGCATCTATAATACATACAAACATACATACAATATAAACCTATTAAACATTTGCTTACTAACGGGTGATTTTTTAGCTATTATCTTTTTAAACAGTTGGTTTAAACACGTCCGTTTCGTGTTTTGTTTCACTGTCAAACATCTTCAGTTTGGTCTATAATTTAACTATGAATCGTCTTACAAACGAACAATGCTTGCAAATCATTCAATTTTATTATAAAAATGCGTTTTCTGTTAAGAAAGTTTAAGTTGACCGAAGAACCACTTTTTCATCGCAAAATTGTGTTCAGCGACGAAGCTCATTTTTGGATCAATGGGTACGTAAATAAGCAGAATTGTCGATTTTTGAGTGAAGATCAGCCAGACGAATTGCAAGAGCTACCAATGTATCCAGAAAAGGTCACAGTTTGGTGCGGTTCATTGGACCGTACTTCTTCAAAGATGCTGCGAATCGTAACGTAACTGTGAATGGTGAGCACTACCGTGAAATGATATCCAACTTTTTTTTGCCCAAAATGCAAGAGCTTGACTTGCATGACATGTGGTTTCAGCAAGACGGTGCCACATGCCACACAGCACGCGTAACAATGGACTTGTTGAGAGGCGAGTTTGGTGAACATTTTATTTCACGTTCGGGACCTGCTAGCTCTTAAAAAATCACCCTTTATTACGTACTATTCATCACAACGCTGTCATATCTAAGCTTTTGCTTCGTTTATCTAATAAAGTTAGCCATTCTCGGAAACTCCGTTCCTTTATTTACATACATACATACATATTTACATATGGTACATGCGCATCTCATTCCGCATTGTAAAAGATCAATGAAACGTTTCTGATCAAACAGTTTTATATTATATAAATATTCGTTCCAAATCACACGTACATACGTGTACACATGCATAGCCGTTCGTCAGATTCAATATGCAGTAAAGATCTTATACCATAAAAGATTAAAATTCCTAAAATGCCAAAGCTATTTTTAGCAAACTTCCTTATCAAGTCCAAACAAAAAGTGCTTTGGTCTTTGCTTTGAAAGCATACATACATACATGCATGCATATGTAAGCACTGGTCAAACTTTACTAACTAACGCAAGCATTGAAATCATTAATCTTCCCTAAATTCTTTAGAATTTCAACATTCGTTGCCACATTTTCCAATCACACATAGGAAATAAGTAGATTTGTACGTATTTGGCCAATCAGAAAATATTCGTGCATTTGCTTATACTCGGAGGTACCAATGACGTAGTGCCTGAAAAACCCCGAACTGTGGTACTTTTTGGTAATTGCCTGCGTTAAGCAACGCGCAGTAGCTGTGCAATGCATCGGTACAGGTGATGTAACTCAGCTCGTGTGCAACAGATAGTGCAATAAATATTAAATGTATGCATGTATGTAGTTGTATGTATATTTATGTGTATAGATGCAGATGACTCAACACGGTAATTAAATAGTGCGAAGGTCGGACAAGAAATATTACCGCGTGCTTAGTGCAACTACATACATCAATACATATATTTACACAGATACTGTTTACCCACATTATCGGTACTATAAATAAATGTACGAGTATTACCAGATAAGTATATATGCATGTGCATACATATCGATGGTTTTCGAGAAAAGTGACATAATTCAAAAATACAAAATACTGAGTTGGGTCAGTTTTCTAGATAAGTGACGCGCCAATTCGATCACCTGACAAAACGACACTAACGCCATCTCTCAGAATTGCTTCAAGATTCGCTTATGACGCTTTTCCAGATAAAAATATATAAACTCTGTAGTTGATTTTTGCTTTTAACGGCAAAACTCCGAATTTTGAGTTAATTTTGAGTTGTGTCGCTTTTCCAGAAAACCATCGATATGAGAGGAGCGCACTTTCATGTTTCATAACTCAATCGCCTTTTTATCGTTAACAGGTTTTGAAAATTTCGAATTCTGCCCACTCGGCGAACATAAAATGGATATTTGGCATTTATCCTTATGTAGGTGCGCTTTTTATTTCGAAATGTTTTCTTTAAATCTTGCAAGCGAATCCTTCACTAAAATACTAATCATATAAAATAAATAAATAATTGGCGCGTACACTTCTGTTAGGTGTTTGGCCGTGCGCCCCTCCCATTTGTGATGCGCGTCTTGACGTTTTTTCCACAAATGGAGGCACCTACAGTTTTAAGCCGACCACGAAAGGCAAATTGTTTTTTATGAGGATTTTTTCATTTTATTTTATTTATTGCTCATATACAGTGTGGATATATAATATCTAGGAATGAGCGATGACGAAAAATTTATAGATTATAATATCAAACTGAAATCTTCGATTTTTTTTGCACTTATTCTAAATGAATCCCGCTTATATACGAATACATATGCGAAATAAAGCTTCCCAATTTAATTCTTTTTATTGCAGGGTTTCGTTTAGGTTCTGTAAGGCAGACATCACCCACACCGTTCAAACAATGCGCTATATTGGACTGACAGTAGCAATAAATTCAGATTTGGCCAAAATTGCTTAAGCCATTACGGCAATCAAGAAAAATTTACGCAAAACAAAACAGTGCAGATCTCGCATCATCGATGTGAAGATTAAGAGTACAAAATATTACTATTGGGTAGTCGAAAAAGTCTTTTCGTATTTCTAATCAAACTTCAACTCATTTTTTTTATATTTATAATGAACTTTATTAAGCCAAATATGTACCATTTTGTTCTAGAGACATTATTCCATCAGTGTAAAACTTTTGTGGTTTCTCGGCGAAAAACTGCGACAAGTTGTTTTCACAGGCTTCTCTTGAAGCCAACTTTACTCCATTAAAGGAGTTCTGCATTGACCAAAACAAATGGTAGTCCAGTGGTGCAAGGTCAGGGCTACATGGTGGATGCATCAAAACTTCCCAGCCAAGCTCTCCCAGTTTTTGCCGAGTCATCAAAGATGTGTGTGGCCTAGCGTTGTCCTGATGGAAGATCAATCTCAACAGTTGTTGACAGTAAAGTGTAGAATCAATCGTTCGAGCATGCTGGAGCAGCTCATAGTGGATGATTCCTTTCTAATCCCACCAAACACACAGCATAACCTTTCGAGGCGTCAATCCTGGCTTTGCGACCATTTGTTGAGCTTCACCACCCTTGCACCATGATTTTTTCGCACATTATTGTCGTATGCGATCCACTTTTCGTCTCCTGTTACCATTCGCTTCAGAAATGGTTCGATTTCATTTCGTTTCAGCAAAGAATCACAGATGTTATTTCGGTCCATTAAATTTTTCACAGACAATTCATGTGGTACCCAAACATCGAGCTTCTTTTTGTAACCAGTCTTTTTTAAATGGTTCAAAACCGTTTGATGATGAATGTTTAGTGCCTTGGCGATGTTATGGCAGCTTATGTGCCGGTCCTGGTCAATATTTTCCATAATTTCATCGACTTTTTCAACGATAGGTCGACCGGAGCGAGGTGCATCTTTCACATCGAAATTTCCAGAACTGAAGCGAGCGAACCTTTGTTGTGCTAAACGAACTGATACAGCATCGTCTCCGTCAACTTCACAAATTTCATTGGTGGCTTGAGTGGCATTCTTCCCTTTTTTATACAAAAATTTCAAAATATAGCGAATTTCTTCATTATTTTCACTCATTTTTGAACAGCTATAATTTTTTTTAAACTTCTCCGAATTTAATTTTTTTTTGGTTAAATGAAGCTTAAAATGTCACCTTTCTAACACCATATGATATGACACAATGTGATTGGTAGGACTGGAGATAGAGGACTCCAACGACATGATATTGACAAAATACGAAAAGACTTTTTCGATTGCCCAATATTATTATATTATCATTCTGGAGCATCGATTGTAAAACTTTAATGTTATATGACTTAAAATAGGAAAATAGGATGAATATTGATGAACACCGGGCACCCTATAGTGTAAAAGAATCGAATTTACATTTAAATCGATGATTCATATAATTGAGTCTATACGCACAAAGTTGCAGAGCCTAATTCTCAATGATTCTGTAGATATAAAGTCAAAAATGGACGAGCGGAACTTTTTGTTCTCATCGGTACTAGATTTGATTAGATTTGTGGGGGCTTGGATAAGTCCAAGCACTCAGTCCGGAAGACCATTGTACAACACCCGGATAGATTGCAGTGAAAGGAATAGAGAGACAGGAAAGATGCAGTATGGATGCAAGACGGACAAATTGGTTGGAGGTCACTCTTCCGCGAATCTTTTGGATTAATTGATGACTCCTAAAAGAGATCCGGAAGTGGAAGAGTATGAACTTTATCCATGCTCAGAACATCGCATCTCAACAGCCTAAGTCTTATTCTAGAGAACGCCGGACAGCTACAGAGAATATGCTATTCAGTGTCCTCATTTTCACGACAAGACAGGAATATATTAGGTCGTCAATAATTCCCATAGTAGCCATATGCTGACCACAGGCGTTGCGCCCTGTGGTTACCTCTAGCAGGACCTGAGAGTCTTTGTGGTAAATTTTAGGATTTTACTCTACAGTAGCCCAACTCAGACCAACGCCTTCTATGGGTAGACCTCATAAAGTCGTCAATCCATAGTAGAACCGATGCAGAACTGACCTGTAGGAAGGGTTCAGGGCCCAGAGGTGTGCTTGCAGTCCCTTCATTAGCCAGTTTATCAGCCAAATCGTTCCCTGGAATCCGCAGTGTCCATGCACACATTTAAAAAAAGCTTTGTTGTGTTTTGTAACACTGTTCAGTTTCGACCAATTTTGAAGTGCAGCATGGGATAGCAAGGGCTTTCAGTGCAGCTTGACTGTCACTACAAATTCGAATACTACTACCCCGCGACTTTTTCTCAATTAGCCCGTATGCTGCATTTAAGATGGCATAGACTTCCGTTGGATCCGTCGGTGTAGAAAGTGTGCTGATATCCCATTAATAGGTTCTCTGGACTTAACCATTGATCTCTATCTGTGATCAAAAAGTCACAACTTCCTACCGAAGCCAACGTGAGGCACGCGATTGCCCGCTGGCATCGAGAACAGTGTACACCGCTCCGACAACTGGTGGCAAATCTGACAGTGGCCAGTGTTTTCTTTGCTTGACTTGAGTCTGTACGCCGCCTTCATTGCTTCCTTCTGGATTTGAAGATCTAGAGGTTGCAAGTTCAGGATGTTGTTAAGGGCATTGCCTGATGTCGTACTCACAGCACCTGCCATACCCAAACACACTCTTCTCTGTAGTCTTTTTAGGGGTTTTACTCTGGAGTTAACCAAAGTAGCCTTCGACCAGACTACAGAGGCGTATGTGATAATGGGTATAATCAGGGTGATGTACAACCAATGTACTATCGCCGGTCTTAGACCCCATGTCTTGCCAAATTTTCTCTTACACTACCAGAAGACTTTTAATATTCGAGAGACCTCCTGCTCGACGGGTACCTCTCGCAATCCCTAAGTATTTGACCTCAGAAGACAGTTGCAGTGCTACTCCTTTCAAGGTGGGTAGTAACGAGCCTTCCGTATTGCGTTTCCTAGTGAAAAGTATCAAGGTACTTTTTATTGGATTCATCGAAGGACCGTATCGAAACGTATTGATGACACAATAACTAGTATGAATTCTTATCTAGAAGTAATAAATCTTCCAGATAAATATAAATATCCATCAAGTCCCAAAAATGAACTGTAGCGTTTTGAAGATTTCCACATCTAGTTCCTACGAGCTTCCGTCGTATTTTTTTAAGTTAAATATTGTGCTCTTATCTAAGATACAGAAGCGCTTTGAACTTATATGGGAAGTTTATGCAATTTTCCTTGCGAGTTTGTCAACAATTTCAGTTTCTTCATGCCAATATGACCCAACATCCAGAAAATTCAAACTTGATTTGTTATTTCAAGTGGGTTTATTTTTTTGTTGCATATATTTCGGGCTGAAAGATGGAAATCTGTTTTTCCATGGTTTTAGAGAAACTTTATTCAATTACACCCATTGCGGTAGCTTCTTCATATACTAACTCTCCATGGATCAGGTTATCATAAATTGGTTTATTTTATATATGCTTTAGATGCACCCACCCAATATTTTTGCTACTAAGTTCCCATCTGAATCTAATCAGCTTTGGTAAAACTTTCGCTAATCGGTATTCCTCGGTGCTGTGATTACCGAGTAAACTATATAAAGTATCCCAAATCGTACACCTGAGATAATTTCTTCCCTGATAGTGCTTCCAGTTATTATGAAGAGGTCTTAGCATCAAAAAGAAGTTCATGGACGCTGCTGGACCGGTTAACATAGCTTATGTTATGATTTGATTGAACTCTGCTAGTTGATTCTACTACTACGAGCGTTATCGTGGGCTGAAAAAACGTCGTGTAGCATCTTCCCAGCATTTTTGGGAAGTAGCCTCTTTTCAAGTCATAAGTATTTTTACAACTTTCTTCCCTGTTACAACTGCATGTGGTTTTCAGAGTATTTTCCGATGAACCTTAACATTCCGATTTTAGATCACAAGTTTTCTTTTAAAAGTTACATCAGTGGCCTTGTTAGCTATCAGTCTTGAATATTAGCGGCAGGAATTACAAGCATCCATTTCACTTGAACTCGAATGAAATCGCAGAGGAACACATACGAGTATACGTAGTGCTTTCCATTGCTGATTCGAGCGTCCATTATAGCAACGATCGAGCTATTTAAAAGTTGAGCACTTTTCTGCGATTATTGTTAGCTTAAGAAAGGAGTGAGAGACTAGTAAAGGCAAGCATTTATCAGTATATTTTACTTCGTTTTTCCCATTAATTCCCAACAAAGACACCATGTCAATATGAATTAATTAATATCTTTTGGGTTTTACCGCAAACGTCAGTTGATAGCAAACAGTTGAAAAGAGGAAAAGGAGAGGATGTGAAAAGCCGCTTAATATTAGTATAGACAAGACACTTTAGTATGTATGTAAATACCTATGCCGATGTCTGCATATTGTAATACAAACACTGCGGTATTGAATATCCTTCCGCCAATTTGCAGAGATCAACAAAGTAATCATGAAGTGTTAACCACAAAATCAAACCGCATCAATTGTGTGTGCATATGTATGTATGTACGTAGAACAATTGCATTTCGTGGCAAAGAGTTGTCGATCACATGAGACTTAGAGTGCAATTGCTCCCGATTTAAACGTAACTTAACAAACTTAAAAGCAGGCTGAGGAATGGGGAACGTGTATAAATGTTTACTCCAGCCTTAATAAACTTAGATTAGATTCCTAAGAGGTCTGTTAGCCAAGACTTAGACACAATTTTACATAACTTAGGCCAATTTACCACACCAGCAACACGCGCTGCTGGTTAGCATAAACTTCGCTTAAGAAACATACAGAGCTGTAGGTTTTATTATTATAGGTTTTCAATGCCACCTCTAATTCAGCCTTAAGTTATGTATTTTACCATACATAAACTGAAAGCGGTGAGAGAATCATTCTGCAATATAATTTTTGCGCCTATTTCGAATAATATTCCTTTGGAGGAATATTTCTTTGGTGACAAATGAAGAAAACACAAAAAGGATATAAACATAGATGACGGCAAATATCGCTGGTGCATTCATGATAACGTGCTGAGTAATAACCTTCAAGTTTCTACGAAAACTAAGAAAAACCTAAGTCTTGCCTAACAGAGTTCTAAGTTACGAAAATTAGGTAATTTGAGGGAGAAGAGAGAATCGTGATGAGTTTTGTTCCTTTTTATTAAATAAGCCTTCAAAAGATTTTTTGTGATATTAAATAATTTATAGAAATTTATTTGATGTGAAATCTTTAATAACTACCTACTTATCTGAAAATATAATATCAAAATAAGCACAACAATAATAAATAAAATAAAATATTTGAATGCATTGTTGGTATAATTATTTGAGATCGTTCAGCCATTAAAATCCCGTAATATATTGGGTTGGAGAAGAAGTTCATAGGTGCTTAAAAACTGGCTCAACAACTTTCTTGACACCAGACCAGGCGATTTTTGGCGGAAAGGCATCAACAAATTGATCAAGAGGTGGTAAGAGGTTGTAAACAGCAATGGCGTATATACAGGGTGTACGATATGAAGTGTTACCTATTCAAAACACCTTTGTGTGACACTTTGTGTGTGAAATTAGCTTTTATTGATTTCAAAGACAAAAGTGTTCAAAAATGATTACAATTTTAACATATATTCACTTTAGCTCGATATGACCACCTTTTGCCTTGACTATAGCCTTGAAACGGTCAAAAAATGAGTTGCATGCTGCACGAATGTGATCTTGAGGTATTTTGGCCCATTCTCGTATAATCGCTTTTTTCAGCGCATCCATACTGGCATATTTTTTAGTCCTCACCTTGCTCTCCAAAATGCGCCAGATGCGTCTGGCGAATTCGAAAGCCATTGTGTGGACGAAATGAAGTGTGGAACATGATTTTTTAGACATTCTTGGTTCACACGAGCTTTATGAGTCGGTGCCGAGCCCTGTTGGAACGTCCATGGTCTACGACCGAAATGTTTGCGTGTCCACGGCTCTAAAGCAGCTTCTAAAACATTTTCCCGATAATAAGTCGCATTCACTTTGACACCAGGTTCGATAAAAACGATTGGAGAGCGTCCATCAGCGGTCACTGCGGCCCAAACCATTACTTGCGATGTGAAATTGCATCGAGTGGCCATACTTAGGCTCAAATTCTCGTATGAGCGTTCGGTCAAGTAAACACGATCGTTTTGAGAGTTTATGAACTGCTCAATTGGGAAATTTGTTTCATCAGAAAACACAATGTTAGGATATTCGCCACGTTCGTGCAAGCGGAACAATTCCTTTGCTCTTTCGCACCGAACTTTTTTTTGCTGGGGTGAAAGATCGTGTGCTTTTTGGAACTTGTAAGCCTTGACCTTGAGCTCATTTTTCAATATGCGTCGAATGCTGTCTTGCGATATTTTCAGTTCTTGGCCATTTTTCTTCCACTTCGACATGGACTTCGTTCAAGTCGAGCCTTCACTTTCCGTTGCTGTTGCGGTTTTTTTGGTCCACCTCTATAGCGTTTTGCAATCTTACCAGTATCATTGCAACGTTTTATAGTGCGATAGACCAACATTTTATTCACTTTGAGGTGACTGAGCTCACGAACAATGGCTGCTTGTGATTTTCCAGTCAAATTTAAAGCAATCACACTATTACGTTTGAATTCTATCACAGAAAAAAAATTCAACAAAACTGAGAAGCAAATGCTTTTGATGGCTTATAAACAATATATTGAACTATCATTAGAAGAATTTTGACGTTGATGTCATGACCTGTTTTACAGATACAAGCAGTGTGAAGTTGGTAACACTTCATATCATTCACCCTGTATAATCGATTAACTTATTGATATAATTATTGTTTTTTGTTTAATCGTTGTTTTTGTTTTTGCAACCCTCCACCAATTAACCTTAGCGACAAATCCAACACTGGTCGTGCCATTCTTGCCTGCAAGTATGTATAATTGATTCTCTTCCAAACTTTTAAATTAGACAAATTAGACACATTGGTATCTCGGCTTTTTAAATTTCGATTCGTTGGTCGTATGTTTCATATTCTATTTGCATTTTGTCATAAAACACGGATAATTTTCCAAGTCAATTAATCTATTCTAAGTCAATTAATTCTTTGTCATTCATTTCTAATATTCAAATTTTTATCGCAAATATTAAAACAAATGCAAAGTATTTCACAGCTGCTTACGGATACGGGGAATAACCAAAATTCAATAGATGCATACATACTGCTGCGGTTATGGCTATGGCGCTATAGTGCGGCACGTATAGTCGTTTACAGTGATACCCATATCTTTGATCAGAACAGCTGATGGCTATAGTTACGGTTATGGCTACGGTACGGCACCACTAATTGCAGCTTTAAGTTAAGTTTACGTCTAGATTAATTACACTATTAGGCGCTTGCAGTGCGAGTATTTAAGAAAAAAAGGGGCTCAAACGTACATATGTATGTTATGTATATGTTATTGATTCAACTTTATTGACTTTTTTTTTTTCCTTTTTTGTTTGAATGTACTTCTCCATTTTTTTTTAATTTTTCATTTGTAAACTATTCGTATGTATACACGGACATCTTTGTTGTATGGACTATGCACCCGAAACTTGGCTATCTGCCTGCCTACACCCATACACACATACGAGCATTTCCAGCAGCAACATTCATAAAACAGTAAATAGTCGATCGATCATGTTGTCAGTCTGCCACATGCACTTTAGTCGTCTCTCATTGTCAGTGGTATGTTTTTTATGTGCTCTTTTTTGTCAGCCGTCAGCAAGTCTAGCCATGTCCGTTTTGGTAAACAAATGCATACATTTTCACGCCCATTGTCTGCTTTTAAAATGGGAAATTGGCGCATAATTATGGCGAAGATAAAGTCGGCTCTAAATAAGTTGGAACATTTTCTATTGTCATATACAAAGTCTCTATTGTTGGTTTAGCACCGTTACTAAATTAACCATGTAAATGGTGAAAATGAAGTGGAATTTATTTTTTTAGACTTCTTTTTTGCTGGACGATATCGGTTTTCTGTGTTGGATATGTGGGTTTATGTACGACATTGGATATACATTCTACTGCATTTCGCAATAAAAAACAAGTTAAGAAACTTGTGGCGTCAAATGTGTGGGCTAATGAGTTCAGACACCAGGGGAATAACACAATGAAGTCTTTTAGGGCTGTTTTCCCAGTGTCTGATTAAACGCTTAATCAGAGCGTAATCGGTAGACGGTAAAGTGATTTCTCAATATCTGGTTAGGGAATATCAGTCAGTTAACTTCTGAAAACGTTGATCGGAAGTGAGCTGCTGGCTACCGGAAATGCGGATCAGACAACTGCCAGTTGATAGCAGTAAAAATATTAAATAAAATTAAATTTTGTTTCACAAGTTTATAAAGATATTTTATTTTACTAAATGAGTATTTCACGTGAACGCATAGATAAACTCACAAAAGGGAGTAATACAATAATTGTAAGCCAAGCTCAGCTGATGTGAAGTTTTCAAGTGCATATATGTATATCTAAGGTCATCACAGTCATTGAAGAACGATCAATCAAAGTATCTAAATCCAGTGGATGTCTAAAAGACTAGGGGAGGAAGAGCTTCTGCAATAGTTGAAATGAGATTCGTTCAATATTTGACAATCTAGGACACAGTGGCTTTAATCAAAGCAACTAACATAGGGACGTTTTTCTTTGATTAAGTAGCACCTTTGAGCGCCTGAAGCTCCATTTAAGCTAGTTTATTTTTGTAGCGTTAAATGTCAAACTCGTGATGCACTCGGCCCATCTTGTCCTAACCAACAGGCAGGCGAGTTGTAGTGCCCTCTCTCGCTAATTTTTCTGCCTTACTATTCCCTGGAGTGTCACTATGCCCTGGCACCTATATCAAATTGATGCGGAAATATTCCGCCTTCTCGTTAAGAGATGCCCAGAATTTGTGAGTAATGATGGAATTAGTGAAAACACCACTAAGAAATTTAATCGCCGCTTGACTATCAGAATAACAATAGATTTCTCTAAAGATAGTCACATTTTTGCCTACCAGACTAGAATAGTGGCCCACATCAGCTAACCAGACCTTGGTGAAAAGGAGATTACCATAATCAGCCTTTTAGTAATGGGTTTCCCAAACAGAGATGTTATTTTGATATTCAAAGAAAATGATATTTTTTAATATAAACGATAGGATGTTTATTTCATTATAAAGAGTAAGGTTGCCGTTAATAGTGGAAAATAACATCAGGCAATTGACCATCACGATCACGCTTCCAGGACAAAATCCTTTTCATGAAATTTTCCATAACCGAATTGCAAAGTGGCTGCCCTATGTCCTCGATAGCCTCACGAATTCTATCTTTGAGGTCTCGAATCGACCCTGGGCTGTTATACCTATGTATATATATGTATATTCATAAGTAGAGTCAATAACTTCAAGTCTGTGCTGCATTCAATTCTAGTTGCATTGAAAATAGCCTGAAGTTCGTCACATAAGTCTATTGAAAGAGCAGAGGCTCAGTGAAAGTGAATGAAAATAGTTCCGTGACAAGCTATGAAAAGTTATGATATAAAATGGTGTACTCTCTGCGGCTAATCAATATCTACTTTTTACAGTTTTAAGTAGCTTTACGATTATGGGGGCATGGCCTGATCAACAATACTGCTATTTCAGCCTCAATCTGTTGATAGAAAGTATTTATTTATTTATTTAGTCTAAGAATTTACAATCTTACAGACTACGAATGGCACAAAGTAGCTTTAAAATAATTACTTGTAATAAACTAAAAAGCTAAAAAGTGGAATTTAAAAGAACTGCCCTTGATAGATATGATTAAGTCAAGGAGGACAGTATGGCCAATAGCATTAAAACCGCGAATAGATCCAGTGATAGGAGACTTAGAAGAATAGTTAGTTCTCACGTAGTCCCCATGAAAGTGAAGTAAGTTACGAAGAGGACGTTGATGAACATTAACATTCGGTCCAACAGCGTATATTGCACCACTGATGATTTTATAAGTAAAACAAAGGCTTACGATAGACCCACAAATTTAAAATAGACTTAGATATATAGATTACGAGTAGTAGACGAGAAGGAACAGCTCCTCCCGATCGCTATACAATGAATCAACCACATTATTTTCACCCACTGCACTACTATGACACCACGTCCTCACGTTCATACAATGCCCAATGGTAATGCGCAAAATAATTAATATTTAAGTTGCTGCAATAAAGAAGAATCGTGTCGCTAAAAATTTGCTTATTAGTGTTTATGGCGAAACAAGACTTAAATTTTTGAATTAATAACGTCGGGGAGACCTTGTCGAATTGTTTATGGGCAGGTATAAAAATAACATCTATTTGATGGGTAATTTTAGGCGACAATAGATTTATTATGGGGAAATTAAAAAAAAGACATGGCCTTCCATTTGCGAAAATTATGTTGAGAGGAGACATCACCGGAGTGATCATAGCATTGCTTATTTTTCTTTCCAAATAATTTAAGTACCAATTAAAAGGTAATGAAAATTTGGCGAAACACATTTACAATAAAAAAGATCACTTTACAAAAGTGTAGAGAAAAATACACTTGTGGTCAAATAATCAAGTCAGTTTATATTTTTACAATATTCGCAAAATTTCGCGTGGAATTTTTTTTTTGTAGAACTATAAATCATTCTATAGCAAACACCTTATAATTAAAGTGCCAAGCTTTGTACCGAGTTCACAAAAAATTAAGAAATTTTAAGTATTCTCATCAAAATGTTTAATTTTTTTATAAGAACCTTTACGAAACTTGTGGGTAGGCATTCATTTTAGTACAAAGTAAAAGTAAAATTTTAGTCTGTAAGGCGACTGTCATAGCTGAATGGATTCCACCCTATGGAAGTATCCAGGTTCGAAACCAGTTGTGGGCAAATCATAATTTTTTTTTTTACAGTGGCAGGCAACGCTTTGAGTATATTTTTGCCATGAAAAAGATCCTCATAAAAACCATCCGCAGTCCGTATGCGGCATGAAACCGGGGCTTGGCCAAACTACCAACAACAAGAAGGTAGGCACCAATTATATAATATCGTATATAATTATATATAAAGAGTAAGTCTGAAGTCGCTCAAAATATTTGACAATTTTTGTTATTTTTTTTTCACACGATGTTCAGAATTCTCTTCGATATCAAGGCTTACATACAAAAAACATTCGTAGATACTGTTCTTCCAAGGACATTTACTATATTCTAAGATCTCCACAGAAATGATTCGAGAAAATGCTAAGCCTTACGTGGGCTTAACCGATTTGAAAGTACCCCCAAAAATTAAGTATTTTTATATATAAAACTAGTGTTCAAAAATATTTTTCCGAAACAAACAAATAAAAGAGTTTTAGCTCAAAAGGTCTGCACCAAAAAATTTAAAAAATGTTATTAATAGAATTTTATTTGCAAAAAAAAATTGGACCTATTTACGTTCCAGGTATGAAAAAGTTGAGAAAATAACTTATCAATGCTGCTTAAAAAGACAAGAAGAACCATTCAAGATTTGGCTGAGTTATGCAAGTTTTCCTCAAACGTATCTTCCAAAAGAAAATCAAAAATAGCATAAAAATTCGAATTATTTTTATACCATTTGAATTTTTAAACATTTTTATGCAGATATTTTGAGCTTAAACTTTTCTACTATTTGTTCTAAGTCTAAGTTCCAATATTTTCTAACAATCCATATTGATATGATAACAGATTAGATATAGAGCTGAAACACGCGCAAAAATTTTTGTAAGCCAGTCTGACCGTATATCGCAATCACCTTCGTCTTCAACAGTCTCAGTTTCTTTTTTATATAACACAGCTTTCTTTTATATTTGCTGTCACTAGAGACTTTAAGGGGAAATGCGAGCCAAAACTCTTGTCAAATCCCATATAAATATCATAACCCTAACCAAAGATTTTTTCTCTGATGGAAACATGGCAACAATGTTTTGCAGGTTGTCAATTTGATTGGCTACCGGCATTTAAAATTTAGATATACATACACATCATCAAACATCATACACCAAGTGGAAACAGTTGACTATTTTCTCAAACCGAAAACCTGCGAATCCGAAATTTTGCCGTTGGTGGAAACGTACTGTGAATAAGTCCTTGAATATCACTTTGAGTTAGAAACGCACGACCATACAATCATAACTTGATTTCAAAATTTTGTGCGAAACAGTATGATCATCCAAAAAGTACAATAGTTTGAGAAATTATACTGCAGATTACTTTTTGGTTGCATTCCAAGGTTTTTCAAATACTCAAGTTGTTTTCGCGAAGCTGATAGTTTTAGATAATTAACAGGGAGCTTTTAGCGTTTACGTGCAGTTTACACTTGGAGAAGGTTAGGATTTTTTAAACCGATTTTGGTTGGGCCATCCCAGTAAATATTTTGCCTGGCTTAGCCACATAGTTTGGTGCCAGCTAACCTCCCTTAGTCTCAGTTCTTCATTCCGGATAAGCGATGATGTGTTGTCGCATAGCAAGGAAGAGCATCCTCTATTTTGTTCCCAGTTACACCCCTGTGTTCCATTGTCCTAATTAGTCAGATGCGATTGTGAGTTCCTATTAGATTCAATTTATCGATACACTCAAGAATCCATGAGGACTTAATCTCAGTAAGGACTTAATCTCACAGCCTTGAGTGCAGCCTGACTGTCGCTCAGAATGGCAATTCACTACATCGTGGAGTAAAGTGGCATTTGGTTCTTAGGTAAAGCTAATTTTTACTGTTTACCAACAGCGGGCAAAACAGCTGATCAAACACAGCTGCTTACAATTTAAGCGAATTAGTTAACTTATTTAAGCATTGGCAAAAGTAAATACATGGCTTGATTGAAAAGTAATGAGCCTTATTGTTTTAAGCAGTTTTATTAAACCTTTTGGCTTATAAATACAACTAATATTCTTCAAAATAGGACCCTTAAGCGTCCAATGCAGGAAACATTTTTTAAACTCATACGCCGGAACCGCGTTCAATTCGACTGTCACAGTTTTTTGGATCGCCTCTAAGGAGTCGAAATGCCTCCCCTTCAGCTTTCTTTTCAGGCGCGGGAACAAGAAGAATTCCGGAGGGGACTGGTCTGGACTGTAGCGAGGGTAAGGAAGCACCGGAACCCTCATCTTGGCCGATGCAGAGGTGCAGAGGAAGGCGGTATGCACCGGCGCATTGTCGTGATGAAGGGTCCAATTGTTATCGAGGTCAGGCCGAACTCAGGCGACGCGGTTTTTCAGCCGAAGGAGCACTTCAATGTTCGGTCAATGTTCAAAAATTCACGAACCCGGTTTACATCTTCGTCTGGTTGCGTCGTCCTCCCCTTTAACGACTTCCTTGAACGACTTGTGTCACCGTTTTACCTGGGCACTGGACAGAGATTGGTCCCCGTAAGCCTCCTTGAGTAGCCCAATGGTTTCGGTACTCGTTTTGTTTAGCTTTACGCAAAATTTGATCGAGTAACGTTGCTCCAACGATCGCTGCATTTTCGCCACTGCAAAATCCTAACACACTTTTAAAACAGCTTTCACGCGCGGAGCGATGTTGACTGCACCGCTGCTGCCAGCGAACTGGGACCCGTTTCTAGTGGAAGGGGAAGGTCCAACGATCATTTTCCCCCACCAGCCGATTCGGTTGATCGCTTGGCTGACGCTCCGCGCGCGAATGCACATTACTTTTCAATCAAGCCGTGTAGACAGAATAGAATTAGATATAGAAGAAGTAAGTTAATATACTTTGAACTCTACAGAATGTGCCTGAAGAACACACTATGTCCAGCTTTTTTTTAATTTTCACTTATTTCATTTCTAATTTACAGTGAGAGCAAACTAAACGCTGTTCGTGACACTTGGAATATTTTTTTGTTTCTTTGAGAGAAATCAGATAGCAATTTGACAGAAATTCGCGGCTTGATAATATTTACTAGAAAACTAGCCGAACAAATTTGTGGCGATTTAGCAATTACTTTCCTAGTCAGGCTAAAAGACTTGCTGAAAGCACTTTCCTTGCCAAGTCTGACGGCTCCTTTATTATTGCATTACGGATGAGTTCACGTTTTTCGATTTGCTTTTATTTATAGCTAATCAAAATTTTATATTAAGGGATTTTCAGCACAACCTCTATTTGGTTAGGAGTTTAGTACTGACAAAGATTAATTTAGTATATTTAGGCCGCTTTAAAAACGTTAAATTCGTGAGACAAAAATTATTTTCAACATACTATAAATAATTATTTTATTTTATATTAACTTAATTTCACTTAACATTTCGCTTAATTACTCACATTTAAGACAAAGAAACAAAGAAACGCCATATGACTGAGAGAAAAGCAGATAAGCTGCTATGATAGGAATTTCCTGCTTTTTCGCAAAGCAAAATTATGGTTTATTAAAATATGCGGATTTTTGATAATGCAATTTAACTGGTTTTAATCTTGCATAGAAAAATTTCATATTCTCATGCAAATTTCATTAAAATGGATTTTGAATAATTAACTTTATGGTTTAAAAACTGCATTATAACCTCGAAGTTTACTGCTGAAAGGTGCTGGCCCGATGAGAGCTTGATTTAATGGCTTTGCTACTTTTGTTTTGCTTAACTTATAATCTTCTAGGGCTAAATGCTGGCTTTAAGCGCTATCAGTATAATCAATGAAAACACTTATTAAATACGTATAGTGCGCTGAAAATAATGCCATTATTAATTTAAAAAATTTCACCTAAAATTAATGACTATCACTGGAAAGTGCAAAAACATCTGATAACATCTGAAGCAACACGAAAAATTAAAATTTCAAAAGTTAACAGAGTGTTGTCAAATAACTACAGTAGAATCGCGGTAATTCGTACCCCATTACTTCGTAAATCTCAATAATTCATAACAAGCCGGTGGTCCTTTGAAAGTTCACAAAATTTCCAAACAGTTCCGCGTTAATTTGTATTTTTTTGGCAACATAAGTCGTATTGATTGCTGACAAGCTCTGGTAAATCGTAATGTGAATCAAAATTCTATGTGGTTGAATCTCAAAACAAAAAATAAGAAAGTAAATAAATCATAAGAGACATGCGCTTACGAATACCGTTAACTTTTTTGTAAAATTTCATGAACTTTTTCGAGCCCGAATACTTGGCATTTTTTATATGGAAGAAAGCACCCAACAATGTTAGGTAGGTAGGTAGGGTGGTTGTCATAGAGACACACTTAGAGCTTCGGCAGGTTCATTGTGACACCACTGGAGCTTATCCTTACTCTACGTGTCAAACCATCCGGTAGCTTTAATAAACGAGCAGAGCTTCGTTAGTTTTAGATGGGCTATGTCCGCTACATCGGTTAGAAATGCTGTATCAAGAGTGCGCAGCCTTCTCATAGCTAGGCTTTCACACTCACATAAAAGGTGTCTGACTGTTTCCTCTTCTTCTGTATTAAGACAGCTTCTACAGAAATCGAAGTACGGGAGTCCTAACCTTCTAGCGTGGCTGCCTATTAAACAATGACCAGTTAATACCCCTATCATTTTTCTTATAAATTCTCTGTTGAATCTTAGCAAGATCTTCGATCGACCGCTGTTCCAGTTCGGCCAAGTCTGTCTGCTTAGTTCGCATGTTGTGCCGTTTTGCCAGCTTGTATTTACCTTTTTGATGGTGCCCCTGTCTATAAGTAATTTACAAGTGGCTATGGGCATGGGTATCAGCGCCTTATCCGGTTCGAGATCGAGCGTTGTACCGGTTCGTGCAAGTTCATCCGCCCCGCGATAAGTGCACTTTATTATACCAAAATTTAATAGACTATGAAACTGCATACTCGAAACTTTTCTAAACATTTCATGAAAATTTATTGAATATAATTTTAAATTTTTACAGAATTTGAAACTTGGCTTTATAAGATATTTGTAGAGGAATTAAACATTTTGTCGAGAAAATTATTAAAATTATATAAAAAACAAAAGAGCTGTAGAAACTTATCAATAAGTGCCTGTGCTATTGTTATTTAACACACTATGCATATCTATCATATAGCTTTTTATTAGAAAAATAAATATTACTGATCTTTTGCGATTGCGAATTATCTGATTTCTACTGAATAACTGTGCGCCCTTTGGAACTTTGAAGTGTATCACGCGCTTGAGGCGATACTGTCATTTGAACAACTTTCATGCATGTCAGTGCATTTCGAATATTGTTGTTGTTGTAATGAGATACACGTTAACGTTGAATGTATGGGTAAGACTGAGGGGCTTGCAGCCCTTAGATGGATATAAATCCAGATCGTTCCGGTACTGTTGAATCGAATGTAGAAAGGAAGGAGTTCTTTCCATTTCTATTTTTCTAATTTCTATTCTAATTTTTATTCATTTTTGACAGTTGTGGAAGCTTAGCTCACGTACATTATGTGCAAGAACTTAATTGATAAAAAGTGTTAAATCGACGTGAGTTGTTTTGTCGAAATTGCACAAGAATTTAATTTGCATAAAAATGTGCGTCTGCTTTTTTGAGAGACTTATTTGGTGAGAAAACTTATACGCTTTTAATTTATATTTTATTGGCATTTGTTTCAGGTGTTTTATTTAATTTGAAAACAATATTTTTAGAATTTTTTTTTGATAAGAAACGGTTATATGCAATAAAGGTTTTAATTTTATTTATATATTTTTATTTTTTTCTTAATGCACACAATTTTATTAGATAAAAAATTGCACTCAGTCCATTCTTAAAACAGAAAAACGATTATATCCAGTTAAGTTTTAATTTTTTTTTTAATTTTCTTAATGCATACGAAAAAACTGCATCTCACTACGGTTAAGAACGGTCAAAACGGTTATATGCACTAAAGCTTTTCATTCTATTTTTTATTTTAATTTATTTTTTTATTATTTTTAAATATAATAAAATATTATTTATTTTAATTTAATTTTAATGCAAATATTTTTATAAGATACGAAAAAATGTCAGCTCAGTCCACTCTTTAAGAAGAAAAAAGGTTTTATATGCAGTCAAGGTTTTCATTATTTTTTTATTTAAATTTTTTTTAGTGCACATAATTTTATTAGATACGAAAAAATATCACCGCAGTCCATTATTTTTTTATAAAAAAAACGAGTGTATCCAGTCGAGTGTTCATTTTTTTCATTTCTAATGCACATAATTTTGATCTCATTCCATTATTTAAAAAGGCAGGCTTTTGTTAATCTTTTTTGTTCGCATTTTCTTAGGTCAAATAATTTTTATAGATACGAAAAAAATGTCATCTAAGATCATTATTTTTTCTAAAACGAACGTTTATACGCGGTCAAGGTTTTCATTATGATTTTTTTTTCTTATTTTCATTTTCCTAGTGCAGAATTTTCTTAGATATGAAACAAAATTTATCTCAGCTTGATAAATATTCTCGAAGTTAAACTTGTATATGCCGCGCAATTTCTGGGTTTGCTTTAAATGACTTTGAAAAGTTTTTTAATCGTTATGATCATTTCTCAATTTCTCCATAGTTTACGCATTTTCTTAATTGTTTTGCTTATTATTATTTTTTTTTATGCAACATTTATTGTTTTTGCAAACATTTTACATATAACCATGTGAAGCATACATTTTTTTATCTCACTTTTAATTTTTCACAACTTCAAACAAGTACCGCTATTTGTTGTATTCGAGTTATTTCAACGCACCAGTCACGAATCACGGTCGAAAAAATTAACAACACACTGAGAATATGAATAAGTAGTTGAACGGATATTTTCGCGGATATTGAAGGCGCGACTTTATCGATCACGACCAATACCCAACAACGATCAGGCCGCAACTGAATTCTCAACTACAACTTTAATTGAATTGCAAATTTCAAATGTCTACGAACATAATTAATCACTAAACATTCCGAGAGAATATTAAAACTTTTTTTCACATTTGTGGGCGTACTAATTCACGCTCAAAACACACTGAACGCTTTGACACTCGCGCAAGCTCACCAATCAATCGCAGTATTTTCACAGAACAAAAAAAAATTATTACCTTTGTATTGTGTTAACAGTAGCACCAATATGCTCACCATTAAACACACTCTCTGGAAATTTACCAATCAATGAAAGTGACTTTATTTAAATCACATATACGAGTACGTATGTCTCTTTTCGTTTGTTTTGGTTGCTAAATTTTTGGGAGCAATTAATCACTTAATATTTATAATTTCACTTTTTTCGCTTCACCGCACTTTGATCTGCATTTATTGCACGTATCGCTACTGGTGGCGGAGTTGTTGACTAGTCCGCGTACACTTCCCGACTTTGCTATTGCTCTGCTATGCCGTCGTATTTATTTAAACTACGCGTATATTTGGTAGCACAACAGCGCGATGCTACTCATTCAGAATATCCACCAAGCGAAGTAGTAAGTGAGGCGTAACGATACTGCGGCGTACTCACATAGCGCTTTAGCATGGTGCTTAAATTCAAACAAACTCGTAATAACTGTGGGCAAGAAGATAGCGTACTTACATGCCTACATACATGCATACTTATGTGCATAAAAGTGCTCAACTCCTATCTCAAAAATCTATGTATGAACAAGTGACTTTGACTTTGTTGGGCCACCAATTTCTCCCAATCTTATTGCCGCTCAATGTTTGGCACACTCTCCGCTGCTATCTCTCTCCCACTCCCGCTCCCTCATTCTCTCTCTTTTTCTCTGTGCTCCGCGGAGCTATGAAAGTACCATATTCATATTAACATTTGTTGGACTGTTTACACAAGTGGTTGTCAAGAGAAGTGGCGTGCAGGTCAGCCATCTGGGCAATGCATTCATACTGGTTACCAGTCCGACGACCAACTGATCGCCAAAAATCAATGATATTTTAGCGCCAGCGGCTTAGAGCCGGCCGGCAGTTAACAAATGCTCCGGAAAAGTTGTTCCAAACGAGTTTTGATCAATGCGCGCATGCATTCATATGCATACAAACAAACATAATCAAATAGATTCGTACGTAGGCGCCATAACAAATTGATAACAACCTTTGCAAACCGCTTAGGATAGATTGAATTTCCGATTTTCTTTCAATCGTTCATCGATCGTTGACTCATTTCACAGCTGATGCAACGCATTGTTTCTGACGTTTGTGGGAGAGTGGAAGTAGGCGGTGAGTGCACACAAAGTAGTGGTGAAGCAACAAAGAAACGCCTCCGACTGTAGTGTATCCTTTCGTGTGGTCTTTCGATTAGCAGATTACCATCTGGGAAAATTATAGTGCGGTCGATATGTTTGAAGTTTGGGGGTGGATTTTATTTTTCCAAGATTTACAGCTGTCATGCATACTTGGCAATAAATCGCTAATAGTTTTGGATGCAACAAAAAAAGTGAAAGGTAACAGTAAGCCTATTACTAACTAATTAAAATCGCTAAAATGCTGGTTCCACAAGGACATGGTTACTAAAATAAAGATGATAAGAAACAGGTACTTAATATTTATTTTATTTTTGTCATGCACCAACATATTTTTTATACTCCCGTTAAATTAATATGTTGCATTCAACAGAGGGTAATGAGATCCACTCAGTATACGAGGGGCAATCTAAAACTAATAATAATCAGTATATAATATTAAAAACATTTAATTTATTTTTTTTTTTTACATGTTGTACATCTCTTCTCTAAAGCTTATCTTTAAAAAAAAAGTCATCTCTCTTAGTGTGCGAAAAACGCTTCTAGATCAATTATCATCTCGCTATAGTCGTCAAATTTCCTGCCTGTGAGCTGTTCTTTGAGGCAAAGAGCTAGAGAGCTACAGGTCGCTGTGAGCTAGATCTGGATTAAAGGCAAGGTGTTCAGGTAATTCGCGGCCCACTTCTTCTATTGCCGCGAACGTAACTTCAGCTTTCCGGATAGGTGGCCTATCTTGATGAAACTAGATTTTTGCTCAAAAGATTACCCCATCTCTTATCTTTGATGGCTTCCCACAGCCTCGTTATTTGATTTGCGTTGCATTTATAAGCTTGTAATCATAGCTCCCTTATGGAAATAATCAATGCTCCTGCTAATTCTCTCGGCATCGCTAAAATACACCCGACAATTTTTCCTTGAACTTCATGGCGGTAGGCGATGAAAGTTTCTACCAGTTGCTTCGTCTCAGGATTGAAGTGAACCAAGTTTTATTTATAAATATATAATAAGTTTTAACCAAGTTTCATTTATAAATAAATAAAATTTAAACAATAAAAAATACTCCGAATTGTCTTAAGATTCTTTAAGATTTGTTATTGAAAAGCGAAGTCGCTTGTTACTGTGTGCTTCGTTTCACGTTGTCTTCGATATGGGACGTGGATTGAGCGATGTTCGTCTTCAGTCCATGAACTCGTAGTCGTAGCGATATTAATTTTCGTCCATGTTCCGTCCAGTTTAAGTGCCTTTGACCACCGTATAACTGTGGAATGTAGTAGAACAAATTGAAATTGAAATTTGAAAAGGTTGAGCCAAGGAGCACCAGGAGATTTGGTGGCTCCTAAGGTGGCTCAGGCTAAAAAGCCCATTGTATTTAAAGCTCTGAAAAGAGGGTAGATAGTCAAGGAGGGAAGGACAAAAGTTTCAGAGAAAGAGATAGGAAAGAATAAGGACAGAAATAGAAATAGTTAGTCCTGTGAGAATTTTCTAGTGCTATCTGCCTCCTTCAAGCACGACAGGCACATTGGGTTCAATGATTCCAATGATGGTCATATGCTGAGCCCATGGGTTGTGTCCTATAATCATACCGACCATCAACGGAACGTCTTTCCTTTCAAGTTTTACTCGTAGTAGAAAGGTTGACAGTTTTCTGTTCGGACTTGTCTCAAAACGCTTTGCAGTTCTGCAGCGTTCTAGACTGGACCATCGCTCTTTATGTGGATTGCCTACATAATCGCAGATTCAATTCATCATTCCTGCGGAACTGATTCCGATTATTGGCTCTGGCCCTTTTGGGGGAACCGCTTATCCACGGTTGGCCAATTCATCGGCAATTTCGTTTCCTTGAACACCGGAGTGTCCCGGAACCCATATAAGTACAAGGCTGTTTTGTCTTGCGACAGAATTAAGTTTCTTCTGACATTCTTGAACAATCTTTGAGGTTTGCTTCGCAGCCTGACTGTCACTGAAAACTTCAATCAAGTCGGTAGTAGAACAAAGTCACTCTAATGTTTCCACTAAGTTGCCGTGTAACTCTTTCATCGACATATTTTAAGCCAGAGGTCCATAAGGACGACGTTTGCAGCATTTTTCTCCATTTTAGCTCTTTTTAACTATTTAATTTTTATTTTTATTTTTAATTTTCAGCACCACTTTTAAATATCAAAATGCGTTTAGGCTAATAGATGGAACGAGCTAGTACAAAGTCTGATCTGAAAGAGTTTCTATAGTGCCCCGCCGTTGTTGTAAGTCGTTAGCTGCGCGTTCACCATTAACTAATCATTAACCTAGCACTTCAAAAACCAGTCTGATGATAATTCGGCAAAAAATATCTCGGGTTATTCATTTAGAGCAACTGAAAGCAAAAGACAATCCACTTCATTATTGTTTCTCAGATTAAACCTTAGAGTCGAATTGGAGTTTAAATTCGCCCGAAGAATCATATTTTAGGACTGAGTACATCAGCGGGCCAAAATCTAGTTTACAGAATATCCTACTTCAAACCGTTGAAATTCAACGGATAATCACTATTGCCCACAAAGGAAACGTTTTCTCTCGACAAATAAAAATCAAAACAGAAGCTTAAACGGTGACAACACTTGATTGTCCGGATTATACGGAACATTTATGGAAAGGTGCCGAGTATCGCATTCGTTGGAACAATAAGCTACATATATTACTTTTATAACAACATAAGACATAATAATGCAGTGAATAAAGATCCAACAACTCCGCTAGTTAGGTAATGTCCTTCGAATATATGTAAATGCTCCAATCCTGAAAGTATTAGATGCGGTACATGCTGATGGTAGCAAAGCAACAGGAAGAACTCCTCTGCGTTGGAAAGATCAGATGGAGAAAGTCTTGGCTTCAGTTAGTGTATCCAACTGGCGCCGATTAACGTTTTGCTGAAGTTGGCCAAAATCGCGAATGCGGTTACGGCGTCAGAAGAATTTATAATTATAAAAGTAAAAACAAGGATGATATATATTATATTTGCAGAATCGGAAATATATGAATGAATTGAATTGAAACATTTAATATGTTTGAGACAAGCGTTAAAATATAGACATACCGAATTAGAGGCCACAAGACTTTACCTCATACCTAGGAGAACGATTCAACTACTTATATGTAACTTTTTGAGGTCGAATCCGAAGGAAACCAAACTTCGGCCAATTTCATCAATGTATCGGGTATTTTTAAGACCTTAAGACTTAAACTGATAATACGAAATATAAATACTGTTGGAATGATTTTTTCTTATCTGGTACATAATTTCACGACAATATGATATCCGGCATATCGCACCCTAAATACAAAAGGGTCACAACTCAAAATGTACTTCTGCTCAAATATGAACGAGACGTAATCAATAAAACGGTCCGTGGATGACATATGGCAAAAATAAATTTTTTGTTTTTTGGTAGGACTGTTATAAGCTTACATGGAAAATTTCAGCGTGATATGTCACATAGTTTGTTTTCTGTGCTACTGTAAACAAGTCAAGCTCGAGTGTGGAAAATTTTGAGTTGTGACCCTTTTGTATTTAGGGTGCGATATGTCCGCCACGCCTACGGTTACAAGTAAAAGGTGATCAATTTACAGGTATCGGATGTAAATTGAAATAAAACAAAGAAACAGAACCCTTCATAATATTTATTGTTTAAAGTTTCTAGTGCCTACAGATTCCTATCAAATGTTGGCCGCAACTGCGCCGTAATTCAGCCATCCGTGAACACCAGTTTTGAATGACTCGCTAGAGGACTTTGGTCGGAATCTCGTAATTCACCTTAGTAATCTGGGGCTCAATTGGAGCTGATTTATCCACAAAGCATTTAGACTTTACATACCCCCACAAATAAAAGTCCAAAGGTGTGATATCAGAAGATTTTGGTGGGCAATCCAATGGTCCGAGACGAGAGTTCAATTGCTCACCGAAACGACGGCGTAGTAAATCTATAGTTTCGCGGGCTGTATGGCAAGTAGCGTCGTCTTGTGTGAACCAAATGTTGAGAAGATAACGGGCTTTAATTTCCGTCAGCCACGTCTTTAAAGAAATATGGCCCCATGATTCCTCCAGCCCATAGGACGCAACAAAGGTGGTATAAAAAACCAAAACCAGAATATTTATCCAAGAAAATATCATTAATTTACTTAATGGCTAAGTTATTAACAATTTTCCAAATTTAAGCGAATATTCCAGCAGGTATTAATACATTTAAATAAATTTTAAATTAAGGGTCTTATTGTTGCATTGATCATTTGTGGGTTAAGGTAATGTAAACAGGCTCTCGACAATTTTCCTTTGACTATGTAATAAGTCGATCGCCTTGGCCGATGTGTTGGTGCGTGACTACCATTCGGAATTAGAAGTACGTTGGTTCGAATCTCCATGAAACAGGAAATAGAAGAAAAAGTTTTTTCTAATAGCGGTCGCCACTCGGCAGGTGTATTTCGGCTATGAGAAAGCTCTTCATAAAAATATCTGCCGCTCAGCTCAGCCAAACACGCAAAAGGTGTGCAAGCCGTCTGTGCTTGACACACATTGTCTCATTTAATATATGTAGATACTGAAAGTATTTCTTTTTTTGAAAATATCTCGGTAGCAAATTGGCATTGAAGTAATTTATCATTGAATAGCTAATAATTTTTTTTTCTAATATTATTTATGGCAACCAAATCGCTATCAGGTAAGTCCTTAATGTCGAATGATGACTGATTGATTATTTGCTTGATCGAAACAACCGTGTAATCACTTTTGCTTAAAGCGAGGATCTATCAATATAGCAAAAAGTAAATTTGGTCTGGAATTTTATGATTCACACCGCAGCAATATTCAAAAGTTTTCGAAATTAGAAGATTCATTGGCGATTTGGCGACAGAAACAGAAGAAAAATATTTTGCTGATTTGCTGCAAGAGTATCAAAGTAAAAAAAATGTAGGGTAAGTACGCAGAAATTACTAACTTTTTTATGCTTTTGTGGTAAAATATGCTTAGCGATAACTATTTCCAGTATCTCCTTACATAATATGCGATCTCACTTTTATTTAGGGAGACGTGGATACGAAAATTCGTTTCATTTCTACTCCTTTGAAATCGAGTGTGAAACAAAGAATATGACATTATTACATTACACTTTACATTACTTTATGCATTACATTACATAACGCGACTACCTCCATTTGTTACATAACTTAATTACCAATAAAAAAATACTTAATGAGGTAATTATCGGGTTTACAACCCGGGTGCCAAAGCTGGTTAAACATAGTCGGTATGGTACCAATCGACGCGTTTTGGTTCCAATATTAATATTTGAAAAACGCAGTGTAACTCTTTTAACCGTGCAAACGTTATTGACAAAAACAATTCACTTATCACTCATTTAAGAACGCACCAAATCGCCGTATTACAACACTTCAACTCTAATTACACTAATTTCTTATAATTTTCAGCACAATATTGCTAATTATTTCTATATTTTAATAATTAAAATGTAAACACAACATCCACCAGGAAAGCAAATCAGATAAATTCACTTAACGACACTAAGGGGAGTGTTCCATTTATGAAGAGAAATATTTAAATACAATTTAAAAAGTCATACATTCCATGCAAATGCCAACCCACTGAAAAAAGTGGAACATTTCCAATAAAGAAAATAACGCTAATTAGCGAGAGTGACTAATTAAGATTAGAAGTTGTATAGACTCCACTGCATCTAGCGGTGAAAGTGAAAGGTGATTTAATTAGACAGGCCGAATTTCAAAACAAAGAAGAACGATCTTAAATGGTTACTGGATACTACTTTAAATTTGTATTCCCAACTGCTCTAAAAATTTACACTGCACAACAGCATGTCTGATGATTGGGTTATGACACATGACCTTAGTCTAATTTTGACGTGATAACGTCTTATAATTCGATTTACAGGCTGCACGCACGAAAAAATGTGTCGTTACCTTGCTCATTTATCGTTACCTTGCTCATTTGTCGTTACCTTGCTCATTGCCGTTACCTTGAATGAACTGCAAGCGAAAGCGCGGAACGAACGACAAAGCAAACAAAGCAAACGAAAGGCAACGTTCGACATCTTGCTCTCTCCTATTTAAGTGAGCGTATATATGTATGTATATGCGCATATGTACATATATAAATTCACGTATTTGTATTTGCATATGCCTTCTTATTGATTATTATTAATTTGATTCACTTGAAGAATTTAAAATAAAACCAAGTTTGTTAATAATACCTGTTGTTTTAATGTTATTATTATTAATTTTTTTATTATGTATGAAGGAAAAAATGTATGGTAATATTTACCATATACCTTATAAGATATGTTGTATACTAATATATGTATATAAACATGTATATACACATATACAATTTCGCGCAATTTTCAAAAAGAACAAATCTATATGTAAAGATGCATACAAGTCATATAGGCATATCAAATATACGAATATATTCCGTACGCAAGCAAATGTAAGCTAATGTGCGTGAACTGCAAGCGAGAGCGCGGAACGAACGACAAAGAGCACAATCGGCCCTCGCGTTCGGCAACGTTTTTTTTTTTTTTATCCGAAGGGGGAATCTTACATAGATACCGTCAATATAGATGGCATGCACGATTCATACTGATCGCTAAGGGTGCACCTCATTCGGGACCACGCACAGTCAGTATTACTACTAAACTGGACTTGCGAAACAGTACACCTACGTACTAAACCCTAACTCCGACTTCTGTAGCTTTAGTTTGCCCTGCGGTACCGCCGTTTAAGCATTGCATCGCAGGGCCAAGCTAGCCATTATGGCTCTTCACTTATATCTCTCTCTCCGTCTACCCTTCATTATTTCTTTGTCTTCTTTCTTTACTGCGTTCCCATTCCTTTTTTCGCAGTTCCTGTAACGCATTTGCGGACCATTCTCTCATCTTGGCCCACACCAACTTCGACCGCAGCATGTGATCTACAATGTTGTCTGGGGTTATTTTTTCTTTTATGATTTCTTCAATGCACATTCTTTCAGATGCGTATCTCGGGCAGGAGAAGAACACATGTTCCACGTTTTCACTACCGTTGCCGCAGAGCGAGCAGTCAGCTGCGTCCTCGTGGCCGAGTCTTTGGAGATACTCTCTATAGCATCCATGCCCCGTCAGGAACTGTGTGAGGTAGTAATCTGTGTCACCATGTCCTCTCTCAACCCAAGCCTGTACGCTTCTGATAAGCTTATGCGTCCATCTTCCTTTTGTCGCTAGGTCCCAGCGATTTTGCCACTCAGTTATGCTCCCCAGTCTTTCTTCTTTACGCTCTTCCGCCGTTAATCTCCTGTTTAGGCTTTTGGCTTTGTCGTACACTCTCCCCAGTTCAGAGGCCATTATATCTGGTGGCATGATACCCGATATGACACATACTGCTTCAAACGACACTGTCCTGAAAGCACAGGCAACTCTGAGGGAAATAAGTCTAAAAACTATTTCCGCCTTCTTCGCGTATGTTTTCTGTACCAGGGCTTTACCCCATATGGGTGCTGCATACATGAGTGTAGACTGGGTAACTTTAGCCAGGAGCGCTCTTCTACTCTGAGTGGGACCACCGATGTTGGCCATGATTCTTGACAGTGCCGCCGTCACCATGGCTGCCTTTCCGCATGCTTTATTGATGTGCTCCTTGAAGCTTAGTCGAGCATCGATCATTACACCCAAATATCGTAGTGCCGCTTGTGTTGTGACGTTAAACCCTGCCTGCCGCGTTCGGCAACGTGTATATGCGCATTTGTATATAAATTCACATAATGGTATATGCATATGCCTTCTTCCTGTGTGCATGGTAATGAACCATTTCTCTGTTGAGAATAGGACGATGATAGAAAAAGTAGGAAATGAAAGGGAGTGTTTCGAGTGTAAAGTGTTTTGAAAAAGGCAAATCGATGATGGTGCCTCTTAGTGTTGTTGACTTATTAACGTCTGATGCACAATCGAAATTGAAGATATCTTTCATGAATTTGATAAATGTTTCGTCTCTATATCTATACAAAATATCTATCAAACAAATAAAATTAAAATTTTGTTTTGAAAATTGCAACCATTCCATCAATATTTTCTTATGACGTTGTCACGTTAAACTATCGTCAGTAAACCGACTTTACAGACAACCTCTTTTTTATAAGGATTTCAAATCTGTAACTGCTCTTGTTAAAAAAATATAACATACAAGACTTTTTATAAAAAACACTAATATTTAAATATAATCATACTTTACTTAGTTTTTAAGTTGAAAAAATCTTTATTTTGTTTGGTGTTCTTTTTGAAACTGAAGGCAGGGAGCTATTTTGAATGCTCCAACAATAAGCAGCCATCATGTGTGCGTCCCAGTAGCCTTGACAGCGTTCGTCCATCGTACGAAAGTCCTGGTGGAACCGCTCTCTTTGTTCTTCACTTAGGTCCCCTAAATTTGGCAGGGAAATAGTCAAGGTGGTTATGAACAAAGTGTAACTTGATGTTACATCCAAGACTTTGAAAGCGACTCATTAGTTTTTCGACGTGTTGGGAGTAATCAGAACTTTTTTATTCCCCAAAAAAATTTGAACAAGCCAAACAAATGCATGCCACTTGCTCTGCACAAATGCCTATTTGAAGTTTTAGCTACCAAAACCAGCTAATTTCGTTCGATCTGCATACAAGGTGGCGCAAACTTATCACCCTATCGAAAGATTTATCCATTTTTCAAATGGCGTCCTACGTTAATCATATTTGACACTGGTGAACTAGACAGCTACAGACAACCAGTAAAGCGCTATCAAATTAATGATTTACATCACTCAAAATTAGATTTTACTTACTTAGTAAAAAAGTTAATTAAAAACAAAACTGGATGATTAATTTTGCGCCATCTTGTATGTACATATATAATTGGCGCGCACATCCTTTGCTGGGCATTTCTCCTCGAATTTGTGATGTGCGTCAGATAGAAATACCCACAATTTTATGTCACTCCCTAATGACAGATGATTTTTTATGATGAGCTTCTTCATTTCATAAATATACACGGAGGTTTATCAATACTTGACGAGGAGCGACCCCTATTAAAAAAAGCCTTTTCCATTATTTGCTGCTTCATGCCCACTGTGGGTCTTAAACGCGGGCTCTACATAATGGTAGTCACGCACAAACCATTCGGCTATGGCGACCTCTAAATTTACAGATGTTAATTACATTCTTATTATCAACCCACAAGCAAACATACATATCTCCTACATCTCCCATATACATATGTATGTAATATAGGTATACCACCCATTGGAAAAGTAAATAAATGTGTGCATGTGTGTGAACAGCCCAACAGCGACCAGCAAACGAAATATTTGCACCGAACAAACGATAAACAACTACCTGTGGATTGGTAAACAAAATCATAGGTGCATATGTAAAAATATATATACCTGTGTAACCTCGTATATTTGCATAATAAAATAGCGATGGTACCCTTCCTAAACTGTAAACTGTAAAAGGGTGAATATATGTACATACGTGATACAAAAGGAGGAAGTGGTTATTGCCGGCGGCGAGTATTTCCTGCTATTACAAAAAATTCGCTATGTAATTTTTGTAAACAGATAATCAGACCATTACGAGAACGAAGTTTTTTGTGTTTTTTTTTGTATTCTCTTCTGTTGCAATTTGTTTGCCACACTTTGTTGCACTTATCGCACCTGTTGCGCTCGACTGCCTGCCATGGCAGTGATTGTTTCCATTCAGTCAGAGCCAAATTGTGACCAGTTATGGTGTGTATATGTGTGTACGTAACCCTCCTTGTGTCGCGCAATTTGTTAACCGAAATATAACGAACAATACCATAGCCCATACATCATATTTGGACTGTGGACGATAAATAACCGAATAGCAGAAAGTGAATTATTTAAATTTAAACCATGGTTGTACAAAATTGCACGGGGACTATCAACTCCGGAATCTTTGTTGATTTTCAAGTTTTTCGTACTCATCTATTCTGCAGTCTTTTTTTGCATTTTTATGCACACTCCTTCACATTAGCTCTTATATTTTTATTTATTTTATAAATGAGGTGGTCTTTTATAATGCATCACTGTTGGAAGTTACAAAATTCGAAGTCAGTTATTTTTATATAATGCAAACTTAAAATTAACAAATTAGAAAATGTTATTTAAATTTAACTGCATATGTAAAGGGTGTTTTTTTTTAGAGGTTAGGTTTTCAAGTTGGCACTACTTTTTTCGTAGATGGTCTTTTTGACAGCTGTCACTTGATTTATGCTCAGTTTGGTTTGCCATTTCATAATGAATAGACTTACACCTGAACAACGTTTGCAAATCGTGCAAATTTATTACGAAAATAATGGTTCGGTTCGCGCGACGCATCGAAGAAAATTTTGTTCAGCGATGAAGCTCACTTTTGGTTGAATGGGTATGTCAATAAGTAAAATTGTCGCATTTGGAGTGAACATAATCCACAAGCCATTGCTGAGACGCCGTTACATCCTCAAAAAGTCACTGTTTGGTGTGCTCTATGGGCAGAGGGAATCATTGGTCCATATTTCTTTAAAAATGAAGCCGGCCATAATGTTACAGTCAATGGAGAGCGCTATAGAGCCATGATTAATGACTTTTTCGTGCCTGAATTGGACGATGTTGATGTGGACGACCTTTGGTTCCAACAAGACGGCGATACATGCCATACGGCCAACGCAACAATCGATTTATTGAAGGAAACTTTTGGTGAGCGCATTATCTCGCGCCGTGGACCTGTGGCGTGGCCTCCAAGATTGTGCGATATAACACCGCTGGACCATATCTTGTGGGGCTATGTGAAGTCGCTTGTCTACGCAGATAAGCCCGAGACGATTGACGTCTTGGAAGAGAATATTCGGCGCGTTATTGCTGACATACGGCCCCAATTGCTGCAAAAAGTGGTCGAAAATTGAACCTCTCGGCTGGAATTTATTCGAGCCAGCAGCGGCGGCCACTTGCCCGAAATCATTTTTAAAACATAATGGCAAACCCTTATCTTTATAATAAAGCTAAATTCTTGGCCATAACATTAAATTATATACGTTTTATTTCATCTTGAAAACCTAACCTCTAAAAAAAAACACCCTTTATGTGTGCATAACTGAAATTATTTAAAATAAACTTAGAGGTAAATAGGAATAGTTAGGATATTCAGGAACATACAAGATAAAGATTATATATGTATATATATACAATAATTGGCGCGTACACCCTTCTTGGGTGTTTGGCCGAGCTCCTCCTCTTATTTGTGGCGTGCGTCTTGATGTTGTTCCCCAAATGGAGGGACCTACAGTTTCAAGCCGACTCCGAACGGCAGATATTTTTATGAGGAGCTTTTTCATGGCAGAAATACACTCGGAGATTTGCCATTGCCTGCCGAGGGGCGAGCGTTATTAGAAAAATGTTTTCCTTAGTTTTGGTGTTTCATCGAGATTCGAACCAACGTTCTCTCTGTGGATTCCGAATGGTGTGTAATGGGTGTAATGACGCAGGCAAGTAAGTAGTCACGTAAAAAAAAATAAATGTTTATCTTAACATTGGCTGATACGCTCAATTATCAGCAATATCTCCTACAAATATTACAATGCATTGCGAAATTCGATTTAATATTTAGATGATATACGACTACATATGAGTACACTTGTGCAAGTAAAACCTATTAGACAGATAGATAGATAGATTTAATTTGAGGTTTACACTGCGACCTCATGGTCTTTTGTACCCCCTACACACCACAGCACCTCATCTAAACTCAGTTCCCTTATAAAACTTAATATACATAGAGGCGGGTTGGTTTGAGCGTATGTGATTTTCTTCTGGCTGCAATTCGCCGAGATGTCTTAACCTCCTTCGCCCTAAAGCGTCTCATTCGAGAAGAGGGTATGCTGGAGCCTATGGGGGCTGGTCGCAGTTACGACAGGAATAAGTACACCATATCCCAATCATGTGCAAATGACTGCGCAATCTGCAATAGCCCGTGAGCGTTCTCAGTTTATCCATAGTTTGGTGTCAGCTAACCTCCCTTAGCCACAGCTATTCATTCACTCTTAAGATTCTCTTTAATGATTTGTTGTTCCATAGCAAGGAACGGGTCATGTCCCATTAATAACGAGGTCGCAGCCTCTTTTGTCAGAGCATCAGTTAATTCGTTCTCAGTTATATACCCCTGCGTCCTGGGACCAAAATTAGTGGAATGCGATTATGCGTTCCCACCAAATTCAGTTTCTTGATACACTCAAGGACCAGGGAGGAACTAACCTCACAAGATGACAGTGCCTTGAGTGCCGCCTGACTGTCGTCAGAATGGGGATTTGCTCATTCCGGAGGTTTCTGTCCAAATTGATCCCTGCACATAGACAGATGGCATACACATCCGCTTGGAGGATGCTTGAAATCGGCACAGAACGCTTGGTTCTGGGGCTATATATTCCTACGCTTATGGAGTCTTGGTCCTTCGAACTGTATATGCATCAGTGCAGATGTACTTCAGTTTACCTTATCGTCCAGTTCTATTCTGAGCTTCTTTTCGAATTTAATGTCTTTAGTGACATCATCCCTGGGTAGTCGGGTAAGTGGGAGCTACAACACTTTTCCTTTGCGGAAACCTTCCCTAGTAATATTCAACAGGGTGCACTTGGCTAATTGCTGAATAACTATGTAAGCGGTGTCAGCTCCAGCTTCACCTGCATCACAACTGTAGGGTAGGTTCGCATCGCCCCCGTGATGCACATGCATGCTAAGCGCTGAGGCTTAGTTAGTGGTGCCCACATTGTCGAGATAGCGGCCCTCGATACACGATATGTTATCATGGCCTTATTATCATGGTGTACATCCAGTTAAGCATCCATCTCAGTATTCTTGGGTTACAGCGCCAGGATTTTCCTGCTAGACGTTTGCTGGCTATGAGGGCTTGCTATGTTGTGTTGGCATGCCTTTTCCATTTAAGCTTGGCATCCAGGCCAATACCAAGATACTTATTTCCACTGACCAATCCAATAGCAACCACGTCCATGCTGATCTTCCTCATTCCTGGTAAGATTGTTTTCCTAATAAAAGGAATGATGGTTGTTTTGGACGGCTTTATATCCAGGTCCACCTAGCCCACCATCTCTTCGTCAGGTTTTGAGCTCTTTGCATTATGTCAGAGTGTTCTCAAATATGCCCCTTGGAGTCCAAAGGAACTTCGGAGAACTGAACTACTTCCAAACTCAGTTCCTCTCGGGCCATGAATACTTCCGGAGTAACCCATACCGTATGGACAAGGTAACCGATTCCAAGTGCATATACTGCGAAGCACCAAGCGATGACGCTGAACACACGTTTTTTAGTGACATATGGCTCGCGGGATGAAATGCTCTGAGGGAGCAGATTGGCGAAATCGCACCGAGCAACATAATCAGCAAAATGCTTAGATAGAGACACAAGAAGACGAGCCTATAGCATGCACGCTGGCTACAAATATGGTGGACCCAGACGTGGGTGAATAGAATTGGTCCTTTATGGATGCCGTTCTGGCCCTTCCCGAAGTAATATAGAAAGCAGTTCCAGGAAGGGTGTCTCCCCAGACGAAGAGGAGGAATCCTTTTAGTGGACACACCACACGACGCAGTAGACGACGGTCGCTGTAAGTGCGAAGGCATTTTGAACCCTACGTCACCCACAAAAAAAAAAAAAAACCATGCCCCTTGCTATAACTACAACGTCATCCGGGTATCCTGGATAGCAGAGTACATCGAAAAAAATTATGCCCTCGTTATCAAAAATTGAAAAAGATAAACTCAGAATGGAATTGGATAAATGAAATATTCACGGATGAATCTCCCTTTTGGGCGAATAGTGGCGTACGTCGGTTCTGCGTATTACTTTTAATTTCAATGATATGTTAAGCATCCAGTTAAGGTTCATGTTAGGGGCTGCTTCTCCGAAAAGGGATTTGGCCGTTTGCTTGTGCTTGCCGCCACTTTGAGTGCAGTCTTGTTGAATAAAGTTAACCATTATTACAGTCAGCTGCGCAGATGTTTGAAAGAACTACCCAACATTGGATTTTACAAGAAGACAACGATCCCAAGCATCGTAGCCGAAGGTATGGAAACAGAAAGAGGCACTTGATGCTAACCCTATTGAAAATATTTGGGCTGTAGTTAAGCAAAAACTCGAAGGAAATCAAATATGGACGCTCAAACAGTTATCTAGACAAATTTGCCTAATTTAGAGCAGATTACCTCCACAACTTATGCAAAAATTAACACAAATTATGACCTTTATAGATAATAGTAAATACTTGAATCTATGTTTTGTTATGCAAAAATCAATATCGGACGAATATGAGAACAAGTTAAAGACTAACGCTGATCGCGGAATTACCCTGTCAAGCAAACCTAAATTCCAGTCAGCAGGCAATTAAAATATTTAGTTATCTTCAAGTAGGCACTTAAACAGCAATTCATGATAAATATTGCAATTTCCTAAAATGTATTACAATGAAATGAATTTTTTTAACAAATATTGTGAATGTACATATGTATGTACATAGGTATGTGCAGCATTGTTTGTTTATTGAACATCACTTATGGATAACAAATACTCTCTCTCTCTCTCTTTTAGGTAGCTCCGTAATGGGGTCAGGAGCGAATGCATAAGATAGCGGATACATATATAAATATGATAAATACGTTCATACATACATACATATGCGCATACGCATTAAAGTGCTTAAGAGCAAACCAAGTGTACAAAAGTCTCTAAAAAATCTATCCACTTTGCTATCAGCACTTCATTAAAAGCGCAAGTGAAGGAAGTGAGAGTGCAAAATCGTATGCTGATATGGGCAAAAAGGTGCTCTATGTTATGTGCGTATGTAGGTATATCTTTTCAGAAAACTTAATTTTTAAGTTATGTAAATATTTAAGTGTCTTAATACATATTACATTAATATGTATATTTATGTACAAGGTGGCACAAAATTAATCACCCTAATGGAAGATTCATAAGTTTTGACTAAACAGTTGGAGTGTACACACTTACATACAAGCAATGGAGCACGTAAAGGTCAAAATAAAGATTTGCATTACTCAAAATAATTGCTTTTTTATTGTATATAGTAAAAAAGTTATTCAAAAATAAAATTGGATGATTAATTTCGTACCACCTTTTATGTCCAGTTATATTTTTTATTTGATACTGGCTGCGTCATTAAGGTCGCAGTCACTTCGACCATTGCCTAAGTATTTTACTTTCGCAAGCACTTGGGATTTCGCCGATTGGCTGCTTATTTGTGTAATAATTGCCAGGGAAGTAAATATTTACTCCGATAACCCAGCGGCAACTGAGGCCTTGGCCTGGTTGATGGTGCGCTCGAAACTGGCTCATTTGCTTACCTGGTCACTGCAACGTTGCACAGGGAACTGCGGGACGGATATCTATGCTGTTTTTTTTCGGGATGACGCCCATGAAGAGGAAACTCTCATGAGTACTGATATGCCCGACTTGTAGCCTCACAGCTACACCTACGTACTAAACACCTCTCCACTCCTCTCCCCCCTCTCTACTACTCTCCCCCCGTAACTGACCAAGAAAAAATTACCTCACTGGGCTAGTTAGCTCATAGGCTGCTAGTTACTTCGTATACGAACTTCCGCGCGTCTTAGATCATTGTGGATGCGCGCAGATTCGCTTCCAGTTATCGCTCGATTTTAGCATAAAATCTATAATATTTTCTCTGTTTAAAATACCACAAGTTTTGGGAGCATAGCGTGGGATATCGAACAAGATGTGATCAGCGTCTTCTTCCCTATCCGTGCAGATTGGCCAGTTTGGGGAACTTTCATGGCCGAATCTATGGAGGTATTTCCGAAATACTCCGTGCCCTGAAAGAAATTGTGTTAAGTGGAAGTTTTTTTCCCCATGGTTCCTTTCTAACCACGTCGTAAGGATGGGTATTAGCCCATGCGTCCATCTACCTATCGGTGATCTGTTCCACCGGTCTTGCCGCGATCGAACGACGTCTTTCTTCCTCTGCAATAGTCTTACGACTGGCTCTACCGTCGAGTTCAGATAGCCTTATATAAACTCTCTGCATTTCTTTCGCCAAGATGTCAACGGGGACTAGCCCTGCTATAACGAAGGAAGCATCATCCGAAATTGTACGGAAGCCGCAGATAGTTCGTAAAGCGCTTAGCCGATAGACTGCTGTCAGTTTATTTGTGAAGCTATTTAAGTTAAGTGAATCAGCCCAGATCGGTGCAGCATACAAAAGAACCGAGCTGACTACCCTGCTATATAGCATTATTTTGCTGTGGCTAGGTCCGCCATTGTTTGGCATGATTCGCGACAGGCAGGACTGCACACTCGATGCTGTGAGGCTCGGCATTACCATAAGTGCTTTTTGCAGCAACCGGCAGGAACAGAAGAAATCATCTTTGCACATTTTCTTAAGCAGTACTGCTTTCGCGGGACCTGGGTTCGCTCATCTTGGCTCTCACCTCCTTGCTAAGAACTCGGATATAGCAGGCCTAGATATTGTTCACCTGATGAATTATCTTCCAAGTGGGCCCTCTCATGGACAATCATATAACCTAATCTAACCTAGGTTAAAAATTGCTCCCTCATCCAGTATTTTTACTATGTTTTGACTATTTAAAAAAAAAAAAAACACCTGTTCCCTAATTTGTTCTCTATTTAAATTTTCAGTTACTTGTTAATCCACCCTTTTATGATCACCCAACTGCATTATTTAAAAAAATCTATGAATGGGTATTCAAAAATTACTCACTTTTTGATTTAATGGACGTCTATGTTGTTGCCGATTAGATAACACTATTGATAGTCAATACTTTCGTACAAGTACGTAGGCATGGTGAAAAGAATTTGGGAAGGTGTGGCCAACATCAGACCGTTAACTGGCTCTCAGCGCATTCGAAGAGAGGACGTCACTAGGGTTGTGGCGGCGGTTGAAGTTATGTTGGTGATGTAGGAAAACAATAATGCAGGCTTCGCTCATATTGCTTCATTGTCCTCTAAAAAACTCGTTTGATTACTTAGTAGCACTGCAAATTCCTGGGTGGATGAACAGCTGATAGATGAAATTAACAAGCTGCAAAAAATAACTTACGAAACCAATTCGTTTTTACGTTATTTGCGCGATACACATATTTTGCAGGAACTTTTATTAAAATAAGAGAGAGAAATAAAAATAAAGAAGCTAAATATTAAAGTTAGTGCAAATTTGATAAATTATGTACTGCAATGCAATTTTTTCAGCAAGAAAATGGCAAAAGTAAAGAGCAAGTTTCATCCAGGATGTGTCGGGGAAAATGCGTTGTCAACTTTTTGAGTCAGGAGAAGGAGATAATTGCATTGTGACCTCCTTAATTTTTGTTTAGCCACACAAGAATAAAAGTTATTTTTGTCAATTTATTTGTTGTTTTACAGATTAGTTTTTGTTACCCACTTTTTATCTCATATTCAAAAATTATATCATTTTTTATACATCTTGATGGTGTGTCTTTGGGAAATCGTGGCTCTTCCTCCTAGCAAGATCCTATGGATATACAGGGCTATGATAAGGCCTATTATCACCTATTTATCAGTGGTCTAGATGAGTATACTTTCTCTCGTGGGAGTCAGGAGGACCTTATCAATACGTATCGCGGGTAACAAGATCTTTGACACTTTAACTAGGATGGACTCCGGGCCCAAGAAGCAGGCATCAGAGCCCGTTCTGTCACTTCCCTCTGCAGCCTTCAAAGCCACGGTTAGCAAATAGGTTACTTTGACCAACAAGCGAGCCTGGCAGGCTGAAATAGGCTGCAGATGGGCAAAACTGATGTTACCTGTCATGTCCGACCGACTGTCGCAGATTCTCCTGCCATTAAACAGAAGCGACTGTAAGCAGCTGGTTGAACTGATTACAGGCGATTCAATGGGCGAAGCATAAGGTAGGCATTTCAGACAGTGCACTCTGCCCAGCATGTGGAGAGGAGGATGAGACGGCGGACCACTTTCTATACGTCTGCCCGATCTTCCCTCGAATCAGGCATGAGGTCTTTGGCTTTGATGTCTTAAAAAACGACCACCTTAGCACCATGGCACTACAAGTTGTACTCATGTTTCTTCGGAGGTCCAGTAGGTTTAAAGAAACTTAAAAAGGGAACCCAAGGGCAGGACTTAATATTGTTTGAGTGCTGTACCTGCTAGTCTGTCCCGACAATGGAAGAAAAAATATATATATATCTTGATAATTAAGACTTTTGCCTTCAATATTTTTGTTTTTCAATAAAAAATGCACATTTTGGTAGTGCTCAAATGAGAAAAATTGGTTCGCATCCTATCATCTATGGTCTGCACAATACCTGATTGAGTATGTGAATACGAGTGAAATGAGCGGGCGAAATTCTTCTGCGGAGTCCCGATGACGTGGCAGCCGAAGTTAGTTAGTTATAATTTTGATTCGGGTGGCCAAACCTCGTAATCTCTCATCCTTAGTGTGTAAGCATACCACGTGACAGGTTGCGTTGAGCTAATAAATGAATATCCGTTCTGCGTCTCGATGGTAAATAGTTTTTATTAGATCGGCCTTGTCGTCACTTGACAAGGAACCGACACTGGAATTTGTTTTAAGAAAAACTTTTATTTTATTCTAATAAAAAGTTTTATTTGCGAGAAATTATATTCGAAACAACTATCAATAAGCATCGAGATAAGTACTCGTATGCGGGCACTTGCGATGACACAGCGTTTTTTTCATAATTATATTTTTTTAAGCAAAAATCAAAGCGTTGTCTTATCGGAAAAATTAAATTACGAATAGATAATAATAAGCAAAGTTCGATTAATAAAACGTAAATTGAGTTCATATAGAAAAGAGTATGCATACACACATACATACATATAATTGAGTATTTACAGTGAGTGATATAAGAGCCAAACCAGCGATATGCAAAAACTGAAATAAATATATATTTAGATTATTTTTATATACTACATAGAGGGTTATTCAATAGGGACCAAACAATTTTGTATTTAAATACGGTATTGTACAAATGTTAAATTTCATTACATGAGAGCACATTTGCAGCGATCGATTCTTCGGAGTCACCATTTCACACATACTCATATCGTTCTGAGCATTGCAATTGCGACAATTTTTGACAATTTGATATTGTGCTTGTGCTCCTCGAGTGAAGTGTCGGTGTTTCAAACTATCTAACGGTTTCACTTTTTAAGTTAGTTCCATCTTAGTGAAGTGCAGGTCTTTTTAAAAAATATGTACGTCCCTTGTAGACTGAGAGAGGACTGATTTGACACAGTTCGAACTGAACCACTTACGCTTGCGATGCTTTCTGTATTCACCGGGCAATGCTCTTACTACCACAGGAATGTTCAAAATATTAACTGCTAACTCGAGATATCCAATATGTTCAGCACGCCAAAAATTACAGAGTCATGGATTTTCGTTGTATCGGGTGTTTTTAAGAATCAAAAGTGATAAAACAAAACCGAAATATTGTTGATATGATTTTTTTTTTTTTTTTGCTAAAACTGACAAATTATTTCATGGCATTTATTTTTTAAATACGATATCCAGCATATGTCTCCCGCGGCTACGTGTTACATGGTCCATTCGATCAGTCCAATTTTTAGCTACTAATAAACCCGGCCGTGTGGCGTCAATGGTGGCTTGAATAATCCAATAAATCGATTGATAAGCGCGCCTTATGACAAGTCTTGTTGACCAAATCATGTCGATGTTTAACTGTTTAATTTTTGGAAACAAAAATTCAGTATTCAGTCAGCTTGTCTCGGTAGAGCTCGGCACTCGCCGTAACGACAGCTCCTTCCGTATTTCGAAATATCGTAAATAAAGACCGATGATGCCGTCAGTGCTCTATGAACTTCGGTAACAAATTTATTTTATTGGGTATGGAATAAGTTTCGGTATAATATTTTTAAAGAGATAAGTTATGCTCATGCATATCAAAAGAGCAGATCGTGGCACATAAATTTGCCGCTTTTACTATTTTAAAATATTTTTTTCTTTCTTACAGAACAATAGTTTTTTTAATCTACAGACATTGAGTTTGAAGAATTCAAAAACAACAGATTAAAACATTTGACAAACGCCCATAAAGCGAGCTTTCTCAAATTTTTAAACCTCTGCTCCAAAGTAAATGCAACTTATTTTACTAAACACAATTTAGTTTTAGAGGAAAACTTCTAAACGGCAATACCTATTTTGTACATAGTCGCCCCTCCTCACTCGCAGAAAAAACAATGGAGCAGCGCAATGCCATCTTAGGAAATTCCCAAAATCTGCGTATTAACTAAAAATAAAAGTGAAATGAACTGTCTTCTCTCTTGCATTGCATCGAGTTGTATGCTAAAGTTTAACTGACTTGGGGTCTGCAGACGGGTATTTACCTACACAAGTAGATATTTCTGAGAAAATGCAGTCATCTTAGTGTTTGTTTTCTCCCAAAATGTTAGCGAGTTATTTGTCAAATAAGATATCAGTATGTAGAAAAAGGTAATCCACATTCATAAACATGCAAGTCAGTGACTAAATGAGCGGATAAGCGGGCGACAGATGCTGAGCAAACAATTAATATGTGTCTATGAGTATTGCGCTCTTGCCGACTATTAAAATACAATATTTATTAAGAGATTACAAATTGTTTAACAATGCCTCCAACTGCAAGCGACTCAGCAAACAGAGGCGCAATGAAATTAATTCGCTTTATATATTCAGTTTATTTGTCTAGAATATTAAATGGTTTATGAATGTTTAACTTGGATGTAGAGAATGAATTGTGAGAGTAAATAAAAGCTACTGACTCACTGGTAGATTACCACAATATACACGAAACAATTACTAAAGAACTCGTAATCGGCCAACCGTGTATTTGTAATCGAACTTGAGAAAAAAGTTGGTAGCGCAGTGCTTTTGAAATTTTTTGTTTTGTTTACATTTTACTCGTCTCTTACATTTTGCGCATTGAAAAATAGAGCCGCTCTATTACCCCGAGATTTTTTAACATGAAAATTACACTTTTTGTTAAATTTCAACCAATTTTACTTATATATTTTGCTATTAATAATCGCCCTCAATCTTAGGAGCGGAATTCCCTAACTTAAAACGATCCGACAATTATTATTTGTGTGTACAATATTTGCAGTTGCAGTGCCGATTGTGAAATTCACAAACTTATGTTAACTAACTTTAAACAGCTGCCTTCGACTATTGATTCAAATGAGCGATTAAACCCAATAAGAATAGCAAAAACCTTAGGCATACATACCAGCCAAGCTATTAAATTCATTTTTGAGTCTTTTATTATTTTTCCGAAAAGTAAATAAAATAAAATAACTATTTGAATTTGAAATTAATGTTTACTTAATACTTTTTGCTTTGGGTGAGATTGAAAACTCCTAAAAAACAACCCGCTCCACAACCGAGCGGAAATTCCTTTTGTAGCTCGTCGTTCCACTTAGGTCATAGAAAACCTTTGCGTAAGACATGAAACGATTGATTTAGTCTGTATGCTACGATGTACCATTTTAATCAAAAAATTCTTGGAACTAACGCCAGGTGACACTCTAAGTCAACTGATTTAAGTTCTATTTTTGTTTTTTGTTTTGTTAGATTGCCACATCTGTGGTTTACATTCCTATCCAACTTTTATCGCCATTACTTCACTTTTGTGCACTCTCTGTACTTGTTTTCGATTTTTTACAGTTTTAAAAATAGATTTGAATTTGCCACACCGAGTTTGTATTAAATTTTGGGTTGAAAAAATGGACTCAATGCTGCAAAAACCTTAGAACCATCAGCCGTTTAAGAGTGGCATGAGCGCTTCAGAACAGATCGTGGGTCCATCGAGTATGACGAAATTAGTGGTAGACCATCGACATCGAGAACTGGTCAAAACATCAATAAAGTGAAAGTTGATCATTAACCGCAAATTGGCCATGGGAGAGTGGGCAGAGGTCTTAACCATTGTTTCCACATCCGTTCAGTACATTTTAATTAATGATTTGGGTTTACGCCATCTTGCTGCAAAGTTAGTCTCAAAGAGCCTGAACTTCATGCAAAACACGGACCGTGCTAATATCTCGAAAGACATGATTTCCAAGGCTGAATCCAACCCAACATTCATCAAATGCATCATTACTAGAGACGAGACATGGGTTTATGAATACGACGCGCAATCCAGACATCAGGCGAGTGAGTGGAGAGCTCTGATTGAGCCAAGACTAAAAAAGCCGCGTCGTTTTCAATCAGAAAGGAAAGCAATTTTCACGGTTTTATATCAGATATGTACATATGTGTATTACGGTTTTACATCAGTACGGTGGATTACATCAGTTATATACACCAGGAATTTTTTCAACAAGGTCAGACATTTAGTAAGGGCTATTATTTGGGCGTTACGACACGTTTACGTGAAGCAATTCGCCAAAAAAGAAAGGATTTAAGGGAAAATAGCTCGTGGATTTTGTACCATGCTAACACACCGTCGCATAGTGCTATCATTATTCGTGAATTTTTGACCAAGAATGAAACGAATACCATCCAACTGCCAACCTGACATGGCTCCCTGCTTTTTTTTTTTGTTTTTTTTTTTGTCTGATCGAACAACCACTACGGGAAACCACGTTGGCGTTTTAACAGCCGAAAGGAAGTAATGGAGAAATCGAAGACGGTTTTAATGGCTTTACCGCAAATAGAGTTCCAGAAATTTTTCGAGAGCTGGCACAAACGCTGGTATAAGTGCGTTGCAGTTATTCGTGGGTACTTTGAAGGTGATAATATCACTTTTGCGGAATAAACTTGTATTTTGGAATTTCTAAATATATGCCGGGAACTTTTTGATCAGTGTGGTATGCTACGGGTAACGAACGACTGACTCATTGATATTTCCATCCATGGGTCTTTGATAATATCCAATTTCGAAAAATCGCAAGGTGGCTAGAACCTAGTTATATAAAAACAGAATTTAGAATTCAATAAACTTGAAATCGATGTTTTTCAGGAACTTCCAAATTTGACTGTCAAGCTGAGCAATTCTGTCTTCAGCTAGATCTGGAGTGAAACGAAATATTAGGTTGGAGAAGAAGTTCGTAGCTTTCTTACCGAAGTTTTTTAAAGAAAAAACAGTAATTATATTAATAAATTAATCTGTTATACAGTCACCGTTGCTGTTAACAACCTCTTGTTACCTCTTGACCGATTTGTCAATGCCGTTCATCCAAAAATCGCCTGGTCTGATGTCAAAGCAGTTGAGACAGTTTTTAAGAACCTCTTCGTTGTCGGTTATCTTATGGTTTAACAGGGAGCGGAAAAGATGGTAATCGGTCGGTGCAAGATCCGAAGAATATGGCGTATGCTGAAGGACCTTTCATTCGAGCTTTGGGATTTGGGTTGATGGCGTGCGAGATGCTACGAAGCAATTTGAAGGCGCTCCAGGCCTCCAATTTTTCGGTAAGTCTCATTGAATGAAGGGGATTGAGAATCGTTTTATGATCGCAGCTCACAAATTCACGATTTGTTAGGTGACCGTTCTCCTTCAAAAGTGATTTGAGACGTTCTTCATCGAATTCAGAAGGCCTTCCGCTGTGGGACGTGTCATCAACGTAAAAGTCGAACACATTTTTGAACTTTCGATTTCCGTGCTGTATACTCGCCTATGACACCTTCTCCATACACATCGCAAATGTCCCGGGCTATTTCGGTAACTTTCTGACCTCGATGAAAAGCAAAGCAGAGCAGGTGGCGAAAAAGTTGGTTTTTACCTCTTGGGTATTCCATTTCTAAGCTCCAAAACTTATGAAAAATCAAGTAACACAAAAATGCAATTAACATAGTTTTGTAGAGCAGAAAGAGTTCTATCGAATGACTACTTACCCTTTGTCAAACAGCAAATAAATCGTTTTAAATTAAAAGAAAATATAAAAACGCTATGAACTTATTCTCCAAGCCAATAGTTTTTAAAAATGGAAAGTATTGCCCACATCCCGGAGTAAATGTTGATCCACTGTTTGAGGGCTAACTACCTACTCTTCACACGCTAAATCAAAAGCCAAGTACTCGAAAGCCACATTCGGTATTTTTTAATGACTTTTTGGTAATATAATTTCGCCGTTTTAATTAACACAACTAATTCCGATTTTCTCGTTTGAGTTAACCGCACCAAAATTGTTATATAGTAGCCATAATCGACTTTTTAAACAAAATAGCTGATTCTGTTTTATCGATTTTTTTATGAAACGGGTTACCAAATAGCAAAATCGTTAAAATTGTTCTTGACAAAAGATAACAATGTGAATGTTGTTAAAATATATTAGTGAATTCCACTACAGTGCTCTTTTGTCTTATTTATTTCTTTAATTCTTTGTTCTCTTTCTTTATAGCATTTCATAATAACACACTTTGTGTCGAAAGCGCGACGTCACGACATGACTTACTTTTTTCTTCCTATACGTGATCTTGTTTAATTGATTCATGGCGATGTAGAGAAAAACTTAGTGGGAGAACTTATTACGGAGTTGTGTACTTACATATGCCAAGCTATAGTTCTGGAGAAAGTGACTTACCTTAATTGAAATTTGTTAGTAGGATTGATTCAGGTATTTCGTCATATTCTGCAAAACAAAAACAAAAAAACGATGAGAAATTTTCGTAGCTGTGCTGTTGAGCTTATGAGAGCCATAATGTACGAGTTGTAGCTTAGAAATACAGTGAATGAGCTTAATTGCTCTCCGCCGCTTAAAACAAAGGAAAAAGAAACATGGTGCAGTTATCGCAAGTGCGAGCTCAAGTTCAAAAATAAGCATTTGATATATAAAGATATTTATAAATTCATACATATATGAAAATGTAGGTATATGTAAATATATATTTTACTAGCAAACCCGGCCCCCTTCGCTGGGCACACTAAAATAGAATAGATATGGTTTAGAACAGAAAATATATGATTTTCATCTTATTTATTTCTTTATTCTTTATTCAAGCGCTTTGGCATAAACAATATTTTTTGTTTTTCTATTTGTTTTTGAGTAAATATAAAATATAAATTGAAAATCAGGAAAAAAGAAGATTGTTTTTAAATTTCAAATCAACGCATATGAATAAACAATCGTCTTTTTTCCTGATCATCCATGAATTTTTCGTTTCAATTTATATGTTTTATTAAGCACTGGAGCTTTTTTAACCATTATCCATTTATATTTTTCAAAAAAAAAACGAAAAAAAAATTTTTTTCCACGAACACATAATTTCATTCGGATTTCACATTAAATTCTCAAATTTCGTAAGAAATTATTCACTGTTCCAAAATCCACTCCAAAAAAATTCACAAACAATTTTTACATGTTGCACTTACGTTTTTTCCTTATGGCATCCAAATCAGAAAGAAATATTGACACATTGTAACTCACACTGTCAATTTGACAGTTCAGTTCCGCCCCAAGCGTTAAAAAAGTAAGCGACATTATGGCTGGTTCAAAAGAACGCTGTACCCGTTGCCAGTGCTCCGAATTACAACCAAACTTTACGAAACCCATTTTCAATACTTACTTAACAATGTGCGTAAGTTTGGTTTAATTCGGTGCAAAGACACGGCGGGTCCACGTTTTGGCATATATTTCGAGACCCTAGTCATCAATAGGTATGAAAATTACCCCGTATTAAAGCACTTATCAACAGCTTTCATTTGATACCCATATTGTACATACACAACCAAAGGTTACCCGGGTCCACGTTTTGACCTATATCTCGAGACCCCAGTCACGGAGCGGCATGAAAAATACTCTGAACTAAAGCATTCACCAACAGCTTCCATTTGATACCCATATTGTACATACACAACCAAAATAAAATGTAATCCATGTTACTCGTGGATGATGTAGCTTTCGAATGGTGAAAGAATTTTTAAAATCGGTCCAGTAGTTTTTGAGCCTATTCATTACAACCAAACAAACAAACAAACAAAGTTTTCCTCTTTATAATATTAGTATAGATAAAGTTAAGTATTTCATAATATTAAGTAAGTATTTAATGTAAATGCTTAGTACGATTTTTATTTTTATTTTATTTTTATCAAGGTGCAATAAAAAGCTGTGAAAAGCAAGATGCGCCTTTAAATATTTTTCTTACATACTAACACACTGAATTTCATCACTCTGAATAAGCCACCTAAGGGCACAGACCACAGAAGAAATTTCGAAAATGTTATATATCATTAAATGTTATATATCATTTATCTCGAAAATTAAGGTGGTAAAAATTTCCAAAAACTTTTGTTTTGACTTTGGCGTAGTCTTTTTAAACGAAAACTTGAAACCCGTTTTTCTCGCAACTATATTTTTCAAATCCGCCTTACTCATAGCTCGAATAAATATTCACCGATTGACTTGGAAACTTAATAGTATGTATGTACGTTGACTATAAGCGGACGCCGCAGCCGGATGACCGTTCAGAAGTGCACAGGATCGAAGCTTCGGGCACGAAACACCAAATGATAGAAAAAGTTTTTATAATAGCAATCGCAAACAATGCCAAACCTCTGAGTGTATTTGGTCATAAAAACCATTTGTCATTCAGAGGCGGAAAAAAACTGTAGGTACCCCCATTTGTGAAAAAACATCAAGATGCACACCACAAATAGGAAGAGGAGCTCAGCCAAATATCTAATGTAACAGTGTAAGCGTCAATTAAATATAACACTGTAACATTCTGGCATGACAAAAGAATTTTTCGATATTTTACATACTTTTTTATAAACAATTTTTGAGCCATTTTCTTTAATATTGATATTTTTTAGAAAATTGGGCTATAGCTACAGCTTCATTTGGTACGGTCGCACACCCGAACTTCAAAAAATGTTGCGTCGAGGGAAATCTGCGCAGTCGCTGTTTCCTTCCGCATTACTTTGAAAAAAAAAACATAAAGAACTTTTTTTAGATTTCATATTTACTTCATTGTCCCAGTGAAAAAATTTCCCAAGTAACTACTTTTTTTCGTCACAACATTAACTTAACCCCTTAAGCCAAATATGCGTATACAGGGTTGCCCATATTCGACGAACCCATCTGGCAACCCTGTATCTTTTGACAGAGACGTCAGATCGCTTAACGACATACCGCGTTGGAAGCGTCAGTCCAAGCAGATTTTACCATGGAACAGTACACGCCACGTGAGCGCTCCCAAATTGTTGAAATTTACATTCAACAAAAGAAGTCAATTGTGAAAACTCAACGTGCGTATAAAAAATTAAATAATATGAAAAGTGCGCCTTCTAAAAACACCATTAAACGTTTGTACGAAAGGTTTTCGACTGGTGATGCTCTTTCTAATCCAAAGAGGCCAAATCAAAACCGACAAAGGCGTCGCCAAGGACATCCCAAAATCACCGTTCTCAGCAGTTGGGCATTGCTCGAACCACTTTACAACGAATTATCCGCATTGATTTGCATTTATTCCCGTATAAGATTCAATTGACGCAAAGATTGTTGCCTGCGGAAAAGCGTCGTCGATTGGAATGGGCCCAAAGAGTCATCGAAATGGCTGAAGATGACGAGCAAGATGGAACAAAATCATCATGCCCGATGAGGCTCATTTCTTATTGAATGGGATGGTATACAAGCAAAATTGCCGTATTTACGCCACTGAAAATCCTCACGAAATTTAAGAGGTACCTCTTTACAACGAAAAGTCACTGTTTGGTGCGGCGTTAGTGCGAAAACGATTATTGGGCCGTTTTTCTTCGAAAATGAAGATGCTCAAGCTGTTACCGTCAATCAGGAGCGTTATCGCGATATGATAACCACGTTCGTGATGCCAATTATTCGTCGAAAGTGTATGAGGCAGTTCTAGTTTCAACAAGACTGCGCTCCACCACACACAGCTCGCACCACAATCGATTTTTTGAAGAAATTGTTTCCTCGTCGTTTGATGTCGAAAAATGGCGATTTTGACTGGCCACCGCGTTCGCCCGATTTAAGGCCACCTGACTTATTCTTGTGGGGATATTTAAAATCAAAGGTTTATATTAATAAGCCAAAAACCATAGAAGAGCTCAAGAACAACATCCGTGAGGAAATAGCCGCTATTCCAGCCGAAATCTTAGCTAAAACTATGGAAAATGCTGCAAAACGGGCACAATACGCCGTACAGGCTCAAAGCGGCCATTTGAGAGACATCATATTCAAAAAGTGATGTCAACAAATCTACTTGAACCAAATAAAATGATTATTATCGTCAACATGAAAAGAATTGTGTTTTTCTTTGGTAGAAAAAAACACGTGGGTCCATCGAATATGGACACCCTGTATGTGCATTACAATTAAATTAAGATATTGAATACAAAACTCTATTTTTAAAATAAATTTTAAAAATTTTTAAATGTGCAATAAGGTATTGATGCAGTTAATCTTATTGTACTGTATCTATTTATATGTGCTATATATTTCTAATAAACAAAGCTTGCCACATGTGCACCTACTGAGCAAGCGCGGCATATCTCTTTACTCACAACTTGCTCAATTAATTTCAATTTCAATTAATTTAACTCGCTAACAAATAGAAACTTACGAAAGCTGTTCACATACTCGCATATAGGTATGTATGTATGTATGTATGTATGTATATAAGCCTGCAAGTTGTGTTCAAATAGAATTGAATAGTGACAAAATCATGAGTTTGTCAATTTGTAGAATTTCAATCAGATATTTCTACCATATAAAACAGTTAAATATTGTCAGAGCGCAATATAATCAGATGTGCCAGTCATACGTACATATATAGCTATGATATACACATATCCATACATACATACATATGTACCTAGAGAACACCAACTACCAAACTGAGATTTAGAATACTCATTTTTGAATAAACTTAAGCATACACACATACATAAATACTGTATTACTGTATTAGTATGAGAGTACGTACGACTGTATAAAGGGTGTATCATATTTAGATGATTGATTTTTAATTACTCCGGCATCACTGTATAAAGGGTGTATCATATGCTGTGCATGAACTGTTACTGAATGATGATTTGTCCATCAAAACGATTTGTTTATATTGGATACCACAAAAGCTCAAAGCCCGCGTTAATGGTTGGAAGGAAATACTGAAAGCAAAATGATTTAAATGCATGCAAAAGTATATTGATGTTCATAAAAAATATTTTCCACAATAATAAAGCTGTTTTTGAATACAAATATTTATATTTACTTCTCTATCTCTATCTTTAGCCATTTTAAGAATATCATCAACGGATATCTGCATTCTATCAGACAGCCAAGCTGCCCTACGAGCCCTGGATGCATTCCAAACAACATCAAGGAGTGTCTTACGTTGTCGCCAATCTCTAAATGAGATGGCCAAACAATATCGTATAATCTTGTGCTGGGTTCCAGGCCACAGAGATATACCAGGGAACTGTAGGGCCGACCAACTTGCAAGAGAAGGTACCTGTTTGCCAGACATAAGTAATTTTATGGAGATACCTCTCGCAACTTGTAAGCTTCTCATTAAGGACGCACTAATCAATTCTGCAAATCAAAGATGGATTAGCGCTAACACCTGTGAAATTGCTAGGCAAACATGGCCAAGGCTAAATTTACGTCTGTCCAAGAGCATTATAAAACTGAATAGACTTCAAATCAGGACCTTAGTAGGGGCCCTCACAGGACATTGTCTCATAGGAAATCATGCAAAGAGATTAGGCGTTTACACGCATGATTTCTGTCGTAGCTGCAGAAATGAGGAGGAGTTGGAAACAATTCAACACCTCTTCTGCACATGCCCAGCTCTAGCCAGAAGCAGGAACCGATTTTTAAAATCCTACTTCTTAACGAATATAGATAATCTATACATTTTAGGTATCAACAACCTTTTACGCTTTGTCAAAAGCTCAGGATGGTTTAATATGGAGAGGGAAATGTAGCTCAGCCCCCGCGGCTTCACAACGAACCCATTTCGTGGTCTAAGTGGCATCGTTGTCTCTATGTGCGATGCGGCTGCCAAACCTAACCTAACCTTCTCTATCTCTATTTGAGGTGTTTAAACAGCTGTCAGTCTCGATAGGCTGAGCATTTATTCTAGTTGAAGCAAAGCCCAATCTATTTTTAATCAAATATTCATTGTTTTTTGTGTAATAAAATTTGGTACCAATGATTTTTTATGCGCTTGAGTCTGCTTTTTTTGAATTAAAAAAAAAATTGCACACAATTTTCATATTTTTCGTGTTCCTTTGAATTTGTATGTAATTGCACACTTGTGAGCCTTGTGAACCAGGCTTTACCAGGAGTAAATTTTTAAAGATATTAATTTGATAAAATTGTTAGTTGCTTATTATATAAATAGTGCGAAACATAACACAGCCCGTTCTTCTTAACCTGTCTCTTCTCAGAAGCACCTACTGTGTCCAGGTGAGGACAAAATCATTTGTTATTTGTGAGACGTTTATAGTGAATATTCAAACATAAACTCAAACATATAATCGAACCGCAAATACAAGTTTTCCTTATACAATATTTCTATTACAATCCATTCAAAAATAGTTGTGTTCTTTTGACCTTTAGAGATTTTCGATTTATTCTTATGGTTGAACTGCCAACAGGATCTTATTCAGGGTTGGTTGGTAGTGCTTCCGCACCATTTTGTTGCCACATCCTCGTTACCAACTTGTTATTTACAGCATAACTATATCCAGCCTGTGCGGTTTAAGAACCTTATTAGGTTGTTGACGTCTAAGCCAAACAGTTGCTTGAGACTCTCGAACAGCGGCCAGGGTTAACATTCTGTCCTTCCATAGGGCAGGACATTCACAGAGGATATGGAAGATTGTTTCCTTTTTCTCCGGTTATTTACAACTGTGACAGTATGTATTGTGTGTATGGGATACCCATTTTGGCTGCCTGTTCTCCGATAGACCAAAAGCCAGTTATGACTTCCGTTAATCTCCAGGCGTCCCGTCGTTTCATGCTTTATAATGTCGATTGCTTGAGGTTATAGGTAGGCCATAACGTTCTGCTAATTTGGCATTTCGTCTGGTCTTTCAATCTACAATCCGCGAACCCCCTCTTACCGTTCACCTGTTTCTTCATTACCTTCAATGTTCCGATGTCCCGGGACCCAAATTAAGGTAACTTTATGATTTACACTCAAGGTGGCGAGGCTAATCCTACTGTGTTCCACCACTTTAGAGATTGTTGTAACCGAACCCAGTGCCTGGATTGCAGCTTGGCTATTCGAAAGAATAGCGAATTACCCTTAAAAGAGAAATCTGAGATTAGTAGCCTACAAACTTCCCCAGTTTCCAGTACTTCCACAATTCATTTTACTGCCATCTGTATAGACTGTGGTGTCGAAGTTGTTTAGAGATAATCCCTTATTCCATTCTTCCTTAGATGGGAAGAGAGTGGCAAAATTCCTATTGAATGGGTGCTTGGTCATCAAATATGAGTAAACTTAAGCCAGAATAGGGTTTGCCTCACCAAACTTGTCTAACTAAGTCTATTTTATGATCGATATATCTACCATAATATATTCAATAATTAATCAATATATTTAATAATAACCGCAGTGAATAATTTCAGCACCAAGCGGATTGTATATGATGAGCAAAGACACTCCTATGCATTATTCCTTTTATGGATCTATGCCCATAAACCAGAGACATAGGTGCACTTGAAAGCCAACAGTCGCAGAATTATCGATGATATACGAGTTGAATTCATAGAAAACTGGCACGAAAATGTTATTTCATATTTGCAGTTTATGCGGACTCGTTGTAGCGCACTTATTCCCGAAGTCTTATTTAAATGTTATTGATACAATTATATAAAACCACCCTTTATATGAGAGTGTGCCGTAGTTTAGTATACAAAAAACCATTGATTATTATAAAATTTGAAATCATGCGTCACAGCACGATGATTTAGCACCTTTTTCCTCCAATTTTTTTACCCACAACATGTACAGTGGAGCTTCGCTTATTTAAACCAGGAATATAACATAATTGAATGAGATGTTTTTACCTCTGGCGCAAATTTACATATTTTGATGCAAATGATGTTATAGGTATGAGATTTCTGAACGTAGTGAAAAATAAATTAATTAACTTTTCTGTTAAATAGACTTATCTTTGCGCGGCAATGTAAATTATCAAAGAAATTTGAAAATTCTTAGCCTTTTTTAAGAAATTGAATTGAATTGAATAGTCGGTTATTCGCAAATTCGATGCAATACTTTTGTTAACAAATTAATTCAATTAAATTAAATTACGTTTTTTAAATATATATCATTAACTTCGTATGTAAAGAGGAGATCAAATCTCTTGGATGCGCAGGTAACATTTCTCTGATCTGGGTTCCAGAACATAGGAACAAAGAGGGAAATGAAATGGTTGATGAGCTTGCCAGGAAGGGGACTGAGTTAGCCTCCTACCCGGTCATCGGCATCTCTCTGACAGTTGTTAAAGGGGAACTGCACAAATTATTTCTCAGAAAAGCGCAGAAAATATGGAGCTCCATTTCTTCATGTGCTATTTCGAAAACCTTTTGGCCCCAATACGACGTGGGAAGGACTCAGAAAGTCCTTTGGACTCCTCGCCATTCAATTTCCAAACTCGTAGCTGTGTTTACTGGTCAATGGACGATCGGCGCACATGCGGAAAAGCTAATGTTACCATTTAACCCTCATTGCACAAGCTCCTTCGTATGTTGTGAAGCGCATACTTTCGGTATAGGTATGATACTTTTTAAGGAAACATTTTTTATTTGAAATTTTCAAATTCAATTGCAATAGAGTAGGCAAAGCGGAATATGAACGCCATTTGCGAAAGTTTTTTTTATTATGTTATTGTTTTCATTGAATTAATATTATTTTGTGAACATACAATTGCTTTATAGTCTTTTTTCTTTGTTTTTTTGTGAACTTTTGTTCAGGGCTTCAACACTCTTTTCGTGCTTAATTTGAGCTTTTCGTTGTATTTTTAGTGCTTAAAATGGCTCTTTGTATCGCTCTAGTCCTAACGGAATTCTCTCATTAATATGTAAAAAAATTTAACATTCTGCTTTCTCTAATAGAGATGTTTACTTGTGTGTGTGTGCTTAGCTGGTGCTCTCAGATTTATCTCTCAATTGAGATTTGTTTCATTTTGAGTTTTTATAAGAATACCATTCTTGTGTCCACTAACAACTTATTTTTCTATCCAGCTCTAATCAAAATCTCAATTGGAACTGCGTTGAATTTTGTATATATAAAACTTACAACACGCCCCGCCCCCTTACTAAATCTGTATTGGTATCGACTGTAAGGCGGAAGGAATTCGATAGGTTAGGGCTATGGGAAAAATAAAGAGGCATCGAGAATATTGATGCTTTGATCCGCTGCATCGAAGTTTTTGAAAACTGGCATCTCTACTGAAATCCCATTTGGTGTTTCGTACCCGATGTTTCGAACCCGTGCACCTCCGAATGCACCTCTCCATCCAAGTTTAGAGGTCTATTTCATACTCTTCTGGAGAAAGAGATAAATTGTTTAATCTCATGTATTTTCCATTCAGTTTCATAGTTTCATGTGAGTTCCCTGTTTTCAAAGTCTTTGATGATTCCATTTGGTGAACTGTATATGGTTGCTTAAATTTATTGGAGGATTTCAAACAAAATGCAGCAAGTTAAAAAAATGTTCTACTACGGTGTTTTCATTGGCTAAATGTAAAAATATAATTTTTGTTTCCATAGTTCTTAATTATCTGGCCTGTTGTTAACCGAAAATGGCACTAATGCTGAATGTCATCTGAAAAAAAATTTAGATTATCTTATGCACTGGTTATTATGCCAACGGTTTTTAATCGGAGATGTTTACAGTGACAGCAGGACTACCTAAACAGCATTGAAAAACATTTGAGCTTCCTCAAAAATGATTATGCAATGTAAGCTGAGACTAAATCTCATCGCAAAGGAAAACAAATTTGGACCCACATGTGTGGGTACCAGAACACGGTGGGATTTAGATGACGAGCTGGCTAACGAATTGGTGTACTGTAGACGGTGATCAGATTAAAGCATTTTATCAATTCAGACTTTGCGAAAGCCGTTAGGAGTGTACCAAAGGCACAGGGCCCATTGGTGCAGCCTACACATCTGCGAAATAGTGCCGCTTGAAATAGCCGAACAGAGCGGTAGCGTGGTTTTTAAACAATTTAATAGCTAACACGTTATTTATCGTAGTTTACTAGATTACTGGTTGGATTCATCACAGAACACAAAAAGTGGCTGCCATAGACAGCACCAACTATCTAATATGTGCCTGTTTTCAGTAGGAAGATGACTCTTCAGAGCACTTTCTCTGTTTTTGTCCGACTTTCGCTAGACTGCCACGGCGCATTTTTGATTGAGATGTTCTGAAAATGAAATGAAATAAAATCCATCGCAAAACTTTTTCAAGGAGTCAAGGAAATTTAATAGTAAAACATTCCCCCCGCTCCCTGTCGGTTTTCGATATTCAGACTCACTTGTCTTTCCTTTTAGGTCTTAAGTAAAATGAGTTTCTATCCCCAATTTTCTCTTCATTAATAACTTCCAGCCTGCTGAAATCTATTTAATCTCTTCAAAAGTTAGTAATTTGCAAATTTTGCTTTCTCTGCCTTACCTTGCACATTCGGTTTAAAGAAGTTTCACTGTATTTATCTATACAAATTGTTTTGCATTCAGCAATTTCCTTTTTCTATTCTTTGAATTAAATTGTGTGCATACAAATAATTCAATTCAAATTCATTTAAATTGCTTTCGTTTATGGAAGTTGGGCGCGATGTGTTGTTGTACACACGTACATACATATTAATGTGTGCATACATACATATGTGATCAGACATCGCAAGGCAATCGTGAGTGTTGTTTTTTGTCGCCGGAGCTATGCGCCAAGTAATTGTAATTAACACTACACCTTATAAGTCAGACAACCGTTATTGGTCGGTGAACAAACATATACACTTATGGGCATGCATAACACATGCATACATATGTACATGTATGTATGCACACGCATAACAATTGAGTTGAAAACTTGATTGCTAAAGGGAAGTTTTTTTTACTCCACAGTCCACAGTCCTCATTCCGATATTTATTTATGTTTTGCACGTAAGTATGTATGTATGTGTGATGGTTTAAAATTATGTAACATTGAAAAATATTTAGTTGACAGACTGGAAAGAAATAAAATCATTCGTTTATACATGTACACCTGTGTGAACAGTAATAGCAGCGCGACTAACTATTTATTTTTCATAATTGTTTTTTTATTTATTGTAAAAATAGCTTCAAATTTTGTAAAAAATTTAAAATTTTCAATTAAATTTAAATTGTTTTTATCCAAAATTTTAAAACAAAAATTCCGGGTATGCAGTTTTGAATTTTTGAAAATTGAATAGGCTAATTTTGGTGTAGTTTTGAAGTGGCGAAAAACTACACTTGAATTCTGATTTTTTTTGCTTTCCTGTGTACTACTCGTATATCTCTAAAAACATATCCACTAGTAGGTTCCCGCTCGGTAAATTGAGAACCAGCGTTAACATTGACTTCCTAGAAGGTGGCACTTCTGAGTACCAAGCAAACGGAAAGAAAACTACTTTGAAGCTCTCATCACATTCGGTAGATTGGACAATGCGAAGCCCTTGAATTTGAGTAAATTCAATAAATCTTATAGGGAGTATGATAGAAGCGACGTTGCATCGTTGGCAAAGACGAAAACTTTGAAAGGTATGATGAACGATCATATCAGTTTTTTTTTAAAAGGAGCTAGGTGGCCTCTACACGTTAGGAAGACGCAGTGAAGAACGTTCGTAATTTACTATTATGTGAGCTAGCAGAGAAGAAAAATAACAAGCAATTCAAATTAACTAGTATCTAAGTTAATTTAATAAAATGTTCGACGGAGCAGGGAGGCCATAGAACGGCTAGCCGGAAACAGTAGGCTGCATATCTACTGGGTACCTGGTCACAAAGGCATTATGGGAAACGAAATAGTAGATGAGATAGCAAAAAGTGCTGTTAGACTACCTTTTGAGCAAGAGAATGACATACCAAAACACAATATACAACGAAATGAACGTCCACATGAAAAGGCAAGTGGAAGCTAGGTGGACTAACCTGACCACATGCAAAACAGTAAAAGTCATGTGTAGAACTAACGACAAAAAACTGACTAATTCGTACTTACGCTCTCGCGATAGGAATGCAGAACTATCATAGGTATGCTAACAGGTCTTAATCTATTGACTGCACATGCGTACAAGATAGGGATTGCTAACACGGACAAATGCAGGAAATGCAGAGAGGATGTTGAGGAAACTTTAGAACATCTTCTGTGCGTTTTTCCGACATTATTAAAAACGCGACTAAGATGCCTGGGAGCCCCACTGTTTGAGGGTCTGGAGGACGTCTCAAAAGCGGAGCTCCCAGCCTTACTTAGATTCGCCAAAAGCGCTGACATCCTACATGATGTCTACTTTAGGTATTCATAGAGGTCGGTCTCCATCTGGTATCGCTAAATTAAATTCTTTTAAATTAAAATTAAATTTTATTTATATTAGATCCAAGCTGGACTTTATGTACCCATGCACGTTTTAGTAAATTTAGTAAAAATTTGAGGTGACTGTTTTGGAATGAACCAAAGTCATAGAAAACTCTCCACTCAACATTAGTTTGAAAGGATAAATTGGACGTAGTTGTTATCCGATCACAAAAATATAATATTTATATAGGATCTAGATGAAGCGAAGACCAATACATATACCAAGTTTGACCAAATTTTGTTGAATAGTTACCAAGATATTTATTCAAAAGTAGATGTGGAATCGTCCCTTTTCAAAAATTTTATTTACATCGTATTTATTTTCTTGAGTTACATATTTGTACTAAGTTTCAGTATATTTCCTTTATGTACTTAGTCCTGCTTTTACACCAGCCTTCAAACTATTGCGGCACGCACTGTTTCCATGGATATGGGCGTCACTGCGCGAACCACAGATTGTTTGAGACTCTCGAAATTTCTGTGAGGTCTATTAACTATAGTCCAATGGATTCCGATGTGGACTTTCAGACGGTCAATCTTCTGCGGCTATGAACCCAGCAATATTGTTATAAGCCACTACTGAGTGGTGTTTGCCTTATGGGCTAGAGCGGAAACTTGATGGAAGATCCAACACTCTCCATTAAGGTGAGAACTGACTTACCACGCTTTCTAAGACATTCTCCTGTTACACTTCTTAACCCATTTTTCATAGAAATGAAGAGATGAAACGGCTTTACAAGACACTCCCCACCAAAATATTATGGGGCTGGATGGTGGCCACGCAGAATACTTGGACCAACATTTTTTGTGTCTTTAGAAGTTTAGCATAGATTTTGTCGCTTCGCTTATTAAATGCTTCTTCACTAGAAGACTAAAGTATAACAGAGATATCAGGTTTTCTCTTTTTTCAAAATTACCGTTATATTGATGGAACGATTCGTTCTTTTTCAATGCCAGCCTATGTACTTTCGACGAAGTAAAAAGTAACTTATTTACCAAGTTTCATTAAAGCATGTAAATTAATTTTTGCTATAGTTATCGCCCGCGCGAATGGACATACGGACGGATAGACTTAGCTAAATCGGCTGCTTTGATCATTCTGAGCATTTTAGTATGTATTTGTCTATATCTATCCCGATACGTTTATGCTGTTACCTACAACAGTTATGTGAACACAATGATAATAAAGGGTTTTCCAATAAGAGGTGTTATTTTGATATTCAAAGAAAAATTCTATTTTTTAATATAAATGATCGGGTGTTTATTTCTTTATAAAGAGGAAGGTATACCGTTGATAGTGGAAAATAACATCAGGCCAATGACCACCACGACCACGCTTACAGGACAATAACCGAATGTCCAAATTGGCTGCCCTATGTCCTCGATAGTCTCACGAATTCCATTTTTGATGTCTTGAATCGACCCTGGGCTGTTGGCGTAGACCTTCTCTTTCGCGTGGCTCCAAAGAAAAAAGTCCCAAGTTGTTAAATCACAAGATCTCGGTGGCCAATTGTGATCACCTCTTCGAGAGATAACACGGTCCGGAAACTTTTCCCGTTAAAAGATCAATGGTTTCGTTGCTTGTGTGGTACATAGCGCCGTCTTGTTGAAAATAAACGTTGTCCAGATCAATACCATCCAATTCCGGCCATAAAAAATCGTTAATCATCTCTCGATAGCGATAGATAACACCTGTTATTGGAAAACCCGTACAAGTGCGCTGATATAAAAATGATGTCGTATAATCAATCATACCTTAATTCTCATAGCTTTGTTATGCGATATTAAATTATTTTGTTATCGTGATAAGCTCTTAAAAGAACAATACAAGACTTGTTTTACTTATACTCATACTCATACTTATATTTATACCCATTCTTATACTCATACACATATTTATACTCAAATTTGTATTTACAGCCATGGACAGATAAATAGCACAAATGTGAACCTTATATGTTAAGTTAGATTTTAGTACTAACTCTGTTTTGATCAAATAAATTGGTTTTCATTTATTACCGTTATTAGGCGAGGAATTTATCGTTCTTTTCTATGGAATTACTGCGTTCTTTTATTTATGCTTATTGCTGTTTTGAAGTGGATACAAAAATAACACATTTTAACTTGTGCAGCGGAGAGTAAAACTTTAACATTGTTTCAGCGATTTTTAGTATAATTTTTTATTTCTTGAATAAAATTTAAAAGTAATTACTAAAAATGGGACGTGGAAAACATTGCACGGTGGAGAAAAGAGCTCTTATATACCGTATGAGTCAAAACGGAAAAAGCTATGCAGAAATGGCTGAAATGATGATGTTTTGTAATTTAGTTAAGAAAAATTCATCCTATCTAAGCAAAAAATCGGAGAAAAAACCAAAGCCGCGAAAAACTGATGTTAATGTGGATAGAGCTATATATAATACGCAAGGGCAAAGCAGATCCTTTTAAGTCGGCACAGCAAATAATGCCTGAAACAAACAAAGAATCTGGTCTGCAGGTGCCCAGAATGTTTGTAGGAAAGCGACTTAACGAAGCCCAACTTTTTGGCCGCATAAGCAGAAAAAAACCACTCCTCTCAAAAAGACATATCAAACACCGACTTGCCTTTACAAAAGCTCACAAAGACAAATCTATTCAGTTTTGGAAAAGTGTACTTTGGGCCGACGAAACCAAAATAAATAGGATGGGACCAGATGGGTCCAAAAAATCAAGCGCTAAATCCGAGGTTCATAAAAAAGACGATTAAACACGGCGGCGGAAGAATCATGGTTTGGGGAACTTTTTCCTGGCATGGTGGTGAGGCGATTATTCGCGTGGTTGGTAAAATGGATAAATTGCAGTATCTGGATATACTCCAGAATAAAATGGAGCCATTTTTGTTTGAGTTTATACCAGTAAATTGGACATTTATGCAGGACAATGATCCAAAGCATAATGCAAAAACAGTGAAGCAATGGCTCAGAAGAGAAAAAATTAATGTACTGGATTGGCCGGCGGAGAGCCCTGATCTCAATCCAAAAGAAAATTTGTGGAATGACGTTAAGGTCAAAATCGCTAACAAAAATTTTAAAAATTTTGATGATTGGTGGGCCGCAGTTGAGGAGGCTTGGTACTCGATTCCAAAGGAAAGATACCACAAGCTTGTAGAAAGCATGGAGCGACGGCTTGAAGAAGTAATCAAAAACGGTGGATATAGTACAAAATACTAATCTGGCAAAACAATATTACCATATTACTTAACTATCTGATTTGTTTACGATTTTTGCTTTTATTTGGAATTTTTTAGGATGTGCTGCATATTTATGTGTCCAGCAGGTTTCGTGACTTATCACCGTTCTCGTAAATTAAATCAGGATTGAAATTCTTTTTTACCATTTTTTATTTTAAGGAGGAAGTAAATAAGTTTTTTTATTTTTTATGCTACTTTTTCCCCAATAAAAAATAATTATTTAATAACATATTAAACTCTTTGCTTTCAAAGTCTAAATGTGCTATTTATATGACCATGGCGGTATATTCATACTCACACTTATACTTATACTTATACTTAAAATCATTCTTATACCTATGCTAATACTTGTTCATATACACTCTTTTTTATTTATTTATTTATTAGAAATATAATTATGAAGATATCATAATTACATTACAAAAGACACTAGCAACTATGGCTATCGGGCTAAAATACTAATAGATTTTTTACCTAATTAAATGACTTACTTTTATTTTACTTAAATTAAAATTAAATTGTATAGAATAAACTAGCCCAATTTGATATATAAAATCATGACTGCTTGACATATTTTCTGGAGACATATCTTTTAATAAATCTGAAGGTTTTCTGCCTTTAAAGATGTTGATTCTGCCGTTGTTGTACTTGGTGCAGTAGGGACAAATGTGAATAGTGGACAAATTGGGACAGGCATTCATTTTAGAAGGTGTTGGTGTGTGATATTTGTATGTCCAAGTCGGAGTCGGGTGAAGATTTTTTTTTCAATGACGCTACTGTTGGAATAATTGGTTTTAGTTGTTCTGGATTTATGGATTTGCAGTTGTGTATGTATCGCTTAATCCCTTACAGTTCGACTATCCAGAGAATGTCAGTTTTAACGAAAGATTCGAAGCAGAATATGGCCACATTGCTGACATTTTTTGCTGTTTTATCGGCGTTTTCTTTTCCAAGAATTCCGCTGTATCCTAAGACTTACATAACTTTTATTTTTGCTTTTTGCTAGGACAATTTATTTAACACATTAACTCGTTCACACTAAAATCGCCATTCCTGAAGATACAAAAATTTTCTTTTCAATACCAATTCTACCAACATGAAAATAAACACATTTGCGTATATTAATCCGTTTATGTTTTTAGTACCTGAGGAATTTTCACGGATGGCTCCAGGACCGAGCACGGCTCCGGCTCTGGGGTCTACTGCACTTTGCTCTTGGAAAGCATGCATCTGTGTTTCAAGCGGAGGTGTATGCTGTTCAAGAAGCGATGAACTTTGTTGTGGAAACAGATGGAGAGGGAGATCTATATGTGTCTGCAGCGACAACTTCTTTGGCCCAGAGCCCGTTTCGCCACTCCCTTCTGCGGCCATCAAAGCCACGGTTAGCAGATGGGTAACTACAAGCCACAAGCGAGCTTGGCAGGCTGAGAGAGGCTGCAGATGGACTAAACTGATGTTACCTGTCATGTCCGATCGACTGTCGCAAACCCTTCTGTCATTAAGCAGAAGGGAGTGCAGACGGCTGGTTTTACTGATGTCGGGCCACTTTCTGTGGGCGAAGAACATGGAAAGGTTGAGCATCTCAAACAGTGCACTCTGCCCAGCTTGTGAAAAGGAGGATGAGACGGCGGACCAATTCCTGCTCGTCTGCCCCGCCTTCGCTTGAATCAGGTTTGAGGTCTTTGGCACTGATGTGTTAAGAAGCGACCATCTTGGCTCCTTGGCACCACAAGATCTACTCAGATTCCTTCGGAGATCGGGTAGATTTAAAGAAAATTAAAAGGGAACCCAAGTGTAGTACAATGGACTTAATTAATGGCTTAGTGCTGCAATTGCTAGTTGTCCCGACAAAAAAAAAAGCTAAGGTATCAAAAGAAACTTGCTACCGCCTATGAGACAAGATGACAATTTTAGACGATAGAGCAGCACGTTATTATCAAAATTACCAATTTTTAAAAGCAAAAGTTTGGATTTTTGTTGTGGAAATAATCGTCCGAAATGAGCCGAAAATTTAAAGGTTGGTTAAAAAATTTCAAGAAACTGGTTCTGCCGAGGACAAAAGACGTTTAAATTATACAATTTTGCATATGTATGTTAATTGTTAGGAGCCAGAGAAGGGTGCAGATCTTCAGACAAAATACGAGTATATAACGCGCAGTGCGGCATTGAACATTTTAAGTAAATGGACTACAGCCTCGGTAAAATCCTGTCTGGCATTTTGGTGCTTCCCAGACAGAAGGACAGTGCACTTCCACCGACACTTGCCACTAGCTCCTCCTACCCTCGAGGGCAAAGTGGAAACGGGACGATGTAATTGCCCTGTCATTCATGTATACACAGATGGCTTAAAACTCGGCGGCAGAGTGCACGGAGGTGTATATTCCGAGCATCTGGGGATCTCCTTTAGTTTTCGGCTTCCCGACTACTGTAGTGTCTTTAAGGCTGAATTGAAAAAAGCAGCGAATGAAAGATGGCGTAATGTACCCAAATGCAGAATCGCCCAACAATTGTGGCCGGCTGTCAATACTAAACGCCTAGAATCTCTGCAAAGCCGAAATTAATACAGTCTTAGCACAGTGATTTCAATTATAACGTGGCATTGCTTATTCGGCAAGCACGTTCAGGGGATGGGCGCCCAAACACATGACTTCTGCAGAAGTTGTCTAGATGAGAAAGAAGAAGAGACGATCCCGTACCTTTTTCTCCATTATCCTACTCTATTCAGAGCACCATTTTAGTTAAACAATTCTTTAATGGGTTGGACGATCTTAGTTCTGTAAAAATCTGGGATCTACTACAATTTTTGAAAAGTACACACTGGTTTTAAAAGAGATAAAGACAAGTTCCCCACGCGGCATCATAATAGGCTATGAGCCTGAGTGTACCCATAGTGGATAACCGCTTCAACCTAACCTATCCTAGGAGCCGTGTTTTAAATAAAAATAGTGAAACCTGAAAGAATCAAATGTCGACATGTTTTATTTTAAAACAACATCTAGGCTCGTCTTTTGTGAGACCCTTTAGTCGCAAACTCAGTAAATCGGTTTCAAGTAGATGTAAGCGGTGCCAAGTTTGGAGTTAAAGGTATATTTAAATTTGGATAAAATTGTTCTAATTTGAAATCATAATAATAAGCGTCTTGTTGTCATCTGTTTATTTTTTTTTTGTTTACCAATAAAAATCTAAATAATGATTGCATTTAGAATTTTATTCATTTGCTAAAAAGCGGTCAGTTTTTGAACAAAAGTACATCTTCTGCTAGGGTACCATGCTAAAGCCATTTACCATAACGATCTCAGAATGCTAAAGAAGGCGTACAAGAGATAAAAGCCGCATTTGTTGACACTTCTTGACATAAGTTTCTTGGTTTGTTCTATCAATGTTTACACAGTCTAATTTAATGGAGTCTTACAAACGCGAGAGAACTTAATTAAGCCTTTTTCGTAATACTAACATTTCTTTTTCATACTAACCGGCACCAGTTGAACACATCAAGTGAAGCCAAGTCCTTCTCCACCTGATCTTTCCAACGCAGAGGAGGGCCTTCCTCTTTCTCTACTAACACTAGATTGTACCGCATCGAATACTTTCAGCGCCGGAGGGTTTGCATCCAGTCGGACGACATGATCCAGCCAACGTAGCCGCTGGATCTTTATTCGCTGCTATGTCGTCGTAAAGCTCATACAGCTCATCGTTCCATCACCTGTAATATTCGTCGTTGTCAACATACAAAGGGCGAAAAATCTTAATCATAATCTTTCTCTCAAACATCCAATCGACGCCTCATCGTATATTTTCATTGTCCAAGCTTCGGCGCCATACGTTAGGACGGGGATGAGGAGAGCCTTATGAAGTGTGAATTTTGTTCACCGAGAGAGGACTTTACTATTCAATTGCCACTTGTTGGTAAGAGAGATTCTCCGTTGGGTTTCATGGGTGACATTGTTATGGGTGTCAATTCTCTTTCCTAGTAAAACGAAGTCTCTTACAACCTCGAAGTCATAACCGCCAATAATGAAATGAGTGGCGATACTCGAGTCTGCCTGCTGTTTGTCTGATGGCAGGAGATACTTCGTTTTGTCCTCGTTTACCACCTGACCGGCGAGGATGATTCTATGTGTAGAAATCCATGATCGCCATTCCCTACAATCCAAGCTGCTCAAAACTTCTTGGCTTCGCCCCAGTATCCTCTGGGTAGCTTCCGAACACCTTAACAAATTAAGTGCGATCTATTGTGAGAAGGCGAAGCAATGCGGGATATCTGGTGGTGCGCTGAGTTTGGAACCCATCACGTAAAACTCCTCCCCCAATGAAAAACCAAACAAAGGCTCGGATAGTTAATACAAACTCCAAGGGTTGCGTTTTATATTTAGCGTCTTTGCAAAACTGCGACTAATGAGCTGATACTCGATATTTCTGGTAGTTTTTAGTAAAAAAACATATGTATAACATTTTCACCTACGAGCTTTATTTTTTCTTTTTCAGTGATTTGAAAAATTCATTACGCCCAATAATGAAACTAACTGATGAAAATTTTCGTACGATGATTTTTAACGATTTTCGACGAGGATTATCGAGACGGGAGTGCGTTTATCAACTTACTTCGTTTTTTGGTATTGAAGCACCAAGCTTAGCCACTGTGAAACGCTATTTTAACGAGTTGCAGCGAGACGTTGAACCTTGCAGGATGATCTTCGTGAAGCCCGTCCAAAAATGGTTGTAGTTCCTGAAAAACTCGATGCTCTACGTCAATTGATAATCCAAAAAGAGGAATTCCCTAGGTATTAGGGGCACGAGCATACAATCAATATTTTATGAACATTTTGTCCTCAAGAAGATTTATTCTAATTGGATACCGCATCATTTGACAATTGCTCAAGAAGGATTCGTGTCGATGAGTGTAAAGATATCAACCACGGAGGTTCAAAGCACGTCTATGACGTATCTTGGATCAATACAGATGAGCGGGAAGCATAACAGCAATTGAAAGTATGGGTGTTCCAAGACAAACTTAACCTAACGAAAGTTGTTCGTGGAAAAAGCACCTCAAAGCAAATGGTCACCTGATTTTTCGGAAAATCTAGTATCTGGTCATGTCGCAACTGTACCATTAGAGAAACTTATAACAGTCAATTTTGAGCAAAATCAATTGTTTTCCAGAAGTTTTCGGAAAATTAAGCAAAACCAACGGCCGAAGACTAATCTTCCTTAACCAATGCAAGTTTTTACGTATCGACTTTCACAAGAGAGTTTTGGAGCATTCAAGTGATCAAATTACTGGGTAATTTGTCTTGCAGTCCACGTTTTTCAACGCCTGAAGAAGCTGTGGTATCTGGATCTGACTGGCAAAAGTGCTTTGAAAATTGATTCAAGCGCTGGCATAAATTTATTGATTTCCGAAGAGAGTATTAGCCAAACAATAAAGCCATTTTCATTATTATTTTACTGTATTTTTATTATTGGTCGCAAATATAAAAAACAACCGGCATATTACTTCAGAACAGCGCAAAGACTTAGTAAGTCTATACCTAACTTCCTTCTTTTTCCAGTCCTCAATCCCTCGTGGGCCATAGAGTATAATCACTACTATCATTTAGGGTGTAAACCCTACTCAATGGCTCCTAGAAGCGCTTATGTATGTTGCGCGAGCACACCCTGCACACACAATGCAACAGGCGATGAACAAAAGTGTATTCTGCGAGCGCATGGCAGTAGTATGTAGTAGTTTAAGTTTTAGTTGAAACGAGGGTTGCATGATCTCTGCAACCAAGCTACTGAACCCAATGGCGAGGCTAGCGTTAGCTGAGAGGGCGAAAACGGTAGTTGGAGGCAGATGAGGGCCAACTTTCTTTTTCCTCTTAGTTTCTTTAACATATTTGAAGTTGTGGTTAGGATTGGCACCAAGGGCTTATATGAAATTCGCGTCAGATGAACGCCTTGTCAAGCATTCCAAGCCACAGAAAAAGGTTACTAGTAAATTAAGGCTGCCTGGTGTATATAAAGAGAAGAAGTTGCGCCCCCAGAAAACAGATAAATAGGCTGGCGTTCTGTTTCCCGCAAAATTTTTGCGCCAACGGATTAACAATTAAGCCTCAGATAAAATCGGTATCGTCGACGACTTTTAGCTATTGAAGAAGGGTAGCGATTGGTTTTGGAACGGTATGACGCTTATTGATGGTAGGACTCAAAGAATTAACTTAACTTGATTTAATTTACTGCAGTAAATTCGCAACTATTACTCAGTCCGGTAGCTATTTTGCTGACATATCGTTTTCGTTTTTTTAGTTCTTTCTTATTTTACTTTATGTTCTTTTCGCAGCTATGCGACAGTTCAATAAGGTCATAACTTAAAAACCTAAAAGCTTCACGTTTTCACATTTTTACTCCGAGTTGAGCAAACGCATTTACATCTTTCCCTAAAAGCAAGTTTCCACAAAAAAAATTAATTAAGTTGCGGGAATCAAAAAGCTACAAACTGGCTACTAAAATATCGAAGCAAATCTGTGCAGGTAAAGTCATTCACTTATTTAAATGGAAAGGTACAGGGTTTGATTGAAAAGTAATGAGCCTTCCCGCGCGGAGCGTCTGCCAAGCGATCAACCGAATCAGGTGGTGGGGGAAAATGATCGTTGGACCTTCCCCTTCCATTCTCTGTCCAGTGTCCAGGTAAAACGGTGGCACAAGTCGTTCAAGGAAGGCCGGGAGGAAGTCGAACACGAACAGCGATCTGGAAGGTCTTCGACGATACACACCGCCTTCCTCTGCACCTCTACATTGGCCAAGATGGGGGTTCCGGCTCAGGGGTAAGGCTCATTACTTTTCAATCAAACCCTGTAGTGTGGCAACATATTCTTTAGATACTAAATTTATTTTATAACAATATTTCAGCTTAAACTTAATGCCTTCGCATACATACATATATAAATACATACATAAAAACTAACAACAGTTATTATATAATAATATTGTGTAAGAATACAATTGTTTTCAAAAGTAAACATTTTTTAACGAATTTTCAACACAATATTTGTGCAAACTTTTAAAACTTATCAATTTATATTTGGCAAAAACTATTCAAAATTTAAAAATTAAATGAACTTTTGTGAATGTTTTTACTATATACAAATATATACAGATTTCGATATGGCAGGAACGTTAAAACAGTGACAGACAAATAAATATGTTCATACTCATATTTATATTGCCTAAAATAATATTATTCTAACGTTGGCTTGTTCTTTCGCAAAATATCCTCCACTATCCAAAATGTAATGGCAATAATGTTCAGTCCATTTAGAAAATGTAAAGTGTAGCCATAATCCGTTGCATCACGTATAAGACCTGTAACGTTAAAATTGAAAAAAAAAATTAATTTATATTTACTACCGAGTTGAGTAGGATATATTTCTACTCTATAATGCACTCATGCACTCACCAACCAATGGTCCAAAGACCAGCGAAAAAATACCGGACATCAGTAACTGTAGACCGGCAGCAGCGGGCAAGCGCTTCAAAGGTACATAGCCAGGAATGATGAGGAGCGCAAAGATTGTGCGGAATGCCTTGAATAGGCCCAAAAATCCGAAAATACCCATTAACCAATAGAAATTACGACAGTACACGAGAAATACCCGCCCAAAACACATGCCCAGGATGCCAATAATGAAGAAATTCTTATTACTCAGGGGAATTTTCGCTGTAAGCAAAGGTGTAAGGAATCGTAGTATGACATCACAAACACCTAGACAAGACATAGCAATGGCGATTTGTGTGTTACTGAATTTGAAGTCGGACAGAATGAATGGTGTCAAAATAGCGAAATTAATTTCCACAAAATTTATTATCGTCATGCCCATGGCCAAGTTGACATATGTGAAATCACGCAACAGATCTAAATCGAAGAATATGACGACCTTCTTTAGGAATGGTAACTTTCGACGAGCCTCGTCCTCTTCTTCTATCATTTCAGCTAGCGTCTTCTCGGGGGCGGAGTATTCCTTCTCACTAAGCTGTAGTTGTTTATGTTGCAGTGCCTCCTGCCCTTCATTCAAATGTTCCAGCTTAGTCGGCAACATAGATTCAATGTGTAAATGCTCCAATTCATTCTCTTTGATACTCTCACTGGTCGAGAAGGAGCGTTGTTTCGCTCGTCCTACACCAATGCTGCTCAGACGCCTAAGACGTTGCATTTGTATACTATCGCCAGTGTCTAGGCGTTGGCGGTAGGTGAGCGTGTTTATCGAGGTTCGCGAACCGTACCAGCCATCGTTGGCACGTGCCAAGCTATGTGTATCGGGCTCAACAAATTGTTCAGGCTCTTCCTCTTCGAAGTGCTGGGAAGCTGGACGCATTGCCTCAGTGTCACTTTTAACCTTTTTCACATGCCACTGCACCGGTTGGAAAATCAACGAGCACGCAAAGTTGTGTAATGATAGGCCGGAGAAGATTAGAACGGTGCCTTTTACGCCAACCGTCTCCGTTAGAAACGTGGCGAGATGTGGCAAGATAATTGGGCCCATTCCAGCAACTCCAAACTGATAAGAGGTGGCAGTGCGACGTTTCACTTTGAAGTATGTGTTGACAGCCATTGAAGACGCGGATACCATGAGTCCACGGCCGAAGGCTAAGTGGGAGAAAGAAAATGATTACAGTTACTCTTTAAAGTGAATATTTATATAATAAAAACTTACCGTAAAAGAATGAGAAAGACATCATGTAAAAGAGGAATGATTGGGCGAATACTGACAAAAACATGCCTAGGAAGATGAGTGCTGCGCCACCAAACGCTACTTGACGATATGTGTACCGCCGGAAGAGAGGTCCATTAAGAAGACCTGTAAATGAAAAATATAGATTATTGCAGATTATTACAGATAAAAAAGTTGTACAAGTAATCAGATTTTGGTGCAGTTATTGTATTAGCTTTACTAAGTCTTGCCTTGCGCGGTACTCCATTAAGTGTTCTTATGCAGGTAAACGAATGACAAATCATACAAACGAACTATTTTGACAGGCCAAAGGGAGAGGAGTATTAGATAGAGTTTTAGATTAGAGTTTTAGATTTAGAGCTTAGAGATTAGAGTTTTAGTGGGCATGTTCAGAAGTTCTTGGTACGATTTTCGTACGCTGTTTCTTCGCATAATGGGCACACGTTTAGTACGCGGTCGTCTATTCTGAATAAGTAGGAGTTGAAACTAACACCACATTAGAACTTAGTTGTGACAGTGTTGCGCGAGCCCCTCAGCACAACTCAAGCCCTTCGTCTGCGTTTGGATAGTGTTTGGTGTCCGATTGCGGCTCAATCACGAGACTAGAGGTGTTAATTATCTTTCAAAAAATGATGTTGATAGTATTTTTATAGTTCATTTAGTTCAGCAGTTCGACTTTTAGCTTAATTTCCTTCTGACCATGCGGCTTCTGATGCATCAAGAAGGGGCTTAGCTTCCAACATGTGTCTGCCGATGTGGTGCCTGCGATATATACATACTTATATATTAGCCTTAAAGCATAAAGGCCTTACTGAGAGCAACTCGTGTCTATCTAGAGTGTGATGTTTTGACAAATCTGTGGCTTTGACCACAGCCTTCAACTAGCGCCCGCCGCACAGCTTACTACTAGCCGATTAATAGTTTGTAAATTGCCAACAATGCTTATTTGTCTTATCCCAGTTGCTACCGTTCAGTAAGTCGTCGAATGTGACCGCTAAAAGTTTTCAGTTATTCACGATCGGTATTTGCATGCCACCGGCATTATCGGCAGGAGCAGTACCTGTGAACTTTTATCCCAATCGGAATATTATATATTCCTTTTGGTATATAATTTTCTCAGGTAGGAGCACTTTGGTTAATTGGTTAAAGTGGCGATTCATTCAGAATCCAACTAGCACTTCCGCACCATTTTGTTGACACATTCAGTCTGCGCGGTCCAGTAGCCTTATCAGGTTATTGACGTCTAAGCCATACAGTTGTTCGAGTCTCTCGAACAGTGGTTTGCTAAGGGTTCACATTCTCTCCTTCCATAAGGCAGGGCATTTGCAGAGGAAATGGAAGATTGTTTCCTTTTTCTCCGGTTGTATTCAACTGTGACAGTATGTATTGGGAGGGATGCCCAGTTTGGCTGTTTGTTCCACGACAGACCAAAAGACCGTTATGACTGCATTAAGTCTCCAGGCGTCCCGTCGTTTGTCAATGTTTACGATAATTTGAGGTTGTAGGTGGGCCATAACGTTTTGCTAATTTTGCATGTCGTCTGGCCTCTCCATCTAGAATCCGCGATTCGGAGGAATTTTGAGGAAATTGTATTCTTGATTGCACTCAGTCGAATACTGATTCTACAAGAACGTTATTCATGGGAGCTCCCCTCTTGCCAGTTCATCTGTTTTTTCATTACCTTCAATGTTCCGATGCCTCGGGACCTAGATTAAAGTAACGATATTATTTTCACTCAATGGGACAAGGCTATTCCTGCATTGAGCCACCAGTTTAGAGGTTGTTGTAGCCAAATCCAGTGCTTGGATTGCAGCTTGGCTATCCGAAAGAATAGCGATATTGCTCTTAAAAGAAAAATCTGCGATTAGTGACCTACAAGCTTCCCCAATTGCCAGTACTTCTGCCTGGAAGACACTGCACGTATTAGGAAGGCGTACAGATTTTTCAATTCTAAGTCTATGAGACAGCATCTCAATTCAATTTAGAGCCATCTGTATAGACTGCAGTGTTCAAGTTATTGAGAAATCCTTACTCCATTCCCCCTGAAATGAAATGAGAGTGGCAAAATCTCTGTTGAAAGTAACCATCGGTACGATATATTTAGTTAGTACTCTCCGAGGTATACTGAGCTTGTCGCAATAATAGGCATAGGAGCTCCAATTAAATATAATTATTAAAAAACAAAAAATATGGTCTTCAAAATGACTTTTAAAACTGGAATTTTAGCTCGAAATTTGGATCTTTGATGGTCAAGGGCTTCTAAGAAACAAAATAACTTCGGGTACTGACAATATCTTATCAACTATCGCCGTAGTTGCAATAATGAACAGAGGCGAGGTGTTCTATCAAACACTGGAATGGTAACTTTAATTTTGAAAAATGTCAGGCATAATTGGAAACGCTGTATTTTTCATCCATTGGATGTTCTTAGGATATGGGCGGCAGCAAATACCCAGCGGTGACCGCAGAAGCGCACGGTGCTAAGGGCGCAAAAGCCAAATGTATATTTTAATGAAGTAACTAGCAGAATAGCAACATTTCGGCCAGCGCGTTTTCGGTGAAGATCTAAAAATGGAAGTAGGGTTTTGTTTACTAAAACATTCAAACGGTCTACATATGTTCTAAACCGCGAAAATACTAGTGGCAAGACTGGCCACTACTACTCCGAATCTCCTACTCAATACTTTTGTACTGGACGTGCTGGACTGCATACAATTTTTTTTTTATTTCTGCTACCGAATTCGAATAGTAAGAGTCCCATCTCAATGAATAGGCCCATGCAGTAAGCAAACAGTTATTGGGTTATCTAATGGTAAACGGTTAGACAAACGGCAATCAGAGATCGACTTGTAAATGGGTCGAAGAATGTTCACTACTCGAGCTCACCATTTATTTAAAATCTAAAGAAATATAACAGCTAACAAAAATGCAGATAAGTGGGTTAAAGTAATGCGCAAAACTCCCTGAACGCACAGAATTTGTATGCTGCCCAAGCGTCTTCAGTTTAACTGCAAGGTTGCAATTTTAAAATATGCATAAAAAATATATATAAAAACTGAAATCAAAGTCCACAAAAATAATAATGTACCTGTTAACGCCGAAACGGCAATCTGTGTGTTGATAATGGTCGTCAGTTGTGAACTCGTGATGCCAATACTGTACATATAATCTCGAAAGATAATGCCGAATTGCTGCGCCAATCCAAATGTTACCATCTGCGATGAGTGCAATTCAAAAACAAAAAAAAAGCAGCAAAATTTTTAATTTAATTATTGTAATTAAATATATAAATATGTACTTACCACAGCTATACCGCTGGCAAAGCTGACCAGCCACCCCCAACCTCCATCGGGCGCTACAAAATCTTCGCCCAGATCACTTTTGTCGCGACGCTTCTTCTTTGCTCGTTTCTCCGTCGTCGCCGCGCCATTCTCTGGGATTTGTGGCGTGTTATATATTTTTTTCGCAGGCGTTGAGTTTTTATCATTCACAGGTATAATTAATTTAGTCAGATGTGGTGAAGCCGATCGATCGTGGTCATGACCATTGTGACTATGGTTATTGTTATTTTCATTTGGCACCGTTTTGTGTTCCATCGTTAGCGTCGAGATTGTTTGTCTGCTAGCTCCGTCTTGTTATTGGCTTCGATTAAACAACCGACACTAAAAATCTATCACAGATAAGAAATGAAAATTAAGATAAGTTCGAACAAAAAGATTAAATTAATAATTATTGTGGTTTGAAGTGGGCAGATGCAATCGCGCCACGCGTTTAAAGTCAACGCGTCAACGAGTAAAACACAAGCAATAATTGGAACGTTGAATGCGTGGAATTCCTGAAAAAAGTTTGCGTACATATAATATTATTTTATACCTACATATGTATGTATATTATTGGGTTGGGGAATAAGGTCATGGCGTTTTTATATTTTCTTTTTTTTACAACGCTTTGTTTGCTGTTTGGCAAAGGGTAAGAGTCATTCGATAGAACTCTTTCTGCTCTACAAAACTTTGTTAATAGTATTTTTGAGTTATTGACTTTTTTATTAGGTTAGAGGCTTAGAAATGGAATACCCAAGAGATGAAATTCAACATTTTCGACATCTGCTCTTCTTTGCTTTTCATCGAGGTCAGAAACTGCCGAAGCATATCGGGACATTTGCGTCGTGTATGGAGAAGGTGTCATAGGCGAGTATACAGCACGGAAATCGAAAGTTCAAAAATGTGTTCGACTTTTACGTCGATGGCACGTTCCGCAGCGGAAGGCCATCTGAATTCGATGAGGAAATCATTTTTGAAGGAGAGCGGTCGCCTTCATTCTATCGGATTTATCGAAAAATCGGGAGCCTGGATGCCTCAAGAACTCAACGAAAAGAAACAAAGACAGTCACCTTCAAATTGCTTCTTAGCACGTTTTGTACCAAATCATCACGGGAGATGAGAATAATATAAAGCAAAGAAAGGAGTAGGTGGATCCAGGAGATACGCCCAAGCCGAGAGTCAAGCCGTATCTTCGTCCAAATAAGATTATGATATATGTTTGGTGGTACTGGGAGGGTATGGTGCACTGGAAAGTGTTCGAAAAGAATACCATGATCAACAACGGAGCTCTACATTGCCCAGCTGCACCGCGTGAATGAAGCTATGCGACTGAAGATCGACATGGTCAAACCTTACTCCTTCACGAAAATGCCAGACAACAAGTTGCTCAAGTCGTCAAAGCCGCACACCACGAGGTCGAATGGGAGGTCTTTCAGCATCCGTCGTATTCTTCAGACCTTGCGCCGACCGATTACTATCTTTTCCGCTCCGTGTCACACCATATAAAGAGCGTTACCTTCGAAAGCAAAAAGGTCCCTAAAAACTGGCTCAACAACTTCTTTGACACCAGACTCGGCGGTTTTTGGAGGAACGGCATCAACAAATTGGTCGAGAGGTGGGAAGAGGTTGTAAACAGCAGCGGTGAATATATAACTGATTAACTTATTGATATAATTATTATTTTTTGTTTAATATATACTTATATATATCATATTGTGTATGTATATGTATGTATTTAAAATATCAAGTATGTATAACAATATACGATGAATCGTAGCTGGCGACGGCGGATATCGCAGACGGCAGAACGATGAGCTGTATGATCTTTACGACGACATACTTGTAGACGTAGCGCACCGAATAAAGATCCAGCGGTTACGTTGACTGCGTCATGTCATCCGAATGGATAGAAACGCTCCGGCTCTGAAAGAATTCGACGCGATACCAGCTGGTGGTAGCAGAGGAAGAGAAAGGTCTTGGAAAGATCAGGTGGAGACGGACTTGGCCTCACTTGAGGTCCCCAACTGGTGCCGATTTCTACGAGAAAGAAACGACTGGCGTGCTTTGTTAAACTTGGCCAAAATCGCGTAAGAAGATTAAGAAGAAGAAGATAAATATATGTATTTGAATTGGTGATTACACCTTTTAATGTGTGTTTGGAGAAGGGCTCCTGAACGGCAAATGGTTTTTTATTAAGAGTTTTTTCATGGCAGAAATGCACTCGAGTGGCGACGGCTTTTAGAAAAAACGTTTTCTATCATTTGGTGTTTCATGCCCGGATTCGAATCCGGGCACTACCGAATGGTAGTCATATACCAACGAATTCGGCTACGACGGCCACAAGTTTTAAATATTTTATGTTTCACTTTGAAAAATAAAAATAAAAAAAATAATTTTTAAGTTTTTGGGTATTTATTATTTTTTCACTCCTTTATTGGGGTTAGATATTTCCGTGCTTTCCGTCATGTAGGACTATTATTTAAAACTATAAAAATAAATTGCCAAATAGATTTTGAATAATTATAATTTTTTTGTACTTAAAGTTTTTCTGCATTTCAAGGGTGTGTTCGGATATAATAAAAAAAATTGAATTCAGGTCTAGGCAATCTCTTCCCGAATCATTGGCAAAAAAACAATTATTACAATCGATCAATAATAAAAATAATAATAATACGAACTAATGGATGGATAGAAAATGCATCTCCTGAATTCTGCTATAAATCCATTGTTTCTTCAATTCTAATCCACCCTTGAACGAGAGAAAATTTTTGTTGAAAGCTTTCCTTAATTATTTATTTTGACAGTAGTTTTTACATCTAGAACACATTGCCAATATACCGAAAGATCTACTCCACAATCGCTCAAAACGTTCTTAAAATTACCATCACAAACTTTATTCTTGTTTGCCAACTTGCATCATCAAATTGAGAAAGAGGAGGTCTTTCATCCCCTAGTATTTAAATTCAAACTCCATAGCGAAAATTTCGTAAACGAGTTAATGCTCAAAGATAACGCCAATAAGCGAAATAAAACTTCAATATAGAAAAATCCATCGGACTGCATGACTGTTTGCTAATCGAAAAGCTCATTAACAAATGCAATTGAGTTCCAGGTGCATTCTCTGCTCTGGTCAATCCAAGCAGAATAAGGAAAGTCAGATTGCCATGAGCCATATAGGTATACTAAGATTGGAATTGCGTACTTCGAAAAACGTTCGCTTAAAAAAATAAAGATGACGGCAGACGCATCAATCAGGCACAAGGTAAGCCGCGCTTCAGCGATTTCACGAAGAAAAGGTAAAACAAGTATGAAAGTGTTGAATTCGATCTGGAGTAAACTTTTTACACCCGCGCACATTTTAGTAAAATTAAATTTGGGTTGGCAGTTCATTTTTGAAACCAAACGAACTCAAACTCCCTTTTAAGTTGGACGGACGAAAATTTAGTCTTAACACAAAAAAAGTGGAAATACTTATTCAAAGAAGTCTGAGTACTAATTTTTTGATTGAAATTTAACAGGTAAAACCTAGTACTAACTTCACAGCCGTGAAATTTTGCTAGCAACATTGATTATCAAATGAGAAGAAATGTCAAATTCATGAGCATCGCTCAAGAAATAATTGGCAAACTTTGGTTAAAAAGTATTTTTAAACAAATTAATACACATATAAAGGGTGATCAGATTGGAGGTACTTTTTCCAATAGGTTTCTATTGTCAAATCTCGCTTGAGTACTGCCAAACTAAATACATACTTTTTTCAGAATTCATTGATATTTCATCATGAAAAGACTTACGCGTCAACAACGTTTACAAATCGTACAATTGCATTACGAAAATCGACGCTCTGTGAAAAATGTGCTCAAGCCAACATGTGGTGTTCAGCGATGGGACCCATTTTTAGAATGATGGCTACGTCAACAAGCAAAAGTTCCGTATTTGAGCTGAAAAGCAACGAGAATACATTCAAGAATAGCCATTACATCTGTTAAAAACAATCGTTTGGTGCTGCCTATGGACTGGAGGAATCATCGACCAATATTTCTTCAAAGACAAGGCTGGCGTCAATGTAACAGTGAACAGCGAACGCTATCGCACCGTGATAAATGACTTTTTGATGGCGGAAATTGAAGCCCGTGATCTCCACAAGCCCGTGGATTCCAACAAGACGGCGGTACTTGTCATACAGCCCGTGAAACAATGAATTTACTGCGTCGTCGTTTCAGTGAGCAATTTATCTCTCTCGTTCCGGGCCAGTCGATTGGCCACTAAGATGGTGTGATATCACACCTTTGGACTTTTATTTGTGGAAGTATGAAAAGTCTAAGTGCTTTGTGGGTCAACCAGCTTCGATTGAGGCATCAGAAGCCAATATTACTAAAGTTATTCACGTGGTACCGACCGAAGTCCTACAGCGACCAACATGTTAAAGAGATTGTCTTTAAAAAGTAAAAGTCGTTAATGGTCTACCCAAAAATAATGCAGATTGTCCAATAAATTTGAATTTTCGATGTTTTATTTCAATTTAAAATCCGATACCTCTAAATTGATCACCATTGATATTGACAGAAAAATAAAAAGAAGATTTACTTACACTCATTGCGAAGACGTTTAGCTTTAAAATTACATGTCTTCGGAGTATTTGAATTTTCGCTCAATTTTAAACGACATGTGCATTTCACATAGGCGTCAAAAAATGTTGCTGGCATCATGTTGCTGACATGTTGCGCGGTGTTTTCACAGCGTGAACCGAGTACTATTTTGCCATTGCAATTTGTATGCGTTTCGACAGTCCTTTCACGTTAAACGTGAACTGACGAATTTGGTACTAGGCTTAGGGGATATTTTTCTATTAAAAAATAAGTATTGAATAAGGGGATACAGAAGGTTTAGCCAACGCATTTATTACTCTAGAATCACTTTGGATTAAAAAATTGTTGTTTTTAACTCCTTTGTTGTCACCTGTGCTTCACACTGGGAATGAAGGGATGATATAAGTCGTAGTTCTTCGGTATTTTTTTTTTCTTTTCCCCTATTTATTCTATTATTATTATTTTGTCTAGTGGTCGTTTATTTCCTGGAGAGAGTTATTTCCCACTCGTCTAACTGTGTCCTGTTGGGAAGAGCCACCTTAACCCAACCTACCATTCTGAGTATCGAATGGCTTAGAAATACTAAAAACTGTTACGTTGGCAACTGAATATCATTTTAACTGAAGGCTCATATTAATCCTCCACATACTCATATAAATGCTCGTGAATGCTTGTGATAATTTATGTACATACATATGTGAATATTTTATTTACTGCCATAATCAGTTATGTTCCAATCATTCACTTGTGCACATAGACTAGACAAAAAATTTCCATACAAAAACTTGGACACAGACCCCCTGAAACATTTTTCACTGATTAGCAATCAATCAACAGGTTATTGGCGATAATTTTTTAAATGAAAATAATACACATTCTCCAGTCTGCATTGCAGCTAAGTATTTTTTATAATATTTGTGTATCTATCATGAATCACAAGCCAATTTACGCTGTTTCTCCTTCGTGCACATACAAACATATCTACATATACATTTGTGTATTAATTATGAAATGATGAAATCCCCCTTTACTATACGAAGGCGCACTCGATGGGCATAAGTTCGTTTCACTATCATTTGATTCCTTTCGATATAACCAATATCACATGTGGTGGTGCGGGTATTTCTAATATATCAGTGTCAAATTAAAATCCAACATTTTCAGAATGTAATTATTATATGGCGGAACGTTCGTCTGCAGTATTGGTGGGGTGATGTGGTTTTAGGCGAACATTCCGTTGAAATGTATGCACGGTTTTAGGTGCAAATAAATCATCGCCGAACAAACTATGGTCAGCAGACATTTATGTAAGCAAAGAAGTAGTATCGTATGTATATTTTAGAGGGGCTTAAGAATGTTAGATAAAACACGCGTGACTTTTCTGTAAGAAAGGTGAACAGACATAAGGCAATACAGTTTTCAGTGGCAGGGTGAAAAATGATGCGCACTTTTATAATGTTTTTCTTGATCTCTTGAAATCAAATATTTTTTCTGAGAACACCTACAAAATACAACATTTATCTACCGGCGGAGTGAGATAAACCTATTGAGCATTAAATAAAACAAATCATCGATTGTTCTTGGCCAAGTTTAAATGTTTGCTGGGTTGTTTTAGTAGCTTTTCGATCGGTAACTAAACGAGTAAAAATAAAATTGTTCGCTTTTAAGCGTTTTTACTTCACGAAGCAATAACAGCATTTAAGTGTTTTTTTTTTGTTTTTTGCTAGTTTTGGTAGTTGGTTAAAATTTGTCAAACTTGTCTGAATTTAAACGAGAATGCAAACAAACAAATAAGAAAACAACCAAGAAGCCGGGCACTTTGACATTTTAACCAGCAAATAAGCAAAAAAACGTTAGCTGCCATAGCGAAATCACCTCATTCGCCTTAAGGTCCGCCTACGTACAACTTTGATGTGGCGATGGCGCTGGCGCTGGCGTTACGTCAATATCTGGCTACGAATTCATATGTACATTTATATGGAGACGCTCACATAGTACAAATTGAGCAACGCAAACGCCAAAACAAAGCATAAAGATGAGCAACTATCACCTTTTCCAATCTATAAACAAATAAAAGTATTCTAGAAGTTGTTATATGTATATATTTTCTCGCCGCTCCTAAATGACACATAGAGCCTATATGAAAGAGTTTTAACCAAAGTTAAATTTAAATAAGTAAAAATTAGGAAATGCCGCTATTATTGTAAGTAATATATTTGACTAACTTCGTTATAGATCATTTACCCCCTTTTTAGTACAAAGCATTCGCTGTGAGAGCGCCCATTGAAACAAGCACGCAAGATTCTCGCGTTGCATCAAAACGAAGCGAACGCCAACGCGACACGAATGTTGTGTGTAGACGGACCTTTAGCTTTGTAATAAGATAAAGTCCTAAACTTTGTACACTTATGCTCACAAAATGAAGTCTGTTTATCTGTTTGCAATACTCGCACTACTTTTCATGCTACATTTTTTTGATAGATAGATAGATAGATATTGATAAATAAAAAATCATTTTTCGAGAAAAATTAAAAAAGTGTCTTCTTTTAACATATCTTTTTACATAATTTTCATTGTTTGTTTACGTTCGTTCTTATCTTTTGTGAACTTCTGATCAGTCAGGGTACACACATAATTCTTTGCAAAGAAGGTTAAGTTTTTATATTCTGCACTTTCTGTGGTGAATTTATGTGGTGCATTCGATGCGTTTAGTATTTCTTTCACGTCCTTTAGCATAATGATACCTTTTAATGTGTGCTGTCGTCAATTATTTTGTCCAAAACAATGTCGGCAATAGTGGGCCATAGAGGACCATTTGGCGTTCCATAGTTTATTTCTTCATAAACGAAATAAATATTACCATGGAAATACAACTCTAAAATTGTTAGAATGTAATTAATTGTTTTTGTTATGTGCCTTTCTAAAATGAACCACTGTTGTATAGCCGCACGAATTAGTTACGAAGTTATTAAATGCTTTTAATCAAATTATTTGACAATCCGGTTGAGAATTACAGACATGTGCGCTGGGGGAATGGAATTATTCGAATAACACTAGGGTTTCAAGCGTTCTTTAGAGTTTTTGGACAAAATTTATACGTTGGTTTTATGGTATTCCACGAAATACGATATCTAACAAAACAATTATTAAAAAGAAGAACTATAGAATGGATTGAAAAGAATGGATTCCTCAATTCTCCCAATACTTTAATGTTTATTCACTTCTATCCCGCCTCTAAATGAGAGAAGATTTTTCTTAATTTTTTATTTTCACAGTAGTACAAACAATAGGTTTAAAATCGTCTGCTGAATTCTGCAATATAAAGGGTGATTAAATTTCAAGGGCCGTTGTTGAATGTGAACCACACCTAAACGTCAAAGACACCGTTTGACTTCGTTCTTTAGGGTTATTTGAAAGAAAAGGTGTACGTCGATAAGCCAGCAACAATTCAAGAGCTAAAGGATGAGATAATTCGGCACATTAGGGGCATAGAACCTCAATTATGCCTCAGCGTCATCGAAAATTTGGATCATCGGATGGAGGTGTTCCGCTGAGTCAATTTCTTGCTCCATACGTAATTGAGCCATACTAATATTATCATAATAAAGAGAAATGATAATAATTTCCTTAAAAAATTGTATTTTATTCAAAATCAACACCGGCCCTTAAAACTTAACCACTCTTTATTAAGTTTGTAAACTTCTAAGTGATTAATCAATTGAGATAACATTATCTTGTCTTCCAGTGTCTTCTGGTAAAATCAACAAATAAGTTAAATCTAAGATTTTTCTTTAATTTATAATCAGCACATTTATAAAAAACTATTCGGGTTGAGCTCGATCCTAAAACATTTGCAATAGCATATTTTATAAAAGTATGTACATGAATAAACTTTTCGAAGGACTAACTTTCTTACAGGCTCAACTTTCACAGTTCCTGAAAATGCAGTTCCTTTAATATGATACTTGCAACTAATTCCTACTGAGGTGAAATAGTTCCTCCGAAGACAATTTGGTCTGCTTCACTATTTTTGATGTGTTCAGCAACTTCCTCGACATAATAATAACATATCTGTTTTCGAAATTTAATTTTTTCTGGTTAAATTAACCTCTCATACTTTTTTTTTTGGTGTTATCCTTTCGTTTTGGTTCTACATACAGCTATTTTCGATAAATTTCCGATGTACTTGTTCACGCGCAAAGTATTTGAGACTGAATTTCTTACAAATAAGGTAATTTGCGTCTAGAATTATGAATCTACAATCGTTTGATAGAATGGTAGGATTTATCATCAACGAAGAAAAAACCAAATACATATGGGAAAGGTGCAACGCGCAACGCAACACATAACTTACAAATCGGCAGCTATAACTTTGAAGTGGTCAATGAATTTAAGTATCTTGGAGTTGTGCTGAGCGAGCATACATTTATTGCCATACAAGACTTCGCACATACAAAGTTGATGAAGTCGAGATCACTTTCCAAGAACCAGAAAGCACGAATTTACAAAACTGTCATAAGACCTACACTCACATACGGGTGCGAAGTCTCAATTCTGAAATCCAGTGAAATCGATCAGTTAAATGGTTTTGAAAGAAAGATTCAGAGAAAAATATAGGGACCTGTACGACTTGAAGACGGTACTTACCGCATTCGGTACAACAACGAGCATCAGAGCTGCAAATTTAATCAGGTACATCAAAGCGCAACAGATTCGATGGTGCGGTCACATTTTACGAATGAGCAACGATAGAACGTTAAAAAAGAACTTCGAAACAAATCCACAAGGCGACAGAAGAAGAGGCCTTGCGAGAAAATGATGGAGAAATGACATCGAAGGCGACTTTGGAGCTGTGGGCTTATCTGATATCAAACGAAACCAATTGTAACGGCAGCAATGGTTCACCCCACCTGTGATGCTATGATGACGATTATGATGATGAGGTAATTTGCTGTCAAAATCTATTATGGCAAATTACGTAGTTCGAAGAGCAATTGCGAACTGAATTAAGATTGGGTGATCGAATTACGTACTGTGGGAGCATAGCATTACTCTTTACCATTTCTGACTACAAAATAATTCGATCAACTGGCACGTGATGATGTTGGCATCTAATGAGTTAATTTGGTTTTTGGATTACGAATAATAAAATTTACATATATACATATGTATGCACATAAATATAAGATCATTTGTTTGTATTAAGAATTCATTTCATGTTTATATTTTTAATGTTAGCGGTTTACATTAAGTATGCGCCAATAATTTCTGTAAATAAAATCTGTCAACTTGTTTACCGGCAGAAGTTGCGTGGTAATTATCATTTACTGAAGTTCCTTAAACCAGAATTCACAATCGACTACACATTCATATTTTTACATACATATGTATGTATGTGTTTTTATATATGTATTTACACGTTTACATAAGTATTTGTAAGTGCAAATTGGTATAATATAAAAGATTCCGTGAGTGATTCAAAAATGTGCACACGTGCAGCCAGCGAAAAAGCCAATTGACCAATTTCGACTACTTTTCTTTTTCATTAATTCTTTTTTTATAAAAAACTCAGTTCACTCCACCCAAAAGGTTTTTTAACTGCATGAGAACTATCGATATCGATAGCTATGGTTTGACAGCTGAGAATGGCAAATTGTATTGTTATTTCTGTTCAGTAAGATTTGGAAAGCCCTAATGAATCGTTTAAGCTGAAAACAACGCTTCCGAATTGTGGAAATTCTTTTTGAAAAAAAAAAAATGTGTTCGCGAAGTGTAGCACTGGCGGCATTATCGCTCATTAGTCCCTTCAAAATTAGGAAGGAGCTGCCGCTACGGTGAATGCCGAGCGCTATCGATCCATGCTGACTGAGTTTTTGTTTAAAAAAATTAATCTAAACATAGACGACATTTGGTTCCAACAAGACGGTGCAAGATGACATCAAGCGCTGTCAACAATCGATATTGGGCTTATGGAATGGACACATGCCAGATGTCATATTGAAAAAATAAATTCCACGAAATTATCTGCCAGATTATAATAAAAACATTTCTGTTTTTGTATTATTATACAACAAATATCAGCCGGCCTTTATCCGGTAACGGCTTGTGATCCTTGATCAGGCCATATAAGTAATTAAGTAAGTAAGTAATACAACAAATATTATATAAATCAAAGTTTCAAACTTAAAAAAAAGAATAAAGAAAATTTGACAACAAAGCGCAAGTTTGAAGTGGCGAAACTTCTCGTTGACTTTTTAAATTTTTTTCCCCTGACGGTGTTGCGCAGTTTCCCTATATAAAAAATGTTGTGCATTCGTTATACGAGTATCGAATGACGGCTTTGGAGATTTCGAAATAAAAATTATAGTTTTACATTTGTTTTTTAATTAACATCACTTAAGACGATGAGGAAAGTTATGAAACTAATTGCAGACGATAGAGCGAGAGGCTATTTGAGGTTAACGGTTGCATAGTGATAAATGCATAGTATAAAAATGTCCGGTCCTGAAACTATTCAATGCGATACCTGCTGGTAGTAGCGGAATAAAAGAAAAGTAAACTTTGCGTTGAAAAGATGAAGTAGAGAATTTTTACTTGTGTCTAATTGTCAAGGGGAACGAAGAAGACACGACCGACGTGCTTTGTTGGACTTCGCCAAAGATTCGTATAAAAAGGTTATAAAAAACCTTCTACTTTAGGAGGAAAGGAAATCTTATGTATTCTCTTCTGAAATATTTGAAACCGGCAAATAAAGGTCAATATTTTCAAGGCTGAGCGATATGATTCTCAATCAGTTTGGCTTCTACAGGCCAACTTTTTCATGGTCACATTAAGTTTTATCTATCAATATTTATCTAAGTGTTTTTAGAACAAGTTGAAGAATAGTATCGTATCTGTACCGGTACGGCTTGGACCGTCCATTAGTCAAATTTAAGGAGAGCAATTTTTGTAGAACAATTCGAAAAAGTAACTTTTTCACGAAAATAGACTTTACAATTTTATTTTTAAAACTCTGAAAAAACCACCAAATATCAGTGAATTACCAAACTCAAACGGAAAACAGAAACATGGCAAAAATTAAAATTTTGTATTAAAAAAATATTCATGAGCATGAGAAAAAGTTCAAGCCAGCCTAGTACTCAAGAGCTTTGTAAGATTCTTAGAATCAAAAAAAAGAAATATAGATAAACTTCTCTTGTATGACGTTGTCCCTTGTCTTTTATATGGTTTTCGCGATAGCGTGAAAAAAATTATGTCTCAAGTGCCCAAAAACATTTTTTATTTTAGTGTGTAAACATCAAACCTTTGTTTAAGAGTTGAAATAAAAAAAGTAACTTTTACATATTATTAAGAAATTGTGTTGATTGTGTTTTTTTATGGGATTTTAGTTTTGTTTTATTTCATTTTATTTTGCAATACTTGCTCCTGCATTTCAACCATCGTACAATTTTCGTTAGGACATTCAATAATTTTATTAAAAATATCTCTCTGTAAAGAAGGGATAAGGTATTTACACTTTTATGTCTTATTTTTTACGTTTTGTTTTCAATATCTCAAGAAATTCGTGTCGAAATTTGAAGTAGATCGGAGCAAAACAGGAGAATTTATGAGTCCTAGCATCGCCCATGGGCGAAAATTCGATGCTCAGCTGTATGCAGGTGCAGTTTTATGGGAAGGGCCAAGCCCCATTTTCGAATACTTACCTCCTTTCACCATATGACAGGGATTGGCAATTTCTGTAACTGTATCAAATTTCATTATCTTAGCTTTTGCGGTTCCCTAAAAAATTTCAGTTTATAATGGAAAAGCCACGCCTCCTTTTCCAATATCTACGACTTTTCATTATAAGACAGATCTTACAAATTTGTATAACCGTATCAAATGTCTTTGTCAAAGCTCTTGTGGTTCCGGCGAAAAATGATTTGGAAATTTTTGTTTATATAGGAGGTGCTACGCCCCTTTTCCAATACCAACCATTTGTCACCATAAGTACGGCATATTCAATTTATGCTTTCGTGTCAAGTTTCAGTTCCCTAGCTCGATTGGCTTCAGAGGTATGTATATTGGCTTTCACATTTTGGTCTATAAGTCAGATGGCACGCCCCCTTTACCCCCAGACCTCAGGCGTGTGAGTGGAGAGCTCCGAATGAACTAGGACGTAATGAACCACGTTTGTTTTAGTCAACAAAGCGATCAAAGCAAAGCTCACGGTTTTCATGTAGGTATTACAACGATATTTTAAACCACGAATTTCTGCTAGAAGATCAAAAAGCTATTAAAAAACCACTCGTGGATTTCGCAACATGATAACGCCCCGTTGCACATCATTATCCGTGAATTTTTGGCCAAAAACGAAACGAATACCATTCAACAACCAACGAAATCACCTGCTATGGTTTCCTGTGAGTTTTTCTGTTTGATCGAGTCAAGAAAACCATTGCGTGGAACGCGTTTTAACAGCCGAAAGGAAGAAATTGAAAAATCGAAGACTATACCGAAAATGGAGTTTCAGAAATTTTTCGAGAGAGAGTACGTTGCAGTTGATCGTGAGTACTTTGAAGGCGATAATACCACTTTTCAGGAATAAATTTGTACTTTGAATATTCCGAATATATACTTTTTGATCAAGGTGCTATATCGGGGTTAATATTTCTGCACTAAAGGAAGTTATCATATTTCCTTCAAAAAAAGGGGTTTAATTATTTTAGTGTGGCGTATTTATATAATGATGATTTAACTATTCGACAATGAAGCGTTTTTCCGAAGCCTGTTATTGTATTTTTGAATTCCGTCTACGCGATATTTCAAAGTCTACTGGACTAGTCGTCTTCACATAATTAAGCAGAGTTTTTGTTTTCATTAATCATCAAAAAATTCGCAGTTTCTCCTTTAGCAAATGCATTCTGATTTTTCTTGTTCAAGTTGGTTCACTCGCGAAATGTTCCATGAAAATATTGTCCAAATAATGCATTATTATACGGAAATTGGCTCAATAAATTAACTGAATTAACTTTACTACCCATAATAGAGATTAGCCTTGTTCACTCTTTAGAGCCTCACGTACAAAAAATATTAAATTTTTTTGCTCACTCTATTGGATGTTCATAAAATCGAAAGCCTATATACTACAAATTAGCGGGTACTATTTTGCTTTCTTCAATTCGTATACTATGATACGATTGCCTCTCGCGTTAATAAAATTATTTATTTTTATTAAAGAAATAACTCAATCACACATACTTTAAATTTTATTATGCTCATTAAAATATGGTATTTACAATTCAGATAAAAAATATAACTCCTTCGTACTTAAGTACTTTTTTAGTGATATTGCATTGAAAAAGTACTATTGTATCAAAAAACCCAACTCCCAAAACTTTCAAACGAGATTGAAGGAGTTTTCACTTCAAGGCTATTAATAATTAAGGATGATAGCGTACGAGGTTGCGCCTTCCGAATTCGCTGTGTCGTCAGAGCCCATGAATAAAGAAACAAAATAAAAGGGAATTACTTGTTTGTGAAGAGGAAGAATGGGCGAAAGCAATGGAAACAACCAAACACCAGACATTATATGCACAGACACACACTTTCTTGTCACGGCGTCTACCGCATAAAAACGTTAAAAAACTGCAACTGGAGGCATTATATTAATTTCGGGTTTCACAATGTAACAGGCGGCACTTCGTGTTTGTAAGTTTGTTTAGTTAAATTGCACAAATCACAATATTACCAAGCTTTTCACTTAATTTTTACAAGCATGTAATTTCTTTTCCTTTGAGTGGTTTTGTATTGGTAAGAGACCTGACGTCAGACTTGTCAAAATCGCGAAAAATAAGGTAACTGCTTTGGGAAGACGCCATCTATAGTAATCAATTCGCCGCGAGTATTATCGCCATAGCCGTGAAATGTTGCTAGCAACATTTATTGTTAAATGAGAAGAAACGTCAAATTTATGAACTGCGCCCCTGAAGCAATTCACAAATTTTGTTAAAAAAAATTTTTTTAAACCAATTAGCACATATAGATATACCTGTACAAACAAAAATATAAAGAAGATTTACTTACACGCTTTGCGAAGACGTTTCGCTTAAAAATGCCATATCTTCAGATATTCGAAGTCATGCACTTCACTCTTCGCAAATGAACTGATAGTTTTTCGCTCAATTTTAAATAACATGGAAATTTTAAATAGGAGTGAAAAATATTGCTCGAATCATGTTGCAGACATGATGCGCGGTGTTTCCGCGACGTGATTACTACAGGGTCCGCCATCTATCGTTACGGATTTGAACTAGGTAACACTTAGCTGTCATCTGATTTGACAGAAAATTAGTTTTATTCTTCCGCTGAACGAAAATGGTTGTGTATATGCTCAAAGAACGCTGGGAAATATTGCGACATTACTTTGAAAATCATGGTAATGTTGCAGAATGTGTACGAAAATTACGTACGGCAATGGGAAGAAGAAAAGTACAGAATGAAGCGTATGTGCGTTACTTTGCGAAAAAAGTAAGAGAAACTGGTTGCTTATTGACAAACCAAAGCGTGACCGACCAAAAACCGTGCGTATACCCGAAAATATTGCTGTTGCTCAAAGACCGGTGTTATGCCCACAAAACTGCAACAATTGATGAACTGAAGAGCAACATACCTACGCGATGTCATAGCTGAAATACAGCCGCATACAATCGAAAATGTGTTGAAAGATTGGACCGATCATATGGGATGGTGCATGGCTAGCCGAGGCAGCCATATGAATGAAGTTGTGTTCCATCATTAACCGGAAGGATTGTACTTCAAAATAATAAAAAAACAGTTTGGAAAAATATTGAGTAGTTTCTTTTTTATATCATTTTTAATTCCGTAAAGTTATATGGCGGACCCTTTACATACTTTTCCATGAGATACATACGAAATTTCAGGCATATTGTTAAAAATGTTCTGAAAATAATTCGAGGGGTCTACTCAAAATTTGTATACGCAAAACGGAAAATGCAAAAATTTAAATAGAAACACTCTGATGCGCTCGATGTATTTGCAATGTAAAAAATACCACTTCTTGCAGAGGCAGGCAATAATTATTGTCTGATATTTAGATAATAAAAATTACCACTAGTTTATACGAGGTTATTCACCAAATTTTGTTTTTGAATAACTTTTATACTAAATAAAAAAGCAAACTTTTGAGTGATGGAAATCTTCATTTTGACTTTTACGCACTTCATTGCTTGTCTGTTTGTATATTGCAGCTTTCTAGTTCACAAGTGTCAAATATGAATGACGCCATTTGCAAAAATTATAAATCTTCCTATAGAATGAGTAACTTTGTGCCACCTTGTATAAAACATTTTCTAACGCTTTCGAATAATAAGCGTGCAGCTTTATTTAAAAATTTTCTATTCCCTGTACAAAATCGTTGACAAACAAGTTGATAATTTCAATTACACTTAACAATCACATAGTCAAAACTGTATGTATGTACACACGTGTATGGAGCACAAAATCTACGTATAAATTAGCAAAGGAAAGTTTTTGCTTTATGATTAATTAATTTTATTTTTTAAAATGTGATTTAATGGAAATATTTTGAAAAGGGCTATTTGTTATTGACATAATTGTGTTTATTAATCAATTTATTTTTATAATTTTATTTTCTTAGTACAGTGAAGCATTGACGACAAATAACACAGACATGTGTATGTAATTTACCAGTTCGTCATGAAAATTTGCATTTTTGCAAGTAACTAATAAACAAAAGTTTTAGACGAAACTTACTTAACTGCACTAGCGATTAGGCAAATATCACTTGTCATAATATTTATTCGCAAATACGGCGGTTGCATATGAAACGATAATAATAACTTGACGCACTGAACTTATTATTGGGTAGTGTGAAATGTTCGGCAATAAATTCAAGCAAAATTTAAATAATTTCTTAAGAATTTTATTAACCAAAAATCTGCAATTTATATCAATTAATTTTTGAAACTATTCACAAAATGTAAAAATTCCCTTTTTCTTAGCTAAACACTAATTTAAATGCTAGTAAGAGGGTTAGTGTAACATAAGAAAGGGTTTTTATTGTAATTTTAACCGGTTTAGTATGCTTACAAGGGGTGGCTGATTAGCAGGGGGTTTTACGAACTAGATGACGCAAAATCAATCATCCTATTTTGTTTTGGAATAGTTTTTACACCAAATAAAAAAATTATTTTGCGTGATGAAAATCTTTATTTTGACCTTTATGCGCTTTTATATTGAATAAAAATTATGGTTTTCTTAAATCATAGAAAAAGTCAAGGTCATGGAAAAAATATTTGTTTGATTTTCATTAAAATATTTTTCTACAGCCGCATTCATCTCAATGTCGCCCGAAAATCTGCGTCTCAGTAGCTCTTTGGCGCTACATTTGAACTGTAGAGTGAATTCTGTGACCCCCTCACAACCTGAGTGGTGTGAGCGTTCGCATTGTTTTTCTGAAACAACACTCCGGACGCCAAATTTCCGACTCCCTCACGTGCGTGGCCTATTAAAGTAACTTAGTACTAACAGTTGCTTGCGGTCTCTTTTGATAAGTAATCTGATATCCATACAAAATTGATTTTTTGTTTGTACGTATTTTAAAAGCTGCCAAACCAATAATCGGATCGCAATGAAACTTGGTCAACTTATTGTTTGGGGCGTGCGTCTTGATTTTGTTCCACAAAATGGAGGGACCTACAGTTGCAAGCCGACTCCGAAGGGCAGATATTTTATATAAAAAGGGGCGTGGCATATTCCATACAAAACCAGTTATTTAATAGTACATATTTTCGGAACCATTCGTGCCTGACTACTGAAATTTGGTACAAAGACGTAAAATATTAATACCTTAACAATTTATAAATGTGTGCGACGTTGGTAAAAGAGGTGTGACAGGCACCACATAAATCAATTCCTTAATAGTTTATAGTAGAGTATTATGAATTTGCCGAGATGTATAAATTATCAATGCCTTCATAACGACACAAATTAGACAATATTGGTAAATGGGCTATGGCACCTCGCAACCTGACCAATTTTTAAATGTTGCATGATTTCGAAACCATTCAAGATCAATGTCACTATATTGCCGAAAAGTGATCGGGAATTGGTAAGAGAACCCCATCAAAAAAGGAAGTACTAAAATAATATAATCCAACAACATTTAGTTTCGACCTGCGTTTTCAACGACCATCAACAAGACACAAGGTCAGTCACTTCAAGAGTGGAAATGAAATTTGGAAAATCCATGTTTCTCACATGGTCTATTGTATGTAGAATGTTCAAGCATCGGACAGCCAAAAAATGTAATCGTTTTTACTAAAGACGCAAAAGCAAAAAAAATATTGTGCTTGCATATCCTTCAGCTCTTGAATAAAATCTCATTTTAAATCATTGAATTTCAACAATTGTACTCATTATATGTTATAATAATTAAAAATAACTCTTTCAATAAAATTAGTTTTAATCTATTAATAAAATTCCCTCGCTATATCAAAAAACGCTAGACATATTCTTCGACGCCTATTTTTCCAAATGAAATTTGTAGCCTTTGTCGCCTTATCCTTAGCCTTATGCACCTCTCTCGCTTGGACTCTGACTTATACTGAAAAATCTAGGTTTCACCAATGCCTTTGGAGGCAAAAAACTTCAAAACTCTCCAATCGGTCAGCGATGCGTACATACGCCAATGCGCATTATTTTTTTTTTTTTTTCATATGCAAATCTTCATGTAAAATCTCTGTAAATCTTACTTCCATATTTTTCTGCTATCTGTCTCGATTTAATTGTTGATCCTTAGTACGAATTTTTCGATTTTTTTTTAACTTTTCCCTATGTCACTATCATCATTGGGAGGTCGAGACGGGTCACTCCCTTCCTTGTTGAAATAGCCGAGCTCACTTTAAGAATTGATGACATTTCTTCAAAAATTTATCTCGACGTTTTTCCTTCTTTACAAAGAAATTAAGCAAATCGCAGTGCATTAAATTACGATACTTTCTATGATTCACATAATTTGTGTTACCAACGAAGCGATGATGAGCCTAAGCGCCTTTGATGGTAGTACTATCAGCCAACACTCACATTATAGAATGATGGTAATTGACTAAATTCCCTTTTTCCTATTAAGAACTCCTTTCAGTTATATGGTTCTAGCATCACTGTTGATACGTTGATTTTCCATGCCAGAGATGTCTAGGCAAATAATAATTGCGTCTGTATGTGATACAATTTGGGGATGTCGGTCAATTGCAAAAGTATTTGATCGAATTTACGCTAGAATTCAGCTTCAAGGCCAACCCAGAAGTCACCTAGATAGGTATATACAAATCTACAAATGCACATCATACGCCTTATCTTAGAAATGATGTCCATGTGAGGGAATGGCAGCGTAACAATGGAATGGCCAATTAAAAATTGAAAGTAGCGAAGTTCACTTATGGTAAATGATAAGAAGAATTGCTGAACCGGCTGATCTACAAAACAAAACAAAAAAATGCAAATGGGAATGAGATCAATGAGTCTGGCAAGAGAAACGATACAAATATAGAAGCAATCGTAACAGTGTTAACAAGGGTAACAATTTCGGAAAAGTCAAATAAAGGAAAAAATGGTTATTTGATACCTTATCAGCGCACAAGTGCGAAGTGAAGTAAATAAAAACCAAATAATTATTTTGTTATTAGTCGCATATATTTTTAAGCACGCGCGCATTTGCTTACTAGGATATAAAGCGCCTGTTGATCTGAACGAACTGCTTGAACACGTATGGTATGTGTGTATATTAGGGCGGGTCGATTTAAAAATCGCTCATTGCTCTGTGAAAATCGTATTCTAGGGATCAAAATAAGAAACTTTGCCGAAGGAACCATACCTCTAAAACGAATTCTGATGTCCCCCAATTAGGGTCGAACGAAAAATCCCACTTTGACCCATTTAGAGTGCTCCAATCGAGTCCAAATGTATGACCGACCCCCACTAACTTTGGACGGCCGATCCACTCATGCCAGTGGCACACCCCTGGAACTCCCCTGGGGGGTTCCCCATACAATCATTTCAAAATATCACCATTTTTGGCCTTTACGTGAGAAAAGAAACTAAAAAGTTCGACCCAAATTGTGGGACATCAGAATTCGTTTTAGAGGTATGGTTCCTTCGGCAAAGTTTCTTATTTTGATCCCTAGAATATGATTTTCACAGAGCAATGGGCGATTTTTTTGCCTCCCCACAAATCGTCCCGGCCTAGTGTATATGTATCTGTACGTCAAAACTAATAAACAGGCATCAAACTTTTTCTAAATCAACATTTTTACAAATATGGAATACTATATTTCATATTAATGGTAAAATTTCCTAATTGTTAAACTTTATATTTTTGAAGCGGTTGTTTTTAATAATTTAACGGAATCGAGATCGATATACATATGTATCGTAGATGTTATTATAGGCATGTACCTATGTATACCGTATTCAGAATGAGCGGAATTGATTTAGCCACCTGTCTGTCTGCTAATGTGTTCTCCCCATTTGCACACAACAGATTAAATAAAAATATAAGTGACAACCATTTGGGGATACTCGAGTGTGAATCCTCGCACATGAAGCACAAAATAATAGAACAAGTTTTTTATAACAGCGGTCGCCTCTTGGCCGACGATTGCAAGCCTCCCAGTGTATATCAGTGTAGTTTTAGCTCTGGTAAAACAACAACCGGGCAGATGATCACAGTATGCCGAACTAATCCGAGCTAGCACAATCATTTACAAAAACGTACAGTTACTGGGATGTGCCAATTATATCGACATCATAGGCCTTAACAACGACGCTATTAGTTCTGCCTTTTCAAATCTATAAAGAGAGGCGAGGGAGTGTGCCTGGAGGTGAACAAGTGCGAGAGGAGGTATCTCTCGTCATCACACAAAAAGTCCGTGCATTCGCGTCTTAGCAATCCCAACTCTGTAGACAGTTTTGGTTTTGAAATTATAGGAGCCAGTATTAACATCGATAAAAATAACAGCCTTGAAATCCAACTGAGAATCTCTCTTACCAACAAGTGCTACTTTGGACTAAGTAGGTAATTGCGTAGTAAATTCCTCTCTCAACAAGCAAAACGAACCCTCTCTCAAACTAAGTTTCTCATAGGACATACATCCTATTGTATGGCACAGAAGCCTGAACGATGGCAATACTCGTATACGATGAGGCGTTCCTTAGAGTGTTTAAGAGTCTGTGGAAGATTTTTGTTCCTTTACACATTGGCGACGGTGAATATCGCAGGTGGTGAAACAATGAGCTGCATGAGCTTTACGTTGGTGCTCCAGCTCTGAAAGTATTCGATGCGGTGAGAAGACGTCTTTGGAAGAACCGGGAAGCGGACGTCGGTTAACAAGAGAAAGAAACGACTAGCGCGCTTTGTTGAACTCGACCAAAAGCAAAAAAGGTTTGGGAAACTCATAACCCTCTCTTAGCATGCACGGAGAATGCTCACAGCCATTGCAGATTGCGCAGTCGACTCTGCGACCAATCTCCCCAGACTCCAGCCTTCTCCTTGAATTCAGATTACCTAGAAAATTATTCTAATTTGATTCAAGGATCCTTTCAAAAAAAGTTGTGTGACCCTTCGGTAACGCAGGGGGCTAATACTCGTAAGTCGTTTAAAAAAATTAATTTATATAATATATGAATTATATATTTTACAGCATGTCAAAAAATCTTAGAGTCATAACAATGATGGATTGCCACTAAAAGCACGCGCCGGGTACACAAAATTCGATTTCATCCTAATATATGCTAGACACTTCTTTACTTCACTTGTTTTTGTTTTTGCATTGATAAGCGTCATTATTAAGTGGTAGCCTGGCGATCTGTCTGATAAATTTTCAAGGGGAGAAAGCTGAGAACATTGATGCAAGGCTGCTGGAATATTAATACTAAACGAGAGGTAGAGACAGCAGTGGTAGACGGAAGATAATAATAAATATTTATAGTTAGATTATGAGCAAAGCATAGTTGGTGAATAAGGGATAGTGGGGCGCAAGAGAGTCTTGTAAACAAATATGACGTTAAAGCTTACGTTTTATTATTGCTTTACTATTGCCACAGGGTGGAATTTAACCCTCATTTGTACTAATGAGTTCATCCAGACCTTTTTGTACTTTGATTCACAATTTAATATGCTGAGGTAAGTATTTTTTAACATTTTTTTTCCTTTTTTGTTTTTTTTACGTATGACCTACGTAGGTATTGTAAGGTTTAGGTTAGGTTAGGCTTTTGTAGCAGTCGACTTAGAGTAGCCAACTCACTTAGACCGTTTAGGTCCGTTGTGGTGACACTGTGTAACACGGAAACCTCAGTGTTTATTCATCAAAGAACCATTTAGACGCTGTTATGAAACCTAGGATAGGTGTTATGCCAACACGGGATAGTTCCGCAAGAGAGTCAAAATGGTATTTTTCTATAAACTTTGCTGTTCTCCTACCTAAGGCTAGACAATTATAGAGGAAGTGTTCTACTGTTTCTTCCTCTTTTGCAGTATTCACGCAAAAATACTCCTAGCCTAGAAGTGCGCCTACCTAACAGTCAATGACCGGTGACACAAGTCATGACCTTCGAGATGTTCTCTCTTGAGAGGTTGAGCAATTCTCTTCATCTTTTCTTATCTTAGCCTGGTTGTAAAACACGATTTTTTTTTCTCTCCACGACCGATAGGCTTTCTGGAGAATATTATTTTTTATCCTTAATTTGGAAGTTGCCATAGGAATTCCAATATTTCCTCTATTTTCAAACAGTGAGAGATTAGTACCCTTTCTGGCTACCTCATCGCCCTTGCAATTTCTTTCAACATCTCAATGTCCCGGAAACCTTATAAAGCTGACCTTGAAGATGGTGCCAAAATTATTTAAAGCTGTCAGGCATTCCTGAGCAACCTTTGCTCTTAGTTTAACTGCCTCTACTGATTTGATGGCCGCCTGGCTGTCCCAGAAGATATTTATCGTATTTTTCTGCCTGTTTGACGCTATAGCAGTCCGGAAGTCGGACAGATAATTTTAATCTTAATTCTGTTGAAAAAACTCCATACCTTACTTTATTTTCTAGCTTGGATCTATCCGTGTCAAAATGTACTTCCCCTTTTCTCCATGGTCTTTGAGTTTGCCACCCTCATCATGACGGGATGTTAGTCTTGAAGAGCCTTTCGAAGGTGGGTTTAGGGAAAGAGTAGTCGATTTCTTGATTATAATTATTCATGGTATGTATGTATGTAGTATAGAACCGTAGCCGAGCTTCCGGGTCTGCCAGCGGCCACGTGTTTTCCTGCCAGATTTAGAGCAGGAAAGTTGACTAGCACCTCGAGTGCTTTATTAGGGTGGTCTTTAAAGCGCCGGTGATGCAGAAAAACGCAATTCTTTGGTCCTTGCTCAGCAATTTCGTATATCTTGCCTTTTAAGTTGATGGGCACGACACAAGCTTTACTGAGAAAAATTTTTCGAAAATCGGTAGAACTAAGAAATATATAAAAATGCATTGGATTAGGAATAACTTCATGCGTTTTTATATTTTCTTTTACGGCGACTTAGACGTCGATGACACGTCCTGCAGCGGAAGGCCTTCTGAATTCGCAAGAATTCTAACATCACTCTTGAAGGAAAACGGTCGCAAAACCAGTCATGAATTGGCGGAAAAAAATTGACTGTGATCATAAAACGATTCTCAATCACCTTCATTCAATGGGATTTACTGAAAAATTGGGAGCCTGGGTACTTCACGAGCTCAATGAAAAAAACAAAGAAAGCCGTCTTAAAATTGCTTCCCAGAATCTCGCCCAGCATCGAGCAAGTCGCGGTCATAAAGAGCTCTTTTTGTACCGAATCGTCACGTGAGATGAGAAATGGTGCCTATAAACCAATATGAAGCAAAGAAAGGAGTGGGTGGATCCAAGAGATATGCCAAAGCCGGAAGTCAAGCTGGACCTTCATCCAAAGAAGATTATGATATGTGTTTGGTGATACTGGGAGGGTATGGGGCACTGGGAAATGCTCGAAAAGAATGGCTTGATCAACAAGAAGCTCTACATTGCCCAGCTACACTGCGTGAATGAGGCTATTCGACTGAAAAGACTAGGTGGAAATGGTCAAACAACACTCCTTCACCACAACGCCAGATCCCGTGTTGCACAAGTTGTCAAAACAGCACCCCAAGAGCTCGAATGGAAGGTCCTTCAGCATCTCCCGTATTCTCCGGACATTCCTCCGACCGATAACTATCTTTTCCGCTCCTTGTCAAACCAAAGAGGTTCTTAAAAACTGTCTCAAAAACTTCTTTGATACCAGACCAGGCGATTTTTGGCGGAACGACATCATCAAATTGGTCGAGAGGTGGGAAGAGGTTGTAAACAGCACCGGCGAATATATAGTTGATTAAATTATTGATATATTTATTGTTTTTTGTTTAAATAAAAGTCTTCGGTAAAAACACTACGAGCTTATTCCCCAACCTAATAAATACATAGAGGCGCATCCAGTCCCGAGACGCCCAACCAAAGATGTAACCTTCAAAATCTTTTTTTTTTCGTCCTGTTAGAGGATTATTTTTAAAGGGTTATATAAATCGATAAAAAACTAAAATTTAGGAAGCTACCTGGAAGCTCAAGTTGTTAGCTACAATAGAAATGTGTTAAATTCACGTCCAAAGGCGAAAAAGGTCTGGCCAGACATGGGTGCCCAATGGAGGGTTAATATATTTTTCAGCGACTGATCGTAATCTGCAGGAAAGGTATTTTTACTCCAAGCATTTTGTTGGACTAGGCGTACTAAATTATGCTCTTTTTAACGAATATCCTCGGAATATACCTCTTCACGTAGGTGATTGTTTTCATAAATACCATACTCTTAAAAAAATACTAGTTTCATAACTTTTTTTGCCCCGCATGTAATGTTTTAATATACCGAATGCTACATGGACCACCCTGTGATACATAAATAGCATACGAGGCAACTAATTAACGTGTTAGGCGCCAAAAGGAACGGAAGTACAAATTTCATTAAGTATGTACAAGACTTTGGGGAATTATGCCGATTTTGAAATCTGATTTCTTTTTTATCTTTAAAGATATTAAAATCTCATTTCTAGGGGCAAAAAAAATTACTTTCAACGCTTATCTATGTATATACACACAAACAAATATATATCAATACAAGCAGTGCCTGTGTGAAATTTCACACCACAAAGCTTTTTTATGAGCCTGGCTAATGGTCTGGCCGCTAAACGGCTTTGCATTTATTAGAAATATGTGCGCACAAAAGTATTTTATATTAGTATTTGCCGCTTCCATCCACGCGCTGATGGATCATTCATTAATGCCCGACAAAGGACTGACTCGCGCGCAAAACGGCCAAATTGGAAATGTCATTTAATCGATCGGTGTCAATGGCAAATGGCAAAGCTTACGCACTATTGAGTATATGAGTAGATTTGTGTCTAGTATATATGTATTTCTTTACATATGTAGTGGTATACGAAAATAAATCAGGTGTTTGCAAGCTTGATAACAAAACTGTCAAAGCTGATGACGAATTTATGTCATGTGTCTAATAGCCATGCTGCGTTTCTTGATTAGTATTGTTAGAAGTATTTTCAAAAAAATACTCACTTGAATAAATAAATAAAATATGATGAAATAGAATTCGTAAGTGGTCAGCATTTTAATAAATATGTTCATGGTAGCTTTACTCGTAGTTGGCAAACGAAACTAGGTAAATCGCGCTATAATTTGTTTTATTTATTTTTTTTTCATTTGTTGTCACACCCCCTTTTTTATTTAGAGTACCAATTTCATGTTGGTTTTATATTTAAATTGTCAATTATATTTATTTGATAAGTACGTTAATTTTTGGATGATTTTTTATATTTGAGTGGATGAACCAATTGTTTTTATATTTTTTTGCAAATTTCTAAAAGTAGGCGTGTCAGAAAACTACATACATGATAAGGCTGGTATGCGAGTATTTCGCATACCCTTCAAGCGATAGTGCTCAAATCTGATTCAAATGTACATATTTAATAAAAATAAATTCCGTTTTATAGCCCATTCAATATTATTAAAATAAAGTGAGTGTTTAAAGTGGCTCTCGACATTTTTTTTTTTGGCTGAGGCATTGAGGAATTTTCTTCCATATAAAATATTTCCGAATAGGTGCTTGATATGAAAGAAAATACTCAACATCGTATGCAAAAAAAAATTTTAAAAATCAACGCGCGTTTTGAGCGTCTTTAAACTTACACTTTATTATACTGAAATTGAAGGGGCTATAAAACTGCATACCCAGAAGTCTCCTAAGATTCTGATAAAAAATTTGAAAACTTTGATAACAATTTGCTAAATTGTGAATTGTGCACACAATTTGAGCTTTGGGTCAGATGGTTTTTGCTGTGAAAAATAAATCAATTAAATAAAAAAATTAAGTACAAAAATCAAGTTAAAACTTGTTAGGTCTTCGCGCTCCTAACATTTTGAACAGAGGTGTTTGTACATTAGACACTTTTTAATTTTCAATATCGTCAATTTTTGATGTCAGTCACTCAAACCAATAATGTAATTCGTTATGTATAGTATGTACGTGTATGTACTCGCTTCTTATCGCAGATATTAGTAGTAATTTATTATTTCAGATAATCGACATTTAAGGTTGCTTGAATCACGAATAATAGGGAAGACTGTTTAGAACGGTACGGTTTTTGCGCCCCTGCATAGTGGCATATTAGTTTCTAAGCACACAATAACAAAAACAGTCACTTATTAGAAGAAACCACACAGAAGCTTCTTCTCTTTTTTGTCATTTTTCTTCATTCTATGCAGACATAATTGTTTATTCTATAGATTTCAAGGCTGGACTACACTGTATCATAATTCTTTATTTTGTTGTGACTTGATTTCAGTTAATTTTATGTAATTTTTGTTTACCTTATTTTTATTTGATGTGTTTTATTTTATTTATCTATTTGATATTACATTTAAATTAGTTTTATTTTAATTTAATTTTATTTTATTTATTTTATTTTATTTTTGTTTACCTTATTTTACTTTGGTGTATTTTATATTATTTATTTATTTTATTTTACTTTAATTGTATTTAATTTTAATTTAATTGTATTTAACTTTAATTATATTTAATAATATACATTTATGTACTATATTTATTAGGTTATTATTATCATTATTATTTATTACTGGTGGCGACGGCTCCAAATGAGGGGGAGTTTTTTAGTTCCGGACATACCATTGCTGCGACGGTAGCTTTGATGATTCATTAGGCGTTTTAAGCCCCCTCATCCGCAAAAAAAGGAAAAAAAGAATGCATATTGCTTCTTCTTATTCTTAAAATTTTTAAAAAATATTTTTTGGTATTATTGAGTGCTTCAACATTTTATTTTATTTTGTTTTTTACCTTTTTTATTTGTTTAATTGATTTTTGTGCATTTTAATTTAATTGGATAAATGGTTTTTATTTTTTTTTTATTTTTTTTTATTTTTATTTTTTTTTTATTTTATTTTAATATATCTTCCACTTAATTTTCGTTTGTTTTGTGCTTGTTTCATTTTATTTAATATTAATATTTTTCCTCTTATTTATTACATTACTTTTAATGTATGTATAATATTAGGTTCACAACTAAGTTCAGATGCCTCCAGCAGTGTGTGCTAGTCGATTCTAACATAACCTAAGCGTCATAAACCAAGCGTAAACATATGGTAAACAAACTGCTTCGACACATTAGTGATTTTGTTTTGGTATCATATACTTTTGGTTTTCTGAAAATGTCTGATTTTGTGCCAAATAATCGTCATTTGCGCTAAGTGTTGATTTTCCTCTTTCATTCGAAAACAACGGCGGCTGAAGCGCATCGAGAGCTACAAAAAGTTTAAGGAGATGCTGCTTTAAGTGAAACAACGTGCCGAGATTGGTTCCGTCGCTCCGTCAGAGAAGGCGATTTTAATGTTGACGACCGTCCGTGTGAAAAAAGGCCAAAGATCTTCGAAGACGCTGAGCAGGATCCATGTCAAACGCAAGAAAAGCTTGCTTCAGTATTAGGAGTTACCCGCCAATCCATTTCCAAGCGTTTGCATGCTTTGGGAATGATTCAGAAACAGGGGACTTGGGTTCCTTATAAGTTAAAACCAAAGGATATTGAACGTCGTTTATTCTCCAGATATTGCGCCGTCCGATTATCACCTGTTCCGATCGATGGCACATGGTCTAGCTGACCAGCAGTTCCATTCATATGAAGACATCACAAAATAGCTTGATCCGTGGATGGCCTCAAAAAAAGAAAAGTTTTACCGCGACAGTATACGAGATCCACCAGAAAGATGGGAAAAAGTAGTTGCCAGCGATGGGCAATACTTTCAATGATTCACTTGTAACCAGCGGTAACTTAGAGAACGCACCTAATAATATAATTTGACTTAGTTAAACTAAATTTATATTTTATTATATTATACCTGATACTATCCTTTCTTCATTTTTTTTGTTTGACTTTTAGCTTCAATTAATTTAATTAAGTTCAAATTGATTTCACTTTATTTTATTTCATTTTGTTTTATTTTATTTTATTTTATTTTATTTTATTTCAGTTTATTTTATTCATTATTCACATTTCTCCAAATATTTATTAACATTGTAAAGTTTGAAACACCACATTCTTTAAAAATATTGAAAACAAATTACTGTTTTGTAACATGTTTTATTTAATTTCAATGTATTTCATTTTACTTATCTTACTTTAATTTAATTTAATCAAATTTTTTATATTCATCTTGCTTCATGTAATTTAATTTTAACTTTTTGCTTAATTTTATTTATTATTCAATTATTTAATATTATTATTTTTTATTTATTTAATTTTTAATTTAATATAATTTAGTTTAGTTAAATTAAATTAAATTTGATTTGATTTTGTTTCATTATATTTTATATATCTTTTCCTAATTTTTTTATTTGGTTGATTTGAAGTGCAATGAATTAAACTTATTTCACTTTATTTTATTAAATTTTTTTTCATTTTATATAATATGTGGCTGTATTTTTATTCGTTTCGTTTAACCTTTTTTCCACAATTAATTAAATTAAATTAAAATTTATTTCACTTTATTTTATTAAATTTTCTTCATTTTATATAATATGTGGCTATATTTTTATTCACTTCGTTTAAACTGTCTTTCAGAATTTTTTTTAAAATGCCTACATAAATACTGTTTTTAATGTTGTAAACAATGGTTTTTTTTTCTTTTATACCATCTTTTTTTATATATTTATTTATTTATTCAATTTTTATTTTTATTTATTTATTTTATTTTAACTTATTTATCTTATGAAAAATTATTTTCTTATATATTTTATTCAATTTGATTTGACATCTGATGTTCTTTAAAAATACAATACTATTTTTTTAACACCGTTTTTTATGCATTTAATTTCATGTATTTAACTTACCTTAATTTAATTATATTTTGCTTTCTTTAGTATTTTATATTCATCTTTTCTAATCTCATTTTATTTAGTTTAATTTAATAAAATTTTACTTCATTTAACTTTACTTAATATTGTATCGACTTTGTGTTGTGTCATTTTATGTATTGTATTATTATTTTTTAATTTTTTTATTAATATTATTTTATTGTATATTGATTATTTATTTATTTTTTTTATTTATTTTATTTTATTTATTTTTAATGTTATTTTATTTTAATTAATTAATTTTTTTATTTATTTTACTTAATTTAGTTTTATTTCATACTCCTTTTATTTATTTGATTTTTAATTTAACTGGATTTCATTAAGCAAGATTGCATTTCACTATGGTTGGTTGGTTGGTTGGTTGGTTTAAGGGTGACCCCGCATCGGAGTGCCACATAGACCGCAAGTTGGGTCCGTTGTGTTGCCCTAGAGCTCATTATGTTATATGATTTCCCCACCTAACCGAGATTTTTACTATAGATTTTGGTCCAAGATATTAATTCGTTTGGAGAATTTAATGAGAGATTCGATTTTCAGGTCCGAGAGTACTGAAAGATTGTCAATTGTTGGAGAGCCTAGAAGAGCGACTCGACTTCTGGCTAGGCCGGGACAACTGCACAGCAAATGCCTGCATTTCACTTTATTCTATTTTATTTTATTAAAAATTTTTTATATTATAATATTTTTTATTTACTTTCTTTAAACTTTTCTCCACAACATTCTTTAAAAATACTATTTTTTTAACACCGTTTGCTTTTGTATCTATTTCGTTTTATTCATTTAACTTACCTTAATTTAATTATATTTTTCTTGTTTAATCTAATTTTTTAGTTTAATTTAATCAAATTTAATTTTATTTTATTTTACTTTACTTAATTTTTTATTTAATTTTTTTGTTTGTTTTCTTTTATTTTTTTATTGATTTTGTTTTATGTAATGTTATTTATTGTCTTATTAATTATTTAATTTTTGTTTATTAAATAATTTAATTTTATTTTGCTTTATTTTATCTTTTATTAATTTTTTTGTATTATTTATTATTATTTTGTTATTTATTTCATACTATTTATTGATTCATTTAATTACTTGATTTTTAATTCAATTGGATTTCATTAAGTTTGATATAATTTCACTATTTTTTACTTAAATTTATTTTATAAACATTTTTTTATACGAAATATTTTTTATTCACTTTGTTTAAACTTTCCCAAAACGCTGCTTAAAGGTACTAAAACCGACGGTTCGTTTTAAATTATTGTTTTGCAATATAACTTTTTCAAATAATAAGATTTAACTGCCAACGTTTTGACATACTCGTATTTGCGATTTCTAATTATTTTTATGATCGTACGTATTCCAATATAGGCTCACGTCCGCATTGCGATAGGCGCTTATCAGTGGTTTTGCAATTTCATTTACTGCAGTTTTATATTTTTCTAATTCTTAAATTTAATATGACCGGCACATTAAACGAGGCGATCGCGTCACAGTGCCTAACAACACCACACAATTCCATAAAATATTTCGAAAAAAAGTCATAAACTATTTTTATCATTTTGAAGACTAGAAATCAAAATATAACTATTACATTTTATTGTTGTTATCCATCCAAATTTATTTCACAGCACGCGCCAAATAGCAAATGCGCAACAATTCTCACAGTCGAGCGAACTTCGCCTTCTAACGCATAAATACAAAACACGTACTCATATATGCATGTATAATGTGTGCATTAGTATATGTGCAACTGCTCGAGGGGCTTCTGTCGATGATAAGTTTCCAAAATATGCTCACGACAACAACTTAGCTGTTACGCTGCTCAACAGAAACTGAATGCCTTTAGCGCCACTCGCGGGCGCTCAACAGTTCATCAGCCCGGCCCCCAATAATCGCCTCCCCCCCTTTACATGCGTTCTTGTTATCACATATTTTGCATTGGTAAAGCGTGGTCATTATCAATTTTTCATTGTCAAAAAAAAAACGTATAGGTGGTCTCACTATCAGTTTTCGCTGCTGGTTCTGTTGTTAGTTATTTGGGTACACCTTTGCTGTTCTAGCCATCACCTTTTCGCTCAGAGGTGGCACTGCTAATTTTTTTTATTTGATCTCAAACAAAATATTATGAAATATTTAATTAGCAGATATTTTTAGTATTAATAAAAAAAAGTTTTTATTCAGTAAAAGTTTAAGTGTTTTAACTGAAAAAATTATAAATAAGAACTTCAAGCTACGCTTCGATTTGTTTACCAACGAGAATCATCATTCCGCAGACTTAAGTAGCTTGTTTATATTTACTCACATGTATGCATGTATGTATATAAGTTCGAGTATGTAGCAGTTTCGGCCCAATTACAGTGGAGAAGAAAAAAATTCGGACAAAAAAAATATCCCCTCTGATATAGTATCGGGCAGCAACACACTAAAGGGACTTCCAGTTTTTTCCACGTAACGGTTGATCGTAATACGTAATAGCAGACACGTCAAATGTAACGATAAATATGTTAAATTTGTTTACTGGATAAATATTCTCAGTGGCCAAAGTGTAAACACAATTATTGCAAATTAAGGGAGGAAACTTTTTTCCCAATTCATTTTAAAAGATTTTTATACACATATAATTAGCAAAATTCCGACCCAGTTTGTTGCGCAGCTAGAGCAAAATTATTAGGTTAGTATCCATGATTGGTTGTTGTTAATGCAGCAGCATAAGCATTCCCCATACCGTTAGGTGGAATGCTGCTGGTGTGACAGTCCTTGGCCGAATATGAGTCCGGTCGTTCCGCTAACATCGAACCGAATGTCGTGGGAATGTATTCATGCTTTGGTAAGTAAGGCCTTTAAGAATTTTGCTCCATCTCATTACAATTTTTTTACAGTGTGACAAGCCTTCTAATCTACCCCACAAATCCAGCTATGCTTCTAATAAGCCTGTAGCAAGCTGCACTAGATTATACTTATACAACAACTATTTCAAAGGCTTTTGTTGATGCGTTGTACAAATGAAAAAAATAAATAAATAAATATAAAAAAGTATTTCGAAGCTGTTCACTTTCTTAAATGTTAACTTCAATTTGAATTCATTTAAATTGTTTGATTAATCTATAAGTCTCCTTAGACGAGTAATAAATAAATTAATTATTTAATTTTTTTTTAAACGCTATTATTTTACTTGAAATATGATTTAGTAAATTAATTAACTTAAATTACATTTTCTATCTTCAAATTATGTGTACGTCATGGCTTTGACCCTTACAAATTTTAGCTAATATGTATTAAGTCAGGAGTAGTTTTTCTGCGATACCTGTTTGCCAATCAGTAAATAAAGTCATTCAGTACTAAATAAATATGTTTTTATATTTATAATGTAGCCCACAGTTGAGAGAAAATACAAAGTCCCACACAGATTAAAATGACATTTAGAGAATTATTTTTCCGTGTAATATTTGAAGAACCACAAAAGAGAACTGAGAGAAACATGACAACTTAGCGAACTTTTATAAACAGAAATTAGAAGTTGTGTTAGATTATTTTGAATGCGTAGCGAAATTTTGAAGAAAATATTTGTTTGTGAACAAAAAAATGTAAGCAAAACTCTGAGAGAAATGTCAGCTCAACAACTTCGTTAAATTTACTCAGAACCGAGTGTTTTTGTAACAAACAAGTTTACGCAATAATCGGTAGTTGTGACAGCCGATAAAGGCCAGTACAAATAGTACTTTGGTGTAAATAAAAATTAAATCGAAAATATGTACTATTAAAAAGATTACGAGAATTTACAACTCCTAGTACAAGTTTTCTAGAGAGACATATTATCAGAATGAAGAAACAAAAGGCCGAAATACGTGAGTGCGAGGAGCTTGAGATGCTGGTCAATAAGAAAAACGCCCGCAAATTCTACCAAAAAGTTCGGCAGCTTACAGAAGGTTTTAAGACCGGGGCGCTTTAGTGTAAGAACAAAGACTGGCATGCAGAGCGTGCCTGAATTACGGAAGGAACGCTTCTCAAACCTGCTAAATAGTGACAACTGCGCATGTCACAGAGAATGTGAAGATCCCGATCGTTGACAACGGGACTGTCGTTCCGCTGTCTGGCCAGGAGGAGGTGAGAATAGCGATAATGCGGATAAAGAACAACAAAACTGCAGGAACCGATGGGAATTTAAGCGTGCTCTGCCCAATCTATAAGAAGGGTGAAGGAATCGTGCAATCTGTGCGAATTATCACGAGATTAGTCTTGAAGTTCTTGCGAGCGTATTGTGTGAAAGACTGAAGTCCACTATCAACCAACTGATTGGACTTTTTCAGTGTGGCTTTTGACCTGGAAAGTCCATCGCCGATCAGATATTCACAATACGCCAAGTCTTGGAAAAGACCCATGAAAGGAGAAGCGACACACGTCATCTTTTCATGGAGTTCAAAGCTGCTTTCAACAGTTCGAAAACGAGTTACCTATGTGCCGAATTTGGTTTCCATGGCCATGGTATATATGGCCAGTTCTGCTCTATGGCGTGAAAATATGGGCCATAAAATTATCAGCGTGACTACCATTCAGAATTCGGAGTATGTAGGTTCGAATCTCCGTGAAACAACAAAATGAAGAAAAAGTTGTTTCTAATAACGGTCGTCTTTCGGCAGGCACTGGCAAACCTGCGTGTGTATTTCCGTTATGAAAAAGCTTCTCATGAAGAACTATTTGCGGTTCGGAGTCGGCTTAAAACTTTACGCCTCTCCATTTATGGAACAACATCAAGACGCACACCACAAATAGGAGAACGAGCTCGGCCAAACACAAAAAAAGGGTGTAAGCGCCAATTATATATAAAGGGTAATTTTTTAAGAGCTATAGGAAAGTTTTTCAAAAAAACACACGTGAAATTCAGAAAAATGCATAAAATTTTTATTTAAATCAATAGTACAGTCCATATAATTTAATGTTTGAGATTATTTCATGCAAGTGTTGACCGCGACTGCGCTTCAAATGGTCCATCCGCTTAGTCCAATTTTGGCATACTCTTTCCAATGTTTCGGCCGGTATCTCACATATAAATGCTTTAATTTTGTCTTCCAATGCGTTAATTGAAGCAGGCTTGTCTGAATAGACCTGAGCTTTAACATAGCCTCACAAAAAATAATCTAAAGGCTTTATATCGCACGATCTGGGTGGCCAATTGACAGGTCCCGAACGTGAAATAAAATGTTAACCGAACTCGCATCTCAACAAGTCCATTGTTACGCGTGCTGTGTGGCATGTGACACCGTCTTGCTGAAACCGCATGTCTTGCAAGTCAAGCTCTTGCATTTTGGGCAAAAAAAAACTTGGATATCATTTCACGGTAGCGCTCACCATTCACAGTTACGTTACGATTCGCAGCATCTTTGAAGAAGTACGGTCCAATGATACCTCCAGCCCATAATCCGCACCAAACTGTGACCTTTTCTGGATATATTCGTAGCTTTTGCAATTCTTCTGGCTGATCTTCACTCAAAAATCGACAATTCTGCTTATTTACGTACCCATTGATCCAAAAATGAGCTTCGTCGCTGAACACAATTTTTCGATGAAAAAGTGGATCTTCGGCCAACTTAAACTTTCTTAACTGAACACGCATTTTTATAATAAAATTCAATGATTTGCAAGCGTTGTTCGTTTGTAAGACGATTCATGGTGAAGTTATAGACCAAACTGAAGGTGTTTGACAGTGAAACAAAACACGAAACGTGCGTCAGCTGTTTAAGCCAACTGTTTAAAAAGATAATAGCTAAAAAGTCACCCGTTATATATTTATAAATAGACTGGAAGTATCTAAAATGTGGCTTCTTCAGAAATTACTCAAAATATCCTGGATCCAACACGTTTTTAATGAAGAACTGCTCAGGTGTATCAAGCGTAAAAAAGCATCGTATCTGGGTCATATTCTGCGAAATCGGAAATATGAACTGCTACAACTCATATTGCAGGCCAAGATCAACCGAAGAAGAGGTATCGGGCATAAGTAGATTTCTTGATTGAGGATCATAAGGCAGTGAACGTATGGGTCAGGAACTACAGACCGCGAATATTTTCAAATAAAGTTGAAAATTTAAATGAAAGAAAATAATAATTTATTATTTTTAAATTCCATAACCGCTAACATTCGCATACGAATAGCAACTAAAGAAAAATAAGTAGTTTTTCTTAAAAACCGATTTGAGTTTAAATAACAATTTTAAGCATAAATGATATTAAACTAATTTTAGCCATATACATGAAATAAAGGGCCCTTCTAAACTGGCGCTTAGATGTAGGGTAAATGAGACATGTAAAAATTTAAATTCTTTCAGGTTTCACTATTTTTATTAAAATTAAAAATAACAATTATATGTATGGGAAAAATTACATCATTTAAATGTACACCATGAACGCAAAATTATAAACGCAAAATTCTTGACCACTTTGAGTTATCAATATTGCCGATTGTTCATCAACACTTTGCGCTACAGCAGCAATTTTCTCAACAGAACGTCCAGTTTTTGGTTATCAGTTCTCGATAGAGCCAGTTTCTTCAAATTTGTTCACCAGCCTTTGAGTTGTCGACCCATTCGGATGATTATTTCCTTATTTTTACGAATAAATTTTGCGATTATTTGTTCTGAAAGAGCGACCATTTTCATAATAAATTACAATAACTTTAAGGTGTTGTTCCATCGTCTAAAATTGTATATGTATACTTGACAAATATCTAACTTAAATAAAGTAGGAATTATTCACTACTGACATCTAGGCGTCACTTTTGAAAGACCTTTTTCGTACATAGTTATGTGGGTACAAAGAATAGGTATTAGTAATTATGAATGGCAATGTGAGCAATCTTGATATGTTTGATACTGAGCCGCTGCTTGAATTTGTGGTGTGCGTCTCGAAGTAATGATTCCAACCCACAACTCTCGGAGTAAGATGTGATATCCAGCGCACAAGTACATACCTATAGTCTTAGATTTTATTAGGCTGTCATTTTATTAGTTTACATCACATAATTTTGTGCTTTATGATTTGGCAACCTTGGACTCTTCCATAGATAACAACGCTCTCATGCCATGATAGCTTTGTCAGTTTTTAGTTTTTTTGTCACACATTTCAATTGGCACTTTGTACTTTATCATAAAAACAATAAATATCTTAAGATACGATATTTATAAACGAACTTTACTCTTTCTAAACTTGTCCCTTTATCTCCACCAATCGATACTTTGATCTCCCCAGCAGGTGCTTGAATCACACCAGCGATCGGCTGGCCAATGGCGTTGCATGCACTTACATATGAATATTTATTAAAAATTTATTCACTTAGAGAGTAATGATCATAAAAATTATGTGCTTCGTATTTTATTGTTTTGTTGTTGTTAGAACTTAAAACAATCTACAAACGGCGATGGCTATTAGTGATGACGGTGTGGTTTCGTTGCTGGCGGTTTTGTTTTTGTAATTTATAGGCAAACAACGGAAGATTATAAAATGGCACAAAATAGGAATTTATATGCATATGTATATAGATATATATGTATATATATACCTATATATATGTGTGTGTATAAACAAAGTTAATTGACAAAGTTCAGAGTGGGTGTGCCGCAGTTTTTTTCTTTCGCCACAAATACAAAGCAAATAAATAGTATTAATAACAGTACTTGGTACATGTGTAGATCCACTAAGAAAACACAAGACAACAAATACAATATTGCATAAGTTATTATAAAAAGCAAATACTCAAAGACTGCTATTGCTGCACCACTAAAAATACATGCAGTGCCCCAGAAAAGTATTCGGAATTTTTTTTCACACAAAAGATCAAGTAAATATAATTTCGATTTTTAGTTCAAATACTAGCTTGTTTTACAAATATAATTTTAGTTTCTATTCGTTTGAAGAAAAAAACACAAAAACAAAAAACTGTATTCAAAACAAAAACATATATTCACAGAAGCGTTAAATTGGGTCAGCTCTCTAGAAGGCATAAAAACTTAAGACTTATGGTAGAGACTTTAATACAAAGAGGCGCAGAATTAATCCTCCTATCACAAGATTTAGAATTTCTGCAAACGACATTATAATTGGCACATGTGAAATACACAGCAGCAGTAAACAAACAGACAAGCAATGGAGTGCGTAAAGGTCCAAATAAAGATTTCCGTCAATCAAAATCTTTTGTTTTTTGTTTGTTAACTAAAAGAGTTATTCAAAAACAAAATTGGGTGATTGATTCGGCGCGTAGTGTAATAACTTCTGTTCAAAAAGCACCCGTTACTTAAAAAAAATGGAAAAAAAATTTCTCCTTCAAGGTAGTCCTCCTCAGATATAATACACTTGTGCCAGCGTCTTTTGCGATACTCGAAGCAGTTCTGATATGCACTTTTTGGTATGTCATTGAGCTCTCTCAGCGACTAGGTTTTTATCTCTTCAATCGTCGCCGTCCTTTCAAGGCTCTCTTCAATCTTGGGAACAAAAGTCCCAGGGGGCCAAATCTGGTGAATACGGTGGCTGAGGCATAATAACGGTGTTGTTTTTGGCCAAATAATCTCTCACAAGCGAAGGTGAGTGAACAGATGCATTATCATGATGCAAAAGCCATGCATTTTTTCCCACAATTAAGGGCGTTTTTTCGTATTGCTTCACACAAACGGCGCATAACTTCAAGGTAATACTCCTTATTTACCGGACGACCTTGTGGCAAGAAGTCCTGATGTATTTCGTCATGGTAATCGAAGAAAACAGTGAGCAAAACCTTGACATTTGATCGGACTTGGACCTCCTGGACTCTTCCATTGGGACGAATGGGCTTTGGTTTCGATATCATAACCATATACCCATGATTCGTCACCAGTTGTGACCCTTTTAAGCAAAGCTGGACCATCGTTGATGTCATTCAACGATTCCTCAGCGGTGCTCATGCGACGATGTCTTTGGCCGAAATTCAGCAAGTTTGGAACGAACTTCGCTGGGGCACGCGTCATACCCAAAATTTTCGAAAAGGTTACATGGGATGAGCCAACCAATATACCGATATACCGATATGCCGACATCCTCAGCAACTTCTCTAATTCGACGATTCTCCATAACAATTTTCTTCACTTTTTCTACATTTTCGATTGCTGATGTGCTGGGGTGTCCAAAGCAAGCGCCGTCATTCACATCTTCTCAGCCTTCTGTTTTCGAGCACTTAATTCCATTTTTTACACAAAATTGGATGCAACTTCTTTGATCCATTTTTCGATAGCAGTAAATCGTCCAACATGCAAAACTCTTGTCTTATTTATGCCTCTCACGAACAAACTATACCGTGAACATATCTTCGAGACGAGTATATCAACATTAAAACAAATTATAATCGAAAGTCGAATAAACATTGCCCTCGAAATTTGAAAATTCACCATATTTTTTAACCACACCTCGTATTTCAACTTTCATATAAAAATTTTTAAATTATTGTTTGAACAATTTCCGCTTGAATTCATTCCCGCCTGTAAGTATGCAGCAAGTTGCGTTTTTTATTTATCATTTCATTCGCCAAGCAGGCTGCTGCAGCTCTCAAAGTGGTTATGAAATGGAGCGAAATTAAAGCATACACTGCGTGCGTACTACAAACATGTTGAATGCACCAACGCAACACATCAACAAGATCTTCCAATCCGATCAATTCTAGCAACAAATGGAAGCTGCCTAACACAAGCAAATACCTACGTACACACACGCACACCTTTTTGGCACGGTCTCATCGGGAAAAAAGCAAAAACAAAACATAATTTGGAAGTGTTGTCATAAATCGCGCTTTCACAATTCAACATGCGGCTCTTCATTTTTATTATTTTATTTAAAAACCACAATATTCAGTAATCCATGCGCTGAATATTCACAAACAAGTAACTTCCCTTTCTTTTTTGTCTATTTCTTTGCAGCACTGACGTCATCTGTGGTCAAAGTAACTGTTTTCGGAAGGTGCCACGCTCTGTATTCTGTAGGCTCAATTTAGTATTCTAACATCCTTGGCTATCAATCACTCCTTTCTCGGTTTCCCCACTCTTCTTAACGTTGATCAATTGTCTTCAATTCATTTTGCGAATTCTAATTTATCGCCTCTGACGGCCGTCGTAGCCGAATCTCCGAGATCAACAACATCAAATAATACAGTTTTTTCTAATAGCGGGCAATGGCAAACCTCTGAGTGTATTTCTACCATGAAAAAGCTACTCCCCATTCGGAGTCGGAGTCAACAAATAGGAGGAAGAGCTCGGCCAAACTCCTATCAGAAGTGTACGCGCCAATTTTCATTATTACTTTTTTTTTAATTTATCGCCCCAGTCGTCTCAAAACCTCTCTTGCAAATTATTTGTTGGATTATCTTCGTCCTCTTTGCCAACAAGTGCTACCTTGGACTAAGTAGGCAACTGAGCAGTAAAGTCCTCTCTCGATGAAAAAAACTAACACTCTACGAGGCTCTCATCCTGTCTATCCTACGTATGACGCAGAAGCTTGAACGATGACAACATCCGATGAAGCGACGTCTGGAGTGTTTGAGAGAAAGATTCTGCGTAAGATTTTTGGACCTTGGCAGGTTCGCAACGGCGAATATCGCAGACGATGGAACGATGAGCTGTATGAGATTTACGACGACATAGACATAGCGCAGCGAATAAAGATCCAGCGGCTACGTTGGCTGGGTCATGTCGACCGAATGGATACAAAATAAAAACATACAAAAGTAACTTGTTTATTTCACAGTTGCAAGCAATTAAATGAAATATAAACAATTCACTACCGCCAGCGGTTCGTCTTTGAAATCATTAGCACACAGTTTCAAGCCGACCACTTGCGCAACGTCGTCATCTTCATTTTCGTCTTACCTTGCATTGTGATCACTTTCATATGTTTACTGTTTTTCGTGTTCAGCTTCGTCTTCATCTTCAGCTTCGATTATACTCAGTCTGCACTCTATGAATTAGGCTAAATAACCATGCCGATTTCGCCCATTTTTAATACCAACCCAACTTGGACAAAGAGTAATATTTGCAGCAAATTTTATAGAAATATATTTATTTTGACGAACGGATGGAGTAAATCGATCACACCCTCGTTCTGAAAATTTTGGTGTATATTAGTCTATTTCTATCTCGGCCATTTTATGATGTTACCTACAACCGTTATGTGAACGAAATTAGTATACCCTTGGTTATAAGTGCGTGGGTATACAAAAACTAATTTTTAAATTGTGTACGTAGAGTTTATTATTATTATTCCCACGCCACTTGGGTATAAATGTTTTGGCTGATAATAAAATGGATTTGTTCGCACAATTTTTTGTTTCCATACGGGTTTTATTTCTTGTGTAAGTTCAATGCATTTCTCTATTTTTTCTGTATTTTTCCTGTGTATATTTACACCACTTGGGGTGCTAATTTCAATAAATAAGGTGGTTTTATTGGTTTTGTTAATAAGTGTTATATCTCGTCTATTGCTAATTATGGTTTTATCTGTATGTATTGCTATGTTCCTTCATTTTCTATTATATTGCATGGTGTGCATTTATAAAATGTTCCTCGTTTTCCAACAGTTGTAATTTGTTTGCTATTTCTTGGTGTAACATTTTTGCGACTATATTATGCCTTTCTGTGTATTCGGTACCGGCAAGTGCGGGACATGGTCCTGAATGGCAATCGCAAATCCTGCGGTTTCACGATAAAATTCCCCTTTTTGTGGGCAGGTGTAGATGTTTTTCTGTTCAACGTTTTGGTCCCGCATTATGTGTCAGTGTCTACCGTGTAGCTCTTTCTGTGCCCAAATTGCTTTTTTTTTCGTCTCTTGTCGTACATGTTATTATGTGGTCTGTGTTGTGAAGGTTTCGTGGGGAAAAGTTTCTGCCTACTATAACTATTGCTCTATGTAGATTAGATGTTTGGTTTCGGAAAAATTGTTTCAGACTAATTATTTGATTGTTGTGTAGGTTGTGAATGTCTAAACGCCTCTTCCTCCTTCTCTTCTTGGGATTCTAATTCGTTGTATGCATAATTTTGGATGTAGCTTCCTATATTTTGTCATCTCTTTTACAGTTGAATCAGTAGTTTTCTAGTAGACCAGAATAGTATGGGTATAGCATATGTATTTATGACTTTGGTAAGATTTTGGAATTCAGATATGTTTTAAGGATTTGTTTGAGGCTTTTTTCATATTGTGTTACAAGTTGTTTTTTAATAGTTGTGTGGTCTAGTTTGATGTTTTGTTAGAAACGCAAATACTTATGGGTTTCGTTTTCTTGTAAATTGTTCATGGTTTGATTACCAATTTTTTCTGTTTGTGCTTCTACCCATCTTCCTCTCACCACGTGTTGGGCCTTACATTTACTTATTCCGAATTGCATTCTTATATTTGTTGAGAATTCTTCTGTTATCTTCAGGAGGTTCTTTAACTGGGCCTGTGTTGACGCATATACTTTAATGTCATCCGTATATAGTAAAGGATTTATTCTGTGTTCTGTAGCTTTTTCGTGTTTAATATTAAATCCATACGTTGTGTTGTTAAGTGTATTGGACAAGGGATTCTGGCTAAGACAAAACCATAGGGCGCTTAAAGAGTCTCCCTGAAATATGTCTCTTCGAATAGGTATTTTATTCTGTTATTATTGTATTCAATGGTGTGGTTAAGACTACGCTCGTTTTCCATTTAAACATCGTAGTTGTTAAAAAGTATATAAGTTTTGGGTGTATTTTATATATTTGTACCACCGTCCGAAGCCAGCTATGGGGCACTGAATGGAAAGCTTTTTGATAATCTATGTAGCAGGTATGTAGATTGCGCATTTTTGTAGTGGTTTGTTTCATTACTACTCTAAATATTATTAATTGCTTTTTACATCCTATACTGCCCTTATGGCAGCCCTTTTGTTCATTCGTTAAAATGTTATAGTGTGAAAGATGTGTATATATTTTGCTATTAATTGTAAAAGTAATTATTTTGTATAGGGTAGGTAGACATGTTATGGATCTGTAGTTCAACGGTTTGGTTGTTTCTGTGTTTTTTTTTTTTTTTTGGTTTATTGTATGTATGTTTTGCTTATAGTAAGGAAAGGAGGTAGTTTTTTAGGTTGGTTAATTATTTCGTTAATTAATCTGGCTATGTGTTGATGTTAAGTGGTTAACTTTTTATACCAAAAGGATTATTATTATTATTATTGGGTCATGATACACTGCGAGCTCTGATGTAGTCTATTACGTTTGACCTAGCAAGCCTAAAATTGGCGGCTTCTGGTAAATTTGAATATCTTCTGAGGCTTTTTACTTCATTTCACTATAGCATTTAGAGTCATACCGCCCAGGTGTGCACGTTTTCGTCTGGCGGGAGCTACACATTCGCAAAGAACGTACTCTGGAGTTGCAGCATCCAGTTCGCAGAAACTACATACACTTTTTTCTGCCAGTTCTAGTTTGCTGAAATGATCAAAGTTTGCTCCACCTCGTTCGTGGAGCGAAATATGAATTATGCCAACTAATAAGCGCGAAAAAAAAGGAAGGAAGAAGGGGCATATAACGAAAACAGATGTCCTGGTTGAAAAAATGATGATTGGGAACTCATCCACACGGCCCAAAACAAAGAAGCATATCCAGTTTTATTGGCAATATTTAAATATTTTATAATATTCATATTTTATTTAAATTTAATTATAATAGTGACCGCCAACATCCATCAGTGGGCAGGCTGTTTAAGAAGAAGAAATGACAAAGGAGACTACCAAATACTTCTGGGTGATACGCTGTGCTCGTTACAAGAGGTTTGATGTCAATCAGCAAATCGTTCGCATATGAATAAGTTTATCTATGACCAAGGTTCACAGAAGATGATAATTTTTCTTGTCTTCAACATGAACAACACCCAGCAATTCATCATTGGACTTATGCTTCTGCTCAGCACGGTTTGTTGCTCTGCTTGATAAGGCGTATTGTGAAAACCACCTAAGATGTCGATGCAAGCACACAGGGCTATATTTTTAGACTCCAGATCCTTTTGTTTTCCTGAAGTAAGCGTATTTGTTGCAATCTTCGTGGATTTTCCTGGTTGATGAGCAAACAGTTTTTTTGCTCGGAGGTCGGCACTTCAGATTTACCTCCCTAATGTAGCCAGTTTTTAAGTGAAGAAAGTTCTTTTTTGTTCTTTTTTCCAACATTTCCGTTTTTAATTGCTTAAATTTAATTTTTTTGCCTAACAGAAACCAGAAGCATATAATTCTTAAAAACTATTGACATTCGAGTTATTCAAATACGACCAAGTAACTGTACTTAAAGGAAAGTACACAGCTACAGCTAATAATTTTTAGCGCCATAAAATTGCATTGCAAAATGAAAACACACAATACATGTAACAGCTGGTGAATATATTGTAATACGTGCGTTCCATCTACAGATGGTGCAGAAACCTTGACAAATGCACATACATATAAAAATTCTTAAAGTGATAATTCTAAAGAATTTATAAAACAACTTAGCATGTTGCCACATTTCAATTGGAATTACAGTGGAGTCTGGGTATAAGGAACCCCCGGTATAATGAACACCTCGATATAGTGAACACCTAGAAATTTACATTGAGTACTCTAAATAGTGAACTATCGACAACTCGAAATAGTGAACAAAGCTTTAAACGCAACGGCAAGCATAAACTGTTAAAAAAAAAAAACTTAAACAGAAATAAAGTCGGGTATTCCCCGAAATTGTTCATTTTATGTTTTTTTACTGGAAAAGCTGCTGCTATGTATTTGGTGCCAGTCTTTATTTATCTCTTGTCGGGTGCAAAACGCTTCTGAGTGAATGTGTAATGTTTTATGTGTTTTTAAAAGTATTTATGTGCTAATAAATTAAGTGTTATCATGCCTGTGAGGAAATTCCTTCCATTAAAGCAAAACCTTGATATTGCTCAAAAACTCGAGAAAGGTGCTAGTGTTTCATCCATAGCAAAAATTTATGGTGTGGAGAAGATGTTATACAAGTGGTTTATAGCTCAACGAAACAAAAATTGTCCAGTTACTGGGGAAATGCTTAAGAAAAAAGCAATGAAGCTGCACGCTGACTTAAAGGAAAAAGAAGGTAGCTTTCATGCCAGCCCCGGTTGGTTATCTGGATTTCAAACTCGCTTTGGAATCCGACTTTTAAAAGTGTGTGGCGAGAAACTTTCATCGGATATCCAGGCAACTGATCCCTTTAAGCAAAAACTCAGAAACATTATTTACGAATTGAAGCTTTGCGAGGACCAAGTATATAACGCAGACGAGACCGGCTTGTTTTGGAAAATGCTTCCTGATAGAACGTATGTCAGCCAAACAGAAAAAACAGCTCCGGGGAGAAAAGCAGAAAAGGCCAGAATTACTTTTCTTGCATGTACAAATGCAACTGGTCAGCATAAAGTCAAACCGTTAATAATTGGGCATGCCAAGAAGCCGCGCTCCTTTAAGGCTTATGACATCCCGGTAGACTATCGGAACTCTAAGAATGCATGGATGACCGCCAACATTTTCAAGAATGGTTTCACCATTGCTTCGTCCCTCAGGTACATACATTTATAATGCAACTCTTGACATTTTTGCAGAGTATTTATTCGTTTTTAATTTATATTAGGTTCAAAAGTATTTACTACAGAAAGGATTACCAGCCAAAGCTATCCTTTTGCTTGATAACGCCTCTTGCCATCCACCAGAAGATGAACTTAAAACTGCTGATGGATCCATATTCGTGATTTATATGCCTCCAAATGTAACGCCTTTAATTCAGCCTATGGATCAAAATGTGATTCGCTTAACTAAGTTGTATTACAAAAAGCATCTCCTGCTTTTAGCTGTAGGAAAGGATGACATCACACAATTTCTTAAACATTTAACTTTAAAGGAAGCTGTATCATTTTTAATGCTTGTTTGGAATCAGCTGCAGGCAAATGTAATAGTAAAATGTTGGAAGCCTTTATTAGAATGCTTAAATACTACAGAAGCAAATGAAAGCGAGGATGAAGACGATGATATTCCATTGAGCTTACTTCGTGAAAAAATATTGCAGGAAAAATGTGAAGAAGTTCATGATATACAGGGTCTGCTGCAAATTGTATTACCGGAGATAATTTTATTCACCCTCTTGACAAGCACCTGTTAATTAAGTTTGTATGTGAACATTATTTGTTTTAGGAAACCTACACTGAACAAGATATTGAGAAGTGGAATTCAATCCAAGTTGACGAAGAAATTGATTTATATAATTATGCCATGGATACTGAAGAATCTGGTAGTGACAGCCAAGGCGAAGGACAGATCGGAAATTCAATAAAAGCTACTGAAGCCATTAAAAGCTTCAATATAGCTATCGCATGGGCTGAAGCTAACACCACTGACTATGCTGGCATACTAGTACTGAAAAGTCTACGCGAAAAAGCGGTCCAAAAGTCAATTTCCGAACACAAACAGCAAACATCTATTCGTAAATTCTTTCAATAATATGTATGTATTTTTCCAAATATTACTTTATACAAATAATCTGTTTTGTTTATATAAAAAACCTAAATTTAAAGCTAATAAACCAAGTTAAAACAAAACAAAATGTCAACCTTAATATAGTGAACAACCTGGATACTGTGAACAGGCCTTGCAGAAATTAGTTCACTATATCCAGACTCCACTGTATTTAAATTAAAAAGTAACAAAAGTAGAAGTAACAAATCATTGCATGCTTTTGGGCGAAACGAAACTATTCACACATTGAGTGGTACGGCGCCAGCGGAAGTCTTCATATTTCCACAGTACACACACATAAACGAAAACAAAAATACTCCGCATAAGAGTGTATTAAACAAGAGAGCATATTCTTCTTCTTCTTAATACGCCTGCTTATCAGCATACCACATACGCATTCGCTAAAGCGTTAACAGAGCTACATATGTGTGGCTTAACTCATGCAGTGTACATGAAAATGTAAATATATTTTACAGCGCGTTGTTAGCGTAAATTTTGTTTACAGTTAACCGCACACTAATATGGTAAATAATGTTTTTGTTGCGGAGGGACAAAAATCGATATCTGCGAACATCTACAGTAAACCAGCTGGTCGCACAGCACAACAGGCATGACCAGCCGTAAGGTAATGTTGATAAGACGGAAAACTGACAGCAAAAACAAAACGCAAACAACAGGTTTCAACAAGTTCGTTCAATTCTTTCTCTCTTTCTCTCTTTTCTCCTTCTACACTCTCTTCAATGTTTGTTTACTTAGTACTGGTTTTATACTCGTATCATACGAAACTGGTTCCGCCAGCAGCTGTGCTATGATGCCTGCGATGACGGGAAGTGCTAGCGCACGAGCGCTTGCAAAGAAAAAAGCTTAAGAGTTTGTAGCATCAGAATGCTTATACTTGTACCATATGTACAAACATATGCATGTAAATAAATGTGTACATATTTAGGTGCACGAGTATATGTGTGCAAGCATATGCGTAAATTTAGCTGTTGCAGAATGCAATTGACTGTTTTGCAGGATGAAAGTGGAAGTGAATATCGTGCGCCAGCAATAATCTCTTATCTGCTCAGCCGTGTATTTGTTATTTTCGCTGTCGTAAATTCATAAATCACATTTTCATGCGTCTATACACGTTTGTTGCACAAACATATGTTACAAATTTTGCGACGCTCTCTCAGTTTTTATTCTGATTTACTCTCTTTGTTGTCTGGCTGCTCGCTATTTACCTTTTTGGATGATGGCACCGGCTAATAATCGATAGTTTGTAAATACATACATACATACATATGTACATAGGCATATTTCAGAAACCGAATTAGAGTAGGCATACACATGTACGTAGTGATGTACCCTAAATGTAGGCACATAAAATGATTTAATTACCAATAAGTAGATACGTATGTATGTGCATATGTATGCACACGAAAATGTTTAGTTGCGTTTATATGCAAAAAATAAAAAAACACATGAAAAAAATTATGACGCACACTTGACGTAAGTATATACATATATACATATGTATATATGCACGAGTCATGTTAATGTTCAAATATGTTTATGAATGTGTACGTACTTTTAATAATCACTTCAGGATAAAGATGAGCCAAACTTATGGTAATAAATACATACATACATATGCACTTTTATGCGTATGTGTTTGTATATCTCTTGTAAGAAATTAGGTCAAAAGGAAAATAGAATTCGTTGAAACTGAATGAATTTTCTAAATATTACTAAAATATGTCCTTATATGTAAATATCGGCTGAAAGCATTGCAGCCAACGCTGTGCTTTCTTTGCATACTTACATATATATGTATGTGTGCATATTAGGGTGGCTCAATTTGAATGGAATGATTTTTTTCCACAACGTTTCTAGTAGATTTTTATTCTAGATGCAATTCTAAGAAAAAAGTCCCTTAGCCAAAAGTCACCGAACCCAATTTTGAGCCCACGAAATTTTAAGAGAAACTATCTTTGATTGGTACGAAAATTTAGAGGGAGTTATGGCAATGAAGATGGAAAGTAGAAAAAATACAATTTCTGTAAAAAGTAGAAAGGATCTACAGCCAAAAAAATTGTAAATACGTTTTTTAATTGTAAAAAAATAAACGATTGGAAAAATATTGCTGAAAATAAATTTGCGAAATATTGTAAAATTTAGTTGGTTTTGGTTAGATATTACTTTATCTATTATATATACATATATGTACAATTTTTTCCGTTTACTCTTATGTTGGGTGTGTGGAAGAGCACCTCCTCCAATTTTTGGAGTGCGTCCTGATGTTGTCCACCAAATGAACGGCAGATGATTTTTATGCGAAGCTTTGTGAATACAATTATATTACAATATTGAAAAATTTAATTTCAAATTTGTGTTGTTCATTAAATAAATCAAAAATAAATATTTTGTACAAAAAAATGGAAGTTTGTATTCAAAAAGAAGCAGAACATGCATAATACTTTGGTCCAAATTAATCTTAATATAATTTTCTTATTAATTAAAGATAGTTTCTTGTAAAATTTAGTTGGCTCAAACTTGACCTTATGTTTTAGAATTCTACTTATGTATATATAGAACCCCAATCTGCTATGAAGGATGTCGAAAAATACCGACCCGCCCTAATGCCTATATATGTGCGTATGAATAGTAAATTTTTATTATATATATATGTACATTTTTACAAATAAATAATGCCCATGTCTACGCATGCATATGGACGAGATACTTTTAGTAAATTTCAACTATTGTCAATTTTATTTGACATGTGGCGTTTAGAGGCGACATAAAACAGTGTATTCGTACATTTGTGGGATAACATCAAGAAACATACAAAAAATTTGACAAATTCAGCCTTGGAAGGCAATAAGAAACGTTTAAGTGCATTTCTGCCCCGAAAAGTTTGTTTCCATAAGCCCATTAAAGATATTTGCGCCCCTCTACTGATGATTATTATTTTTATTTTCCAGAGTCTGGAATGGTAGGTGCCAAAAATGGGAAATAAGTGATAATAAGGATAATAATAATAAATAAGGATAATAAAAAAATAAATAAATAATAAAGGATAATGAGTGAAAATAAATTATAAGCATTAAAAGTATACCGCGGTTGTGTTCTGATAATTGGGGAAGTCAGCGCTCATAATTTCATCTAAACATTTGGTTATCAAAGGGTCTGGTTTGATATGCTAAGCTCCAATTAAATTAATTTTATTTCTTGTCTCTACGCAATAATGCAATTATTATACTTAATAACTAAGTAGTGCTAGCAGCCAGGACCTTCAACTCGCCTATGAAATTTAAGTTATATAAATATTATTTATATCATACTATGTGAGTATTGTTACAAGGGAGAATGTTAAATTCTATGATATCAACTACACATTTAACATTTAAATCAAGTACAACTTTTCGAAATATCCCAATTTATTATTTTCTAAACTCATCTGTCCAATTTTAAACACATTTCGTTAATTTAGGGTTAAGAGCGTGTTGTTGTTACATATTTGGCAGAGCAGTAAAACACACACTCTCACGAACACATACATACATACATACACATACTCATTCGCAGGCATGACGCCAACGACACTGAAAATGTCAGCACAACTCAGTATTGCTCAGCGCAGCACAGCGCAGTTAATAATCGGAGGTAACAGCGAGTGAATTTCGTGAGTTTCAATGTTAATTTCCTTTTTAGTTCGGTTGAGTTCAGTTCAGTTCGACTTTAAACGTTGTCGTAACTTCGCGTCGTTGTAGTAGCGCGACCGCAGAAACGCTGCCAAAAAATATTTAATACTTAAACAATAAAATTGAAGACTTGAAAAGAATTGCAATAGAGGTAAAAAAAAGGATAACAAAGCCTAAATTTATCAAATTCAAATTGCATAGTTAAAAGGTGAAAAATTGTATTAAAATGCAGACGAATAATTAAATTATTCAACTTGTGCTTGATAACTCAAAGTAGTTTCGTTTACAGGAAATGTTTGCGAACTGTTGCACTATATTTATTTTCACCTACATCAAAAGATACTATACGTATTTAAGAAAATCAACTCAGAAATGAGCCTACAAAACCAATAAATACCAGCTCAAAATAAACAATGAAATGCTTAAAAGTACGATCAAATAAAATGAACAAAATAATTATTACAAAATCGAGAGAAAATTAAAAAAAGAATTATATTTGTGAAATTAAACCAAATCATTAAAGATAACAAAAACGTTGTAAGGAAAAAAATGTTTGATAAAAAATCTTTATATTAAATTTATTGCTTATTCTATTAAAAACTTAAGAATATACGCCAAAGTTTATGAGTACCATTTTTAATGAAACAAATATAAAAATAATGTAAAATATATTTACAAAATGTTCTTCCTAAATTAGGCCATTTTATAATGAAACTATAAATTTAAAAAAATATTTATGAAAACCGCTATAAAGGAAGCAATAAATTCCTAAAACACGGTCATAATATGAAACACACTTCATTGTTAAATTTTCAAATAGGAAAAAAATTAAAATTCAAAAAACTAATTCCTAAATTATTTATTTTGAAAAAAAAATTGTTTCTAAATATTATTAACAAAAAAAAAGCTTAAAATGGTTCATAATATATAACAATGTTTCAAATGAGAGATAAAAATAAAAAAAGAAATTTCGATAAAAGCGTCGATAAAATGTTAAAAAAAAATTATAAATATATATGATGAACCACCATAACCAAATTAAAAGCTTCTACAACTACATAATTAACATTAATCATTACAAATATTAAAAATTGCACCTCTTATTAAAATACAAATTGCAAAAACACAGTAAAATTTCGCTATAGAGACTAGTAAGCCACAAAATAATTGCGAAGAAAAAAATTTTATTGCTCAAAAACGAACACAAAAATAACTGCCGAAGACAAAAATCACTGGAAATCTAATTAAATATAATTCAAAATATATTATCAATTAAAAAAGTCAAATAAAGAATTTGGCTCAAATTTGCCCTTAAAAAGTAATAAACGATAAAATTTTTAACAAATGGAAATTCATATAATAAATTTAGTAATACAAGGTGGCGCAAAATTAATCTCACTCGGAAGATTTATAATTTTTGCAACTGGCGTCGTACGCCAATCATATTTGAGACTTGTGAACTAAGCAGCTGCAGTTATTAATGGAAAAGTAATGGTGCGCGTAAAGGCCAAAAGATTTCCATCACTCAAAATCATTTTTTTATTTAATAAAATTTCAATTTATTCAAAAACACAATTGGTTGATTAATTTTGTGCCACCTTGAAACTATGGAAATTCTATAAAATAGATTTACATTTATTTGAGAAATCAGTTAAATAAATGAAATTGTATCAATTAAATCTTGAAACCCTAAACTAAAATTTTTCCATCTTCGGCAGTCAAAAGTCTCTCAGAAGTTTCATTCAAACCGGGAATTAAGTTTCAAAAATAACACTGAATGCTAATCAGAGCAATTCAAATAATTGATAAAATAACAAATTAAAATAGTTTAAAAAAGTACTAATTTCTTTATATTATTTCTCAAAAATTCTCAATTAAAAATTAAGGAATTTTTTAATGATTGAAACCTTCATTTCTTAAAAATTATCACATAGTGGCTATTGAATTTCTTTACTATTCCATATAAATGCTTAAAAATAAAAAAATCATTATGCAGCATAATAAAAAAATATAAAATAGAAAAACTATATTTCCTAAAAAACTTGCAATTATAATTAAAATAAATTTTGTAAACAGAAAAATCAGAAAATATAGAAAAAAAATAACATCAAATTTTTCTAAAAAAATTTTTTTAATAACATCCACAAATTTTCTACATTTTCTCATTTACAATTTCAAAATACGATGCAAAATTTCGCGAATACAAAAAAAAAATCAAAAACAGTGAAACTACATAAACGACATGCACAATCCAAAGCATTAAATTTGGCTGGGAAATCAGAGCAACGTGAAAGCAAAATAGCAAAACAGCCAAGCTGCCACTGCCATTACGCTTTGCTTCCAAGTTGTGCGATGTTTACTTTTCCAACATGCACACATTCATACCTCTAAATGTGCAATATGTACATGTACATACATATGAATATATTTCTATGCATGCAAAGTAATCGTTTTTGTTTACTTTTATTTATTAGACATTTCCTTATTTTCATCCGCTATGGGGGGGAAATAATGTGCCTATACGCGTGGTAAATAGTCTACTCGGTCTCTTGAAAATAATTATATTTGGTGCGGCGCTGAATCAACACGTGACTCTGTCTAGCACCAACACATGCATACATATATAATTGATCTACGATTGTGTGTGCTCCCCTTTTTTTCAATAAATTTATCATACAACAAAGAAATAAAACCGGAAAATACTAAATATCAACAAAGCGTCCAACTATGACTGCACACTTTGGACAGCGGGAAGAAATAGTAGACAAAAAAACAAAACGTGCAATGAACGTGAACGGTAAACGGCCCATCAGCTGTGCAGCACAAGGCAATAGAGCACATCGTTTGTTTGCTCGTCGGCCCCATCGAAGCTATGCAACAGCATAACAGCATGAAAAAGCTATTTGCAATACAACCGAATGCGTTTCGAGAAGTACCAAACTTACCAACATTGCACCTGCACTCTGCAGCCTAGACTCTCCATTGCTCCCTCTCTCTGTCTCTCTCTCTCTCTGCCTCTGTTTGCTGTTGGTCTTTGCTTTTGCTTTATTTCTTCTTATTTACATTGTTGCCGGCTATAGCGACAGCTACACTACTGTTAAGCCACCTTCAGCTCCTCTGCTTAGCAACTCGCTGGTAATGACGATGACGATCCAAAAGATCACCAATACCACTGTTAACTCCAACACCAAAAACATCAGCCCCATTAATACATACGTACGTACATCCATGTATATATACATAGCAACTGTAACAGCAGTAATAGTTGCTGCGTTAACAGAATGGTTTTAGTTTTAGTCTTGATTGGCAAATCAAACGTTACGGAACAGCAAAAGCAACAAGAGATACGAGTAGACAAATGAATGAACAGTTGTACGGACGCATACTGTATATAGAACAATAAGAAAAACTCGGCTCACACTCAGCTGAGCAGTCATTTGGAACTATGGGATTGTGCAGTTTATAATTTGTTTGATTTTTTGTTTACGATTTGTTTTGTGTTTTATGTATTCTTCAAAAGCGAAATCAAATGGAGAAATGAAACTAACAATTAAAATTATATTAAATTTTAAAACAAGCAATAAAATGAAGTAATAATCAGAAGAACAAATTAAAGTGTAGAGAAAAGTAAATGCAAAGTCAATCATAACAGAAATCACACAAATAAAATAAGTAAAACAAAATGTTTAAAATATACCACAACAAAGAAAGAAAGAAGATTGTAAAGTGAAACAAGAACCTGAATTGGAGTACTCACAAAAACCAATAAGAATATCTATGTATGTATGTATACACACTTATGTATATACAGATATACTCGTACATGTTAGCGGCTACGATATGTGACGTTCAACACCTGAACAGTTAAAAACAAAGGATCTATCAATTCCAGCTAAAATTGAAAGCATAAAATTATAATTTCAAACAATCAATTGAGTTCTTAAAGCTTAAGTTTAACCTCAAAATCATATTAAAACCATGCTTTTTCGATTACTAAAGAAGGGCCCTATCCGACATTCTACGCTTGCTGCCTATTCTTCTTTGGTTTGCCCTTTTTGCATTTTATCTTTCTGTATTTACGCAGGCGAGGAATGGAAATTCACCCAATGCAACCAGCTAAATGCGAAAGCTAAAGTGCATACTCGTACTACTATCACACTTGGTATGTGTACATATTTGTATAGGTGCAAATGTAAACTACTGACGTCATCGGCGATGCGAGGATTGAATAAGAATAAAACAATCAAAGTGTCGATTTGATGCGAAATGAAATGAAATGAGATGCGAGTAAAAACGGTGTAAAAGAAATTGACATGAAATCATTCGATATTAAGTAAAATGAAATACAACAAAACCGTATCAAATGGATAGAAAAAAATTAAATTAAATAACAATAAATACTAAAATAAAAAGAAATTGAAACTGAAAAAAGTGTAAAAATGATTCAACCAAATAAAATGGCACTGGAAAAATAGAAAATTAAATCAAATGATCTTAAATAAAATAAAATAAAATAGAATGCCAAAAATAATAAGAAAGAAACGAATAAAACTTATCGGCAAAAAGTAATGAAACAAAATGAATAGGAAATGAAATGAAATGAAGAGGAAATGAAAAATATAAACAAATAAAATGAAATGAACTGCAATTAAATTAAATAATTTAAAGTGGATCAAATGAAACAGTGACTGAATATAAGCTAATTATCGCCATTGGCATGGCACATGGAAAAAATTATCAAAAAACATCAAGGGGGTACCAATTACGTCTCCCCAACATTAACAATCGGAAGGAGCGAAATGATTTTTTTCATCGGTCAAATATATTAGCAAAAAACACTTTTCGAATATAAATACTTGAAAGTAAATACAGCTAATGGTAAAACTTCACTTTTTCTTTACACATGGTAATATTTTTTAGCTATATGTAAGAAAAAAATTCGGTAAATACTGGAAATAACTTTAATATGTTGTTAATAAAATGATTAAAAATAACCAAATGATGCTTGATATTGTCGTATTGAAAAAAACAAAAATCAATTCGCTCTTTCAGATTATTAATACTGAGGCAAATTGCATCGATTAGTATCCCCTTAACTTTATTAATGAATTTTCCATGTGCCCCGCAGAGTAGATAATTGCAGAAAATAATAAGAACTAAAGTGATAAAAAATCGAAAGAAATGGAATTGGAAATACTGGACGCATAAATATGAGCAAAAAAATTAAATGAAACAAAACTATTGGAACGAAATGAAAAAGCCAAAACGAAATGAAAAGGAAATGAAATAAAAAAAATACGAAACGAAATTTAGCAAAGAAATTAAATTAAATTAAACTAAATTAAATAATATGAAATAAAATAAGATAAAATGGAATTACAGAAAAGAATAAGATAATAATGTAATTGAAGGAAATGAATTCAAATGAAATATCTAAAATAGAAAAACAGCACACGCACATTTAAAAAAAAAATATAAAAAAACAGTTAAAATCTAGTTCACGAGTTTTTAGTGCAAGAACTGACTGGGAGTTGAAACGTTTCTGTTTTCGCACAGTACGTACGTAAAGTCGCCACACAAAACAACTAATTTAATTGAATTTAGAATTGTTTTCGTTAGTGGTTAGATCCCTTAAGGGGGTTGTATGGTATTTTTTTTTTTCATTTTTTTTTGTTTTTTTTTTTTAAATTATTCTATAACATCTTAAGATTATTGTGTGAAAGTTTGAAGTGCATTAGAGTAAAATTGACAAAGACACAAAGGATTAAGTATCTACCTCTCCAACCGGATTTCACGCTGTAAAAATCTTCACAAATCTTTAAACGCGTTTTTCTCACACTTGCCTTTTTTACGGTCGGTGTCCACTGTAGATTCATATCTACTGCACCGATTCTTTTCAAATTTGGTTTTTTTGTTTCTTTACTTTATTCACGAGGTAATGACGTCGAGTTTTTTTTTGTTTTTAATTTTGTCATATTTTAAAACAACAAAGTTTTCAAGTTTTTTTTATGAAAAATCGGTGTTTTGACTTCAAAGTGCTTTAAAAAATTAAAAAAAATTCGACGTTGTTACCTGCGAAACTTTATTAGCTGATGAAATCAATTTGGTTTTTTGATTTTAGTTGATCCAGTAATGAGTTCTGAGGGACACCGCAATAAAACTTTTTTATGAGACGTCCGCGAAGATTCGCTGCCACCAACTCATTTCTTCATAAAAATCAATGAAAATTTCACACAATATTCTTTAAATATGACTTTATAATGAAGTAATTTTAAAATTTTGAATAAATCAACTGTGTCGACAAAAAAAATTTCCAAAAATATGCTTGTTTTACACCGAATTAACCATACTACCCCCTTAAGGGAGTTTTTAGAGGAACGCTAGCTTCACCAAATTTATTCAGCTGCAATTGGTTTTGGGAGCAAAAGGTGAAGTTTCTTGAAATGCGCGGTTAGGAAATTCAGAACCAAAAATATTGTACAAAAAAATAAACAAGGAGCTGTCCATGGAAGGTTTTTTACAAAAAAATAAAAAAATTTTGGTTTCCATTTTTAATTTCCAGAAACACTGTCTACGCTCAAAAAAATTAAGAAACATTTCCAACAAAATTGTTTTAGAAATCATATTTTAACTTTAAAAAGTAAGAAAACAAAAATTTGAACTGAAAATGTTTTAAACTGTTAAACTGAAGATATTTCACTTTGAAAAACTCTGTATTAAGGCTTTGAACATTGAATGAATTCTCAAAATTACAAAGAAAAAATTTCAAAACTTTTCCAGTTCCAAATTACAAAAAAAATTTCCCTAATATTTTGAACAAAAAAATTTTAATTTTTCAAACAAAATTTTAAAAATTATAATTTATCCTAAAAAATAAAATAAAAATCTATAAAACTTCTATTTGACTTAAAGTTTTTTTACCAAAACCGAACATACATATGTACATATTTGACTTTAAATAACACACCAAAATTTTCAACACTGAATAAATCTCAAAATTATTAAATTGTTTTCAAAATTTTGTTTTTTTAATTCTTATCATACAAAGCGTACAAATAAATCGATATTCAGAAAAATTTATAACAATATCCAAAATACTTGGATCACTTGGCATGGAATCGATTTATACAAAACGTTTTAGATGTTCGCTGGATCGAGCGAACCGAAATCAAATACTACAGTGGCATCTATAATCTCAATATCATTTGACAGAAATATGAGTGTACTATTTTTTTACCATTGGACGAATACATCACAAAATTTAATCGGAACCGTACTTTTTACTCCATTTCAATAATAGTGATTTAATGGGTAAATAAATAAATAAACCAAATTTTTTAGATCGATCGATTTCGATCATTTCGATACATTTCAGCATACTTTACGCAAGGCTAACATGTGTACCAATTTTCATTGGGATATCAGTTCAGCGCACAAAAGTACATCATACCGGTCTCATATAAAAAAAACACTTTTGTAGACCTGTGTAACCGTTAAGTTATGTAAAAAAAGAAACGAATTAAAACGTGCTGAAAAAATTCAACGAATTTTAATGAAATCGGGTAGAATAAAATTTGAATAAATTAATTGAGTTGAAGCGCTTTTAAATTTATTGTTATGATTTTCAATTCTTTCGGGCCAAGATGTTTATTATTTTAGTTTTGTATGCCGATATTTTCGTTATTAATGATTTTTATACTAAAAAGGAGATTAAAAAAAAAAACATGTTTTTCAATATTGCGCCCGATTTTCGAGAAAAATTAAGAGAAATGATAATAGGTATATTAATAATTATGAAAATAACAATATGAATAATAATTAAAAATAGTAAAAATAATAATAAAAATAACAACAACAACAAAATGAAAAACAACAATAATAATATTAATATAACAAGGGTATATAGTGATTTTTTATATTTTTTTCAAACTTAAGTGATTCCGCCTTTGACGGCATTAGTTTGCATACTGCTCGCCTTACCCTTTACATGCCTTATTCTGCCTACATCTGTTTTTAATTACGATTTTCGAAAACTAACCAAAATATGGCTATAATTTATTATTATTTATTTAATCGAATTATATCGTCTTAAAATTTAAAAAATTTTCGATTTTTCGATTCAAAAAATTATTACGAGTTTCATGTACGAATCCATCCGCACATAATAAATAATAAATGTAAACAAATTTTTTAACCTGGTTGTATCGAAAACTATTTCTCAAAGGTGTCAAAAAAGTTATGCTGAGTTTACCATTTCTCCTTGAATACCAAAAAAAAATCCATCCAATTAAGTCAATCAAAATCAATCAATCAAAATTCAATCATCGAAATGAACCGCAAAAAAAACAACTTGCTTGATTCCAACAAAAATTTAAGTAACCATTGGAGCGTATTGGTATTTTTTTTTTTTTCAAATGAATAAAAAAATGTCTATCACAAATTCTTTTTTTAATTTAATTTTATTTTTTATTTTTGTTTTATTTATTTTATGATTTGGATTGGAATCAAGCAGTTAGAGAGCTCAAAATTTCGATCCGATTCGACACTGATGTGATTACGCTCTACGATCTACAGAAACAAATCAAGCCTAAAATTATAATAAATATGTTTATCTTACAAAAACATATGTACGTACATACATACATATGTATGTACATATACATACGTGTGCATTTTAGTAAAATAAATATTTAATTGAAATTCTCTATTCGATGAATTTCCATTGAAAATTTCCATTTGCAATAACAACAACGTGCTACATATAAGGTTAGCTCAGCAGCTACGCCGGTGTTGGCTGTCATCAGCCACTTGCAATCTGTGTGTGCTTAACGCACGGCAAATGAGCGGTGCCCCAAACAGCGTTGAATAGTAAAATCGATTCACGCCCGCAAAACACGTGTAACGTCAAAAACTGTAATAAGCAAGTCATGAAATAAAGCACTTCAGTGATGTAGCAAGAGAATTTTAGAGAAACTAACGAACAACCAATCGAAAATCAAAGCACGAAGAATGAGTTTATCAACAAAACATTGCTTGGAAATTTTCCACAAACAAGCACACATACATATGTATATGTGAATGTAATTTTTACAAAATAGTACGTATGATGCTACCCATAATATAATACATTTTTTTTCTCTTATTTTACAGTTGATTAAACAAATAAACGCACATACAAATAGAAATTTAAGCCAAATTTATCAAAGTCCAAAAAGAGAAAATGCCAATAATGATTTGGCTACTACGAAAATTTACTTTCTGACGTATATTATTTTGGTTAATAGCCCTAAACACCACATAGTGCCACCAACTAAGCCCACCCAAAAAAAGTGCCCAGAAATCCACAACGCAAATTAATATCGGTTACTGAACTACTCGTATTTGCTACGTCAACAAATAAGTAACTAAACAATATTAAATTTCAAAAGAACAGCGATGAACAAAAGTCAGAACGCGACCAAAAGATAATATGCGCGGATAAGAGAACAAAACAAGAAAAAACACAACAAAATACCCACCGATAAAAGAAAGAAGTCAAGTGCCAAACAACACAAAGCATAACAATAATACAAGCGAATATAGAAATAGTAAAATAAAAACAATACATGCGTTGAAAAACAAGAGTTCAGCAGAAACATCTACATACATACATATATACAAGTATAACAAAGCAACGAACTCAAGGAACAGCAACATATCCACCCCCCACTAACTAGACAATACCAAAATAAAAAGTGATAAAAACACGTAAAATCAAACATCATCAAATCAAACCCCATATTTACAAATTACAACTACAACTACAACGTAAAATATGAAGCAAACACGCAAGGTTGCACCAGATGGCGGTTGGGGTTGGGTTGCTTGCTTCGGGGTCAGTTTAGTAAATGTGAGTAGACTTTTGTTACTTTCCATATAAATAAATGTCTCATACGCACCTCTACAAATGTCCATTAGCAAAATCAGCTAATTCGCATTTCGATCAGCTATAAATATTTATCATTTATTAAATATTCGTAAGTTCTTTCAGACTATATTCAAATACAGTGTGTTAGAAATTGGGTGTCAAATATATTATTTAATAAAGAGCCTCTCAAAAGACGCGCCTAGATTTCTTCTTTAGAATAAAATATTTAAAAATTTAGATTCTATCAGGTTTTACTATTTCCATTCAAAATACTGCTTTTAACAATAATATGTGAAAAATAACATCATTTAAATGTACACCATGAACGGGTCTACAGATAAAATCCGCCAAACAATCAATTCGTGAATGCCTAATTGTTGAGAACGTCGAGATGTTGAAAGTTGTTCAGCAACACTTTCCGCTACAGCGGTTTGCAACCAGTTTCTTCAAATTTGTTTACCAACCTTTAAAATGTCGACTCATTCGGATGATTATTTCCACCCAAAAATCACGAATTTTGGACATGTTGTTCACTTTTGAAGGACCCTTTAGTAAGAGTCAAATGATGTAAAAAGTCTTAGTCAACTTGGATCCGCAAACTAACGGTTTTGGCGATATGAAGCGCTATTCTTTTCTGTGACATTTATTTCCATTCACCTGTCCATTATAATTAAAACAAAAAAAAAACAAGTAAAACACAAAAACATAAAATTGGTGAAGATGTTGAAAGAACCTTCCTTTCTTCCATTTCTAAGCAGACGTAATATCTTTGTCTGAAGGGTACTCGAACTCCTTCTAAAAAACCTTCAGTGGCTCGGATTTGGTAACATTTTTAATTAATTCGTAGTTACAGCTCTTCAAGGGCATTTATTGGATTGCCATAAGCTAATATCTTCAAACACAAAAAAGTAAAGAGATTTTTAGCCACCCAAACAATGCATAGTGAAAATGAATAAATTCACTTCTTGTGAACCCAGCCTCATCAATAAAAAAGAGTGGGGACATCATTGCGTTGAAACCAGAGGCAAAAATTCAAACGTGCTTAATAATCTCGTTTATTTGAAGACTGTGCTCGTGTAGAATTTTTGAAACGAGAGGAGCACTAACATTTCTTAACTCGGCTGATATTCTCCGCATAAACGTTCCCGAATTATGTTTTATCCATGCTAGGCTTTCATCTTGAGTTCTAAGAGTAGATACCGACTCTGATATTCCGAATAAATTGCACTGTTTGCTCAATGAAGCATTAAGCAAACTTTGGTGAATCCTACCGAGCCTACTATGTATAAAGGCGTCGAGCTTCAGTGACCATTAGCATGGCCATACACGAAATGCATGTCGGTTGATTCTGCATAAGAACACTTAAACAGCCTTAGTAAATGAGAAATGGTTAAAAGTGCTCGTTGTTGTTGTTGTTGTAGCAGCCTAAACATTCCCCATACTTACATACGGGGAATGCTGCTGGAGTGACAGTCCTTGGGCGGATATAAATCCGAGTCGTTTCGGTAACGTAGAACCGACTGTCGTAGAAAAGTGATCGTTAACTGACACGCCTAATCCTCTCGAGTGTTCGGGAGAATTACTCTGTACAAAGTTGGTAATGGATAATTTTTGTCCAATTAACAGAACATTCAGCTGAAAGCCTTTGCTGTTAGCGCTGGGTTACTTTACTTTATATACTAATTAATTATTATGGACGCTATGTATAAATCAACAAAAATGCATTTCACAAATCATCAGCTCACTGCGAAAAAATATCCAAGTAACAAAGAGCATGGCAGTAACAAACGAACTAGAAAAGAGATTAACTTGCTTGCAATATCTACAAGACCGTTAATTTACAGACCGATGTTTATTAAGAGTATTTTGCTTCCTTCGGCAAAGTTTCTTATTTTGATCCCTAGAATATGATTTTCACAGAGCAATGGGCGATTTTTTTGCCTCCCCAAAAATCGACTCGGCCTAATGAATACTTATTTATGTACATATATCTATAAGTGTGTATTATATAATATTGGCGCATAGTTTTTGTAGCCAAACACAGCTGAACTTCTAAAACTGGGAGTTATGTTTAATGCGATCGTCGAACAAGCATTGCTTTTTTTCTTACCGAGAAGTCACTTGGATGTGATAAATTGTTTCCATCATTTAGTGTTTCCTGGTGGCAATGAACATCAGAAACGGCTGTGCGCGAATGGTAGTCACGCACAAGCCCATGGCGGTAATTAATGGTTAGCTAAATGATAAAAGGACAACGACGCACATACTACGTCAGCAGCAATGTGGTCATCGCGGAGTTTAAAATAGATTTAACGTAAATATTATTTATATATTTAGTAATATAAATAGCATCAGCCGACTTTCCTAAGAAAGAAGCAGACTTTTCGACTCAGTATTGATTGCTGCTTGAAAAATGTTCGAATACGCACTGTTTGCAACAAATAACTTAAATATTATATATATAAATGCCTGAAAAATCGGAATAGTTTTCTGATTCTTAATTAGATGAGCTATGAGAATTAACTAAGTGGAAGTTATGAAAGGAGAGAACTCTGTAAACAAAACTGGCCCCGCTCGCTTAAGAGTAGTTTTGAGGGATTTAGGATATGTATATAAAATAATTACAAACAATAATTTCATAGAAAATAATTGTTTATTAATAACCATAATATTACAATACCCGACATCCGTTGCTATGCCTCGTTGAATAAAATCAAAACAACCAATCAGAAAAATATCAAGCAAAATTATTTTTATTAATTTGCTATCTCAAACCGTCTTTGAACTTTGCATTTGGGTCATAGTTGAACAGCTTATGCGGATTATGAAGTCTAGAGTGGGCTATAAATAGTGGGAAATAGGAAAAACTAAGATTTTTTAGAATAAATTTAAGGAAATATTCGATTATTAGTGACGAATGAGAGTGGTGGCGCGGCCTGGGGGCTGTGGGAAGGGAGTTCCATCATAAAAACAAGCCTATAACCTTCATTGGGTGAAAATATGAATGTATAAACACTTTTACGTCATTTGGTGTTGTCGTTTCGTAGTGATGCGCGGACAACGTACAGACATTCACCTTTATAGTATAGATGGAGTTCTCGTTAATCTGAAATCCTGTGGCATCAGCAATTTCACGCTTATGATGCAAACTCTATGATTTCTGGTATAAACTCCAAAACCCACAGTTTGAAATGAAGGTGTAAGGTTCCTTTAATGCTTTCACCATTTTTTACAAATGTTAGTTGCTGATCATCCTTCCAAAACAAAGAATTTTATCACTGTGCGATATTCTGTTATTTTCATTGTAAAGAACACCTAGACTTTAAATGGCTAGTAAACAAAAAAGTAATTCACAGATCGCAATACAATTTTGTGTGTGTTGAAATAAAAAATTAAATATTTAAAACGGCCTACAAGTTCTGATTATTCTACTGGTTTTTCATCTCTACTAGGAGCCACTCTCAATACTTTCCAAAACGAAATCCTGTATGCAGGCACGCAGCTAAATGAGTCATCAACCATCCCAGCATTGTGAATGACTAATGATCAAATTGAAATGGTATTTTTATTGCACTTATATACATACATATACATACACTCATACACACAAGCAAATATTAGATGCATTTCTTTGTTATCGAATGACAAAGGAACGCTAACACTGTGTTACAATTTTCCTTCTGGTTACTTACTCTCAATAAGTGGCACTTGTCATAAGGGCTTTGTGAAATTCGCAAGCGAAGAGCTAAATAAAGTAAGTTAATCTGTGGAATTTCAGGCAAATAGAAAACATAACTGCTTTGTTCGCATTTAAAATTAGAAAGGACTTGAATGGTTTGTTAGCAGCGTCGTCTGTGTAGACCTAATTAGCACATGAAACGCCATTTCGATACGCCTCTGATAGCGTCTGTTGTCACAATACTTCGTTTTATCTTCAAATCCTTTGGGCATGACGATGAGACTTGAGAACTCGATAAGCTCCTTTATATTTTTCTGCAAGAACTAAACTAATCTCTGGCGTAAATTGTGCGCTAACGTTGGGCATTCGCAGAAGTACTCGTAGTGAGGTAGTAGGGCCATTTAATTACTGCCCTTCAGTTTGCAGCTGCGGCGCCGAGTGATGTATGGAATGCCCATTTTAGCCGCGTATTCACAAAAGGGTCAGTGTTCCGCAATCGTAATTAGTAGTCTGAAAATATGCTTTCTTCTATTTACATTCACATGTTTCACTTGTCGACGTTCTGTCTATTTCTTAATCTCTCAGTTGCTTATCATCTTTCGTCACGGTGTGGCACTGCTGCATTGTGGCTATATTTTCAATAAGCCATATCGTGAATGGGAATCGGAATATGTATATTTTCTACTAATTTTTATTTGTATGTATATTTCGGCACATGCGCAAAGTCCATTGGCTCTCCGATTATTCAGTACTTAAATCGTAATCTATTCCATGAATAAGGGACGGGCGCCATCACGCTCAGTTTTGCGGACAACCAAACAATGCAAACCGGTCTACTGATAACCAAGATTCTACGAGTAAACTAGTTAAATCTTCCGCTAATGTTGTGCTCCGCAAAAACAATCTATACTCTGAAATGACGTTAAATCCTCATAGCAAGAAGTATTTACCCGATGCAGCCACGTACCCCTTTATGAATGTGAAAATTCCAAATGGTAAACAAAAAAATTCATTTAGTATCTAAACCAGCGTTGGGCAAAGGTCACAAAATAATTACTGCAATAAGCGGATAGTTAAAACAATGAAAGTTATTAAATTTTTGTTTTGAGTTTGTTGAAATTTGGCAACAATGCCATTTTATGAGGTGGAGTAGGTTCCATACAAATCGATTTACCCCTCATATGTCTAGGATTGGCAATGTAATCATGCCAAATGTGTGAGCAGTAACTTAAACTAAGCTTTCTTACGCGCTTATCTTAATCGTTGCAAATTTTTCATCTTCGGCCACCTACCTTAAAAAGTCTTTTTTAACGACCTTTCATTATATGTGTAGCTGTTTTGAAAACGAGTCAAAAATGCCCATTTAAGGAGGATTAAACCTACCACAAAAAAATTCTCGATAAATTCTACTGTAGAAGTCTGCGAACACAAATTTTTATGTAAACCCGTTTCATAAATTTTGTTGTCGCTAAATTAAAGTCAAAATTAATGCAAAAATGTTAAAACTTTAATTCCTCGTAGAAGAAAATACAATCCTCTGGACCAGTACTGGCTTCGGCAAAGTTGGTCTAGAAGACATTCTCTTTCATAATTATTAGCGTTTCTTCCCGTTGAGTAACATTTTTGTTAAATTTTTGGGCTGTGTAATTCCCACATATACTCCAGAACGAAATAAATTAGAAGTAATTCGGTTTTTCTGCTAGACCTACCAGTCTCACTGACTAAAATTGATGCATCTTATTTACCCTAAACCTTTCATGAGATTTTCATTTCTATACCAAATCACTGAAACCCAAATCAATTTAAACAATTTTTTATTATCACTAAATTTTTAATTTAAGTTTTTTTTTTATTTAATTTAAGTTTTTAAAAAGCCTATTGTGCATTTCATTCTAGAAACGTTTGTTTTTGAGAGCACATTCTTTGTATAGGGTGATCAATCATGAGGTGCTTTTTTCAATAGTTAAAAAAAAACAAAAATGTAAATTATGTTCAAAACCTTTATTTATCATTTGAAAGGACATTCTTTGACATTTACTTTTTGAATATGACTTCATTCAAATGTTGGCCGCAACTACGCTTAAGGTGGTCCATTCTGAAGGTCCAATTTTCAATCACTCGTTCGAGCATTTCGACTGGTATGTCGTGAATAACACGCGTAATGTTGGCTTCCAGAGCTTCAATCGTAGCTGGTTTATCAGCATAGACCTTGGACTTCACGAATCCCCAAAGAAAAAAGTCCAAAGGTGTGATATCAAAAGATCTTGGAGGCCAACTCACAGGAGGATAAGATTTGAGATAAATTTGTTCACCGAAACGACGCAGTAAATCTAATGTTTCGCGGGCTGTATGGCAAGTAGACGTTGTTGCGGTGTGAGTCTTTCCATGATGAAATGCCAAACGCTGTTCAACAAATCCACGATGACAGTTTGCCACAACTCGCGCGCGATCTGTAAAAAAAACGCAAGTGAAAAAAACTCCTCTTAATTGATCACCCTATATTTGTACCGCTTGTTCAAAGGTAGATTACAGTGTCTCATTTGGCCCTAATTAGTTTGCTAGCAGGCTTAAGTTTATAATTACCAAATTTCATTGCAAACAAAGCTCAACTACAAATTGATTATTTAATGAGTATAATTCCTGAGCTCACATTATATAATCCATAAGTAAGGATATATGTATGTAGGTGGGTGTTCTTTAGTCCATTAATATTTATATGACTTATTACAATAGTTTGTTGTGTTCTCAAATTAGGATCAAACTGCTCAGTGTACTCGTACTTCAACGTTTTTACTATTAAAAACGTTTTGGTTTGTTTACATTCTGCCGCAGCTGTGCATCCATTCGTCCAAACAATGAAGCAGTCAACTAAACAGGTGAGGCCATCCTGCATTTCTAATTTGTGTTTTTTATATTTTTTTGTTCATGCGTTCGTTGGTGTTCGCATGTGTGCGTCACACAAGCTGTGTGCATTGATGTATTTCCAATGGCAATAAAGCGAACAAACATCAAACGTGTGCCATGCGCTCAACACGTGATTACTACAAACTCTGAACTGATCGTACGCTCATTGAGCACGGTGTCTCGTTATTACTCTTTAACAATGTAAAAATTCGTGATTTATGAAATTGCTTGGTAGTCATATAATTCAATTTCATTTTTACCTTTTGAATTCAGGTATAGGCAGTTTTTTGTTGTTGGAAAGCAAACTGAAATAACTATAAAAATTACAAATTTTGACTAAGCTGGTAAACAGTTCCGGCACGTATTTCGAATTTCAAGTCCTTGGTTCTGATGGCTGCTCTAGTTTTGCTATTAAAGAAAATTAAAAGAAGCAGATTTTAAGTAAAACTAATTTGCATAAAACTTTCTTTAAAGCACCTCAAAACTGCCTTCAAAGTACTCCCCATCAACTGAAATGCACTTATGCCAATGTTTTATGCAGCTCTCGAATCATATCTGCAACTCTATTTTCGGTATAGCCACTAGAACCGTCTTTAATTTTTCCATTAGTTACTTTCAGCTGTATAAACCCGCTCAACATAGTGTTTTTTTTGCCTCGATCAAACAGAAAATATAGCAAGGGGCTATAACAGGTGAATTCGATTGCTTTTTTTCCGGGATGATGACGCCCGTGAAGAGGAAACTCTCATAATTACTACTACAGCAATAAACACGACTTGTAGCCTCGCAGCTACACTTACGTACATACTAAACACTTCTCTACAATCTATTACTCTCTCGCGGAACTGCTCAAAAGGTATTACCTCACGGGGCTGGTTGAATGCTATTCGTTTCATTCTTTGTAAAAAAAATCACGAATAATGATGGCACTGTGCAAATGTGCGTTATCATGGTGCAAAATCCTTGAGTTGTTTCCCCACAAATCCTTTCTTTTTTGGCTCATCAGCCTGCCACTTCGTGCATCATCCTCCATGGTCTCATCTGGTGCAACCCTCTAATGCTCAGGGCCAGTTCGGTAATGTTACATTTTGGTATAAGTTACGCGCAAAATACTGAATGCACTTATTTTTTCCATTTCCGGTACAGATCGAGGACACTGTTACTCAAATAAAGTATCCTCCAGAGCTATTCCGCTCTTGGCATATTTGACATTTAAGTGACGTCGGCACAGAAAATAAACAGACATTCGTATGCAAAGTTATTTGTTTGTGAGCCATTCAGTGAGTATTTTGATTTTTAAAGTAAACAAAATATGTTAATACAAGAGAAGGGCCGCCTTTCATTGTGTTCGCCTATTCTTCTTCTTTTTCTCGTTTGTTGTTTTGCTGTGCTGACGTCAAGACCTGGAATGGCGAAGTATTTTATTCTATCATACCTGCCTATTTGCTACATATCGGTTATATATATGAAAAATGTTCAATCTCAAAAGAGATTACTGGAGATTAAGATGATAAGCTTATGAAGCCAAAGGAGACCCAGAATACGGTCGAAAGGCAAAGTAGCAGAAAATCTTCTAAGCATTTAAGTCCGAAACTGGGAGAATACAGCTTGTGAACAACAAGAAATTGTTTGAAATTATATACAAAGGCGTATGTATAGTATATTATAAGGACAGTCTCTTAAAATGGAATAGCGTACTCGAATATAATTTGTTAATACCTCTGTGTGTATCGTTGGAAACCTTGTTTGTAAAAATTAAAAAACACACAGGAAGCTAAGCTTATCAACGCGAGTACAGATAATAAAAGCTTATTTAATTTACCGGGCAAAGCAGTTGCTGCTGGTGCCTTGTCAAAGATCAAGTAAAAAATAAATAAATTTTTATAACACATAAATGGGTTATTCATTTTCTATTAGACAATTTATTGCATATACATACATATGTATATATGTAAGTACACACACTAAGTGATAAGAAAAAATTGTCGCGAAAAAGCGCTTAATGCGCTTTAGGCTGTTCAGTCAGTATTGTTTGTTTAATTTATAAAAAGATTTTTATTCAAACTGTCTATTTAAGATTTTTATATAATAACTAGAAATTTAACCAGTCAATTACGTATATATATGCACATACATATAACTATATATAAACACTTAATATGTAACAACCTACAGATGCCAACATCTAAAGCGCCTACTTAAAGTGCAAGTGATTACAAACATTGTGCATTTTTACTCAAATAGGAAGTGACACAAAAGTCAATTACTCCGACTAGCCACTATCGGCTATGCGCTTTTCCATAATCGTATGCATTTTGATTAAAGGTCGAATGATCGTAGCCTCCGCTTCCTTACTTTGCATTTTTCTTATCAGCTGCATGCCTACATATTTGATTGCCAGGCATCAATCACAAATGCAAACTCTCTACTGATGTATGCGCATACTTGGAGAAGCGAGTAAAACGTAGAGTGGCTAAGAATTGGTGATTTGAAATGTTAAGCTGGCGGATAGCGTACCTTCGCCGGGTGCATCTGCAAGAATATAAGTGGGATACCAATATTAGCAGTAAATGTTTTGATCGCCGAATTTCGGGATTTTCAAATGAAATCGTGGGGCTGGTCCATAACTTAAGTTAACGTAACACAACATAACATAATGTAACATAACAAAACATAACATAGTATACCATTTATTTAAGAATTAGTTACATAATAGATGCGTATGTAAAGAGTCTTTCGAAAGTGACGCCTGTAGATGTTCAATCCTGAATAATTCCTAGACCTGGTACCTGTTTTTTATGTCATCTGTGACATTTGTAAAGTAGACAGATGTACAATTTCGCACGATAGAACAGCGCGTTAAAATTATTGAAACTTATTATGAAAATAGTCGATCTTTTAGATCAACAACAGAACAATTTTGCGATAATTCGTAATTTATTTTTGGAGAAGTAAGGAAATAATCATCCGAATTAGTCGACAATTCAAAGGTTGGTGAAAACATTTCAAGAAACTGCTTCCGTCGAGCAGTCGTTCTCCACAATTACGCATTCATAAATCGACTGTTTGGCGGATTTTATCTATAGACTTTGTGGACATTTAAATTATGTCATTTTCACATATAACTGTTAAGATTCATTGTTTTATTATAAAACAACATATTTTGAATGATCTTTTAAATACCCCTTTTATCGTATTTGTTTATACTAACGCTTGACAACATCCTATGGTTTATCACACTTTAAATGTATTGGGTTGGGGTTGGTTGCTGTTTACAACCTCTTTCCACCTCTTGACAAATTTGTTGATGTCGTTCCCCAAAAATCGCCTGGTCTGGTGTCAAGGCAGTTGTTGAGCCGGTTTTTAAGGACCTCTTTGTAGATGGTAATCGATCTGTGCACAGTCCGGAGAATACGCCGGATGCTGAAGGACCTCCCATTCGAGCTCCTGGAGTGCGGATTTGACGACTTGTGCAACATGGCGCCTGCCGTTGTCGTGAAGGAGTATAGTTTGACTATGTCCATCAAGTCCTTTTAGTGGAATAAACTCATTCACGCGGTGTAGCTGGGCAATATAGAGCTCTATGTTGACCGTGGCATTATTTTCGAGGCAGTCCAACTAAACATATATCATGACCTTCTTTGGATTGAGCTTGACTCTAGGCCCTGGCTTGTGTCCTGGAGCCATTTTTGAATTTTGCAAACCATTTCCGTGCTGTAGACTCACCTATGGCAACTTCTCTATACTCGTCGCAAATATCCCGGGTTGCTTCGGCACCTTTTTGACCTTGATGAAAAGCAAAGAAGATCAGGTGTCGAAAATGTTGATTTTTGCCTCCGGATATTCCATTTCTAAGCCTCAAAACTAATCAAACAATACAAAAATATAATTACAATTGTAGGGCAGAAAAAGTACTATCGAATGATAAACAGCAAGTAAATCGTTGTAAATTAAAAAAATATATAAAAACGCTATTAACTAATTCCCCGACCATATAATTCCAAGGTTGAATATTTTCAAAATAAAGTTTTGCCAAATTCATTGCACAAAAACCTTTCGACGAAAAACAACATTTCCATATGTGCTGGATGTGTCCACGAATTGGAAATATTTCATATTCGCTTTTGCACCGAAAAGAAAACTTTTTTTCCAAGGCGAATCTATACAAGGTGTTGCTCTATCGGCTGATTGGTGTCTAATTGTCAAAGTGAAAGTATTTTTATTTTTTTTTTCTCTTTTTTTCCTTTTCTATTATGACAATGATCGGCCTCATTTTGATACGCCAGTTAAAAAAACGTGCAAAACTATGGAGTTTTATCACACTCTTTCTAACAATTTTTAATATCAATTATCAATAATTAGCTTGAATCTTTCTTGGTTAGAAAGCTAAAAAGTTTTACTTTGTCAAGGCAAAACTTACAAACTTCGATAAGCAATTATTTGTAACAATGTAATAATATACCTTATTTTCTTTCAAAAACAAGTTCCTCATTTTCAAATTATTGATCCCGTAACAGGGTACACTTCTTTGCAAATGATAAAAGATTCCATAGGTATACGTTCATGTGACCCTCACTATCACATAGAAAGAAATTCTTAACATTTAGTCGTTTCCTAACAAATTTCTATTTTGAATCAATAAAATACAATTTCAAATAAAGCATAGAGTATTTTGAAAAGTTGAAAGTGGATCGTGCCAGCCTGTATTTTTCCAATGAAATGCAGCAAAACGAGGTTAAATTGAAAATATTGCGGCAAATCATCAGCTAATTATCAGATTAATCGAATGGATGCAAAAGTCAACCGGTCTTGCAATTTTGTCTTGCGATAAGCTCCTCTGTGCTTGTAAATACAATAAATATTACTCACCAGCTTATCAGGCATTTGTAGGATTGCATGCAGGCGCTTGCAGAAGGTTAAGCAACAGTTGCAAAGAAAGAGAGCAGCAGATGTTGGTACTCGTATCAGCCAAGCGAGCGTGTGAGTTTTTTGTATTGCTACATATGCACATGCATGTGTTCATATGTGTATGTATGTATCAGTGTGATAATGTATGTGCGCACAAAATGATTAAAATAAAACTCTTAAACGTTACTTAATGCCCTTATCATTCCCACTGCCGTCCTTACGCCGAACGACTCTAATCATCATCTCACTGTCAGTCATTTTTCAATATCTACTTCAAGTTAAAAAAAAATACCTCTTCAGCAGAACATGCTTGTCCACCCAATTACACACAGGAAAGCAAAAATAAAATAAAATAACAAAGCAAGCAAACGCCCCTCAGTCCCATGGTTGCTTGCACACATACACTCACACACACACACACACAAGGAATATCGAGTGGATACTCGTGTTTTATTTGTATCAATGAATAACAATTAGAAAAAGAGCAATAAGAACAAAATTGCAATAACAACAATGAACACAAACCAAATAATAATAGCAAAATACTTGAAATCACCGTATAAACTGTTGGAAATCGTCGCCAACAATTGTTGCCACAAAAGTGGCAACCATAATGGTGTGATAGCCATAATGACGACAGCACAAGCGAAAATAGTGTCACCGCAGAGTGTTGGTGTTGGTTAATCAGCAATCAGTAACAGTAAATTTCTACCAGATATGGATCTGCGAGTATTTGATTGAATCGATGTGGAACATGTGGCAGCAAAAAAATAAACTAATGGCCATTAAGACAAGAGTGCTACAATGTGCTATATTTCTAACCCTGAAATGTGCACGTTCATTATAAATATGGCATACATTTGTATAAGTACATATGTACATACATATTAGATGATGTAATCGCTTAATTTTTATGTTTTTGTTTTGCAATGCAATTTAAAAGCTTGTAATTTTCCGGTAGAGAAATATAAAATGAAAAATTCGATGACTGTTTCATCAAATTTTATTAGCAGTGAAAATATTGGATTACCGAGCTATTTTAGCACTAGTAATAGATATTTATTGCGCTAACTTTTTGTAACTAATTATCTTACTCACACCACTGTAGCGAAAAACTGAACGAGTGAAAAAATTTCTAGTACGAATTTGTAGTACGATTTCACCCGCAGCGCCAGCTTGGCTACAGTTTTGTTTCTCGTAAATATACATACGAGGTGTCGCTATTAAATAAGGCACTGATACTGTTATAGACGAATTGAGCGTGCGCCAAACACCAATGAGCGCCAATTGCTAGCGTAGAGCCTCTTCTCCTTCGAGTGCAGTACCTATCGCTTTATTTTTATTCACTTACCATATATTCAAAACACCGAAAAGTCCACTCGTGCATATATGCATACAAGTGGCGCAAAATTAATCACTCAATGGGAAGATTAATGTATAATATAATTTTGCAAATGTCATCTTATATCAATCATATTTTAACTTTTTTTTGGTGCATTCACACTTACAGCGACCGTCTTCAACTGCCTCGAATGGTGTAGCCACTAAAACAATACCTCCTCCTCTTCTGGGGAGACTCCCTTGCCAGAACTACTTTTTGCATTACTTCGGAAAGGCTCAGAACGGTGTCCATAAAATGGACCAATACTATTCACCACGTCTGGGTCCCCCATATTTGTAGCCAGTTTCATGCTATCGGCTCGTCTTCTAATGTCTCTGTGCCGTCATATCAGTGGAATGCGGGGCCTGCTCCCAAGTTCCTCTCACATGGACATATTTAGGTTGTACGCTATCGAGGTTTCTTTTGCATCTGCAGCAAAACACAAAACATCGGAAGATGTTGCGATAATATTATACCAACTTATGCCGTATTGAGCACTTGCCTCGAGCGTCGTTGATTTGTCGTCAGTTCGTAGAAAGTCCACCTCCTGTCGGGGGCTGACTTTTTCTCTGCGTTTTGCGCTGCCACTCCGCGCGTTACAAGTGCGGCATTATCCTCTTCCAACAGTCATTTATTGCACACATGTTATTGATTAAGCTATCTGGGCTCAGCTAGTCACCCAAGAATAACACAATTGTTCGTTGTTCTTTGTTAAAATCATATTTACCCTTGTGAACTAGACACACAAGCTATTGAGCGCTGAAAGATAAAAATAAAGATTTCCATCACTCAAAATCAGTTTTTTTATTTGGTTTCAAAAACAAAATATGATGATTAATTTTGTGCCACCTGGTATAAACATTTTTTTTTTGTATATCGAATTGATGGCAAAGGGTCTTTCAAGCGATACGCCTAGATATTGTTTTGGAATTTAAATGTAAAAATTTAGATTCTTTCATGTTTCATTATTTTTATTCAAAAACAGCTCTTATCAATTATGCGTGAAAAATATCATCATTTAATAATTAATTAAAGCTCGAACATATCATCATTTAAATGTCTACTACGAGCACGTCTACATGGTGTAGAGAGAGAATTTAAATTTTCGAGGACTCGCTCACACATTATTGCATTGAGTTCAGCTATATCGGCCCGAATGTTTTGTTTCAGCTCTGGAACCGTTGTTAGTTTATTCACATAGTCTTTACTTTTCAATTAACCCCACAAAAAGTAGTATAGTGGAGTCAGATCGAATGATTTCAGTATCCAGTTTATGTTCCATTACGTGAAGTTAATCGACCACACCAAAAACACTACATTTGAGTGGACGTCTTTTAAGTGTAATGTACACTTGAAGACGCTCAAAAATCGGGTTGGTTTTTGTAATATTTTTTCCATACAATGTTGAGAATTTCAAAAGCAAATGCTTGGAGGCATTTTGTAAAAATATCTGAATATATTTTCAATTCACAAAAAAAATGGTCTTTTTGTTTATAATTTTTGTTCTTGAATTTTTGACGCATTTTTCTTTAAAATTTCCATTTATTTGAACTATTTGACTATCTGATTTAAACTAACTAAAATTCGTATTCTGTATTATAAATTTACACTTAGTCGCGAAAATAAATCAAAGGCTAAAGAAAGGAACACACCTGGCTTAAGGCTCTATAAATTGAACCATTAATAACATGCGTATCTACCTTTATCTTGTTTCAAGAATAAAAAATGCTTTATTCCGAAAACAGCGTTAAGGAATTTAAAAATGTATGCGTTCTGAAAGAAAGTGGCAATCAATTATACCCTTAATAATAATATCAAAATTATTAATGGTTTCCAGGGGAGTTGGTTTTACGTAACCGGAACGACCCGCATTCATATACGGCCAAGCACTGTCACTTTCCATATATGTATGGGCAACGTTCATTCTACACAATGAAAAGCAAACCCAAAAATTTCACATATGTATATTTAATAATCAAATTCTTTAAAATATCAAATCACACTAAGCGTAGGGTCTCCATATTGTTTTATATTACAATTAGCATATAAGATTTACTATTTAAGTCAATTTTATAAATAAAAAATACCAAAGACAAATTAGATAGAGGGAATAGTTCTTCTGTAGTTTAATGAGTTTAAAAACAAATAATTAGCCCGTACATTTCTGTTAGGTGTTTGGTCGGGCTCCTCCCCCTATTTATGGCGTGCGTCTTGATGTTGTTTCCAAATAGAGGGGCCTACAGCTTTAAGCCGACTACGAACAGCAAATGTTTTTTTAAGAGAAGTTTTTTCATGTAAAAACTCTGCCGGCATTAAACACCAAGCAACGGAAAAGTTTTTTTCTACTAGCGGTCGCCCGTCGGCAGGCAATAACAAACCCACGAGTGTATTTCTGTCATGAAAAAGATTTTCATTAAAGCGACATAAAATTGTAGGTTTTATTTCTAGGACAATATCAAGAATTTGTGGATGTGACTTGAATTCTTACCACAAATGGAAAAGCCGACAATTTTATGCCGTCTCCGAACTGCAGACGGTTTCATGAGAAGCTATTTCATGGCAGAATACACGCTCAGAGGTTTGCCATCATCGAGGAAAAAAGTAATTAAGTGCGTGGTATCATTCTTTAATGCGCAAATAATGATTCGATGCTTTAAATGCTTTAAAAATTTCTCAAAACTCTTAAATTTCATCGCCAGAAATCCATTACCCCTTTCTTTGGTAAGACACTAACCGCTCAGGTAAGACACTAACTCAGTACAAAATACAAAAGAGCTCAACTCTTTCTTTTTTTCTCATCATGAAGAATTTTTATTTTTCACGTACTTTAAAATGTTTCGCAAAAATCATTAACAGCCACCCACTGTTGTATAAACTCGTGCATTACTTCTAAAAATATTAGTTGTCCAGATTTTGAAGAAAATAATTAAATTACTACTTCAGCCTTACCACAAATATATAATAAGTTTCCGCTCTAGAAAAAGAGGTGTCGATGCTGATACTATTTTTGTGTTTGCTCTAGTATATATGGTAATTTGGTGATTTGAAGGTTTGTATGTGAGGTCTCGATTGCAGTAGTTGACATTCGATTGAAGTGTAACCATCACCACCCCTTAAACCATCTGAAACCCTTACTGACGATCACTATCGACTGCAACTAATGCGTTTGAATCGAACTCTCAAAGAAAACTGGGCGAAATGGGACAGTAGACATGACAACGCCAGGCTACACGTTGCTAAATCGGTCCAGAAATATTTGGAGGGACTGAATTCGGAAATCTTGGCCCATTTGCCTTCGGATTACCATCTGTTCCGATCAATGCAGTCAGCCCTTATTGGAGAGCGGTTCACTTCTTACGAGAGCATCGCAAACTGGCTTAATGAATGGATCAAGTCAAAAGAACTCGAATTTTTCGTCAGAGGAATCTGTATGTTGCCTGAAATATGGAGTAAAGTTGTAGCTTCCACGCTGGCTCGTACTTCACATAATATCATGTAACTTTGGCTAAAAAAGGACAGAAATTGTTTCCCATACCCAATAACAAATAGTTTGTTATCACTGTGCCGGTTTTAATCTTAAGTTATTTAATGTTTATACTTATGAAGCATTTCTAGTACAGACAAAGCCGTTCACATCCTTACTGTTGTACGTGCTTGAGTGCCTTCTCATTCGCGATGAAAATAAAATTGCAACCTTGAAGTGAAGTGGGTAAAACAATTTTAAACATCCGCTGATACTCTTTAGGCAATTGAAATGTTAACTTGCTGATAACTGTACACTTATTTGCTTTTACTTGCATTCCCACTTATGCATCTGCGTATGCTTTATATCAAATGGTAGTAAAACAACCCAACAACTCGGAGTGTTTACGAATAAAGTCCAATACTAATTTCCGTTATTATTATTTCATACACTAATTAGCAGATTAAAAAATAAATAAAAAATTTAGCGCGCATTATAAGATATTTCATTCATTTAGCAAAGCAGCTGCAAATCAGCGTATTTTTCAAAAGATTTGTGTGAAGAATATCCATTTTGCACAGCTGTTTAAAATTCATCTAATAGAAGCCTCCTTTACTTTATTAGCAAATATAATTCAAATAAATAAATATCTCTGTTGCAAGGCATTTCAGCGCTCAGCTGCATAAAATTTTTCACTTAAACTTGCTAAAACATTTGATCGCTTTGAAGTTTCGAATTTTTGTCTGTTACTAACGCTTTTCGTTAGTGCAATTAACACTTGCCATTTTATAAATAGTTCCACGTCACTGCAAACCTCATTCTCATTCTTAAAAAATATTTACCTAATTATTTAATAACCAACTGCGAAAAAGCTAATAATAGTGGACTCTTTGCACGTACTCATGGAGTTTAAGAAAATACAATATCATAATTTTAAGAGCAAGTCTTCATATACAATACAAAAAACTTGATTAATTTGCCAATAAAAATCTACACTTATGTTAAGTGATGCGTATCTACATATGAATGTATAAGTACAAATGTGGTGGCGCAAAATTAATCTCTCTATCGGAAGATTTATAATTTATGCAAATGGCTTCGTGCATCAATCATATTTGACATTTGTGAACTAGACAGCTGCAGTATACAAACAGACAAGCAATCTTAAAGGCCAAAATAAAGATTTCCATCACTATGTTTTATTTAGTAAAAAAGTTATTCAAACACAAAACTGGATGATTAATTTTGCGCCAACTTATATTATATTTACGTAATTTTTTTTTTTTGTAATAAGCTACCTCAGCTGGAGAATATTACTAAAGAGAAAGGATTGCAATTTTCATCTTGGAAAATGTTCGTACCTTCATCATTCAAAGATTGCCACTCATTTCCTTGCAATAAAAATTGCACTACTCCACGATTGCAAGAATCTCAATAGATTCAGTTCTTCCTTGAAATGCTCAAATGAAAGCCTCAGTTCTGAGTGCAGCTTAACACGTTGAGTGACATGCTGCATTTTTGTAGGACACCTAACACTTCCTGGGATATCAACGTGTTTTTTTTTGTTTGTTTTTAGAGTAGGCTGATATTTGATTTCAATTTTGCTCCACTATCCATAATGCTGTGATAATTTTTATGAATCCAGTTCTGCCATGCAGACATACAAAAATCCCTGCTTGGCTTCTAGTGCAGGTTTTCGTTAAATCTGCTTAACAGTCAATGTATGAAGACCAGGTCACAAAGTTCTTTAAAAAGTGAGTTAAATTTGTCAACCAAGATCCTATTACTCTTGTCGCTCCTTGAGAAGAGTCGCCCTGCAATTAGATACCAATAGAATATCCTTATATGCTTTGCACGAAATGAATATTTATATTTAAAAATATATATTTTGTGATTTCTACGAGGGTTGCCGTGTACATTATGCGCTCAATAATGAAAACAAAAATATGATGCTTATAAGTCAATACATAACTGCATTCGCTTGAACCAAGTTTCAAACCACTTACCACAACACGAGCTGTTTGAAGGTTTCAAGAACTTATTCAAGTGTTGAAAAATGTAGACCACGCATTTTATTTTTGATGTGTGGGAGCAAAAAGAAATCATTAGCTGTTAGACGGATGACCCATTAACTCTATCTTTTGAAGTCTCAAAAACTCTCTTGTGTGAGCCGATATGTAAGAGCTCACATATTGTTGGTGATGGATGATTCGTTCGCGGCAGTTAGTTTTCCTTAATTCTCCTAAAACTTCTGGCAAACAAACTCAGATTTGACTGTTTTAAATTTCTATGGTAATACAGTTGAGTATTGCAGTGCTCAAATCAAATAAATGGTGTTTTTTTAGAGGCTAGGTTTTCAAGTTGACACTACTTTTTTCGTAGATGGTCTTTTTGACAGCTGTCACTTGATTTATGCTCGGTTTGGTTTGCCATTTCATAATGAATAGACTTACACCTGAACAAGCGCGTCGCACGTTCGGTGAATGGGCACAAAACGAGATGGCCACCGATCCCGATTTTCACAAGAAAATTTTGTTCAGCGATGAAGCTCACTTTTGGTTGAATGGGTATGTCAATAAGCAAAATTGTCGCATTTGGAGTGAACATAATCCACAAGCCATTGCTGAGACGCCGTTACATCCTCAAAAAGTCACTGTTTGGTTTGCTCTATGGGCAGAGGGAATCATTGGTCCATATTTCTTTAAAAATGAAGCCAGCCATAATGTTACAGTCAATGGAGAGCGCTATAAAGCCATGATTAATGACTTTTTCGTGCCTGAATTGGACGATGTTGATGTGGACGACCTTTGGTTCCAACAAGACGGCGCTACATGCCATACAGCCAACGCAACAATCGATTTATTGAAGGAAACTTTTGGTGAGCGCATTATCTCGCGCCGTGGACCTGTGGCGTGGCCTCCAAGATCGTGCGATATAACACCGCTGGACTATTTCTTGTGGGGCTATGTGAAGTCGCTTGTCTACGCAGATAAGCCCGAGACGATTGACGTCTTGGAAGAGAATATTCGGCGCGTTATTGCTGACATACGGCCCCAATTGCTGCAAAAAGTGGTCGAAAATTGGGCCTCTCGGCTGGAATTTGTTCGAGCCAGCCGCGGCGGCCACTTGCCCGAAATCATTTTTAAAACATAATGGCAAACCCTTATCTTTATAATAAAGCTAAATTCTTGGCCATAACATTAAATTATATACGTTTTATTTCATCTTGAAAACCTAACCTCTAAAAAAAACACCCTTTACATTAAGTATACTTTTTCGCAACACACAAAAACACTTCTAATGTCTACTTCTTATTGATTGGCGCGATAACCGCTTATACGATTTTGGGCTGAGTTTAATAAAGTCAGTCGTTTCTTTCTCGTGCTAACCGGCGCCAATTGGTCACGACAAGTGAAGTCCTTCTCCAGTTGGTCTTTCCAACGCAGAGGAGATCTTCTTATTCTTCTGCTACAACCAGCTGGTGCCGCATCGAATTCTTTTAGAGCCAGAGCGTTTGTAACCATTCGGACGACATGACCCAGCCAAGGAAGCCGCTGTATCTTTATTCGCTGCGCTCTGTCTATGCCGTCCTAAAACTCATACAAATCATAATTTCATCGCCTACGATACTCGCCGTCACCAACATTGAAAAATACATAAATCTTCCGAAGAATCTTTCTCTCAATCCCTCCAAGGGACATCTCATCGGATATTGTTTTCGTCCAAGCTTCTACGCCACACGGGTATGATTAGAGGGATAGGGATAAATTGGATTGAATGTTTTTTCGTGGATTTTATACGCAAAGTGTGTCCGCGCGACACGTGTGGGTTGTTAAGGGGGTGGCCTGCTTTAGAGGCTTCAAAAAATCGATTTTTTCGTGGATTTTTTTGGGAAGGAAAGAAATATTGGATTGAAACGAAACTTTCTGGTTTTATTGTTATATATTTCAACAGTATTCTCAAATTTTTTCATTTAAATATATGTCATATTATGCCTGGTACAAGCATTTTGCCGAGGCGCCTCGAGTGTACATGTGTCGTGCGGCGGGAAAGATGCAGGTCGCAATTTTCATCTCAAACTTTCATCTCAAACCAAAAACTCAAAAAGTTTTTATTTTGGTATAGCATAGCTTCTAGTTAAACTAAGAAAATTAAACAAAAAGTGAGACGTTCAATAATTTTGCGCTAATTAAACAAAAAATTAATTTTTTTGGAAAAACAAATTCACTTTAGATTGTTTAAAAAGTGGGTTAATCATAACTTTCTTAAGGGTTTTTAGGTTCAACTAGAAGAGAATTTAATTCCGAATACAATCAATGTTATCTCGTTTCGATAGGATGTTTAACTTTTTCCCTATATTTCCCGCCAATTAGGAAAAATCGCAAAAATAAAAAACCGAGCAATCGCACCTCGAGCGATCCGGCCGCTCGCATACCTGCTCGACGATTGCTCACAATTTCTTCTGTAACTCCGAAAATAATTTGAATTTGCTTCTGAAATTTTTAAGGACACATTCTTGGATAGTTTGGGAAGACATTTATGAAAAAAAAAATCGATTTTTTGAAGCCTCTAAAGCAGGCTCCCCCCTTAAGGGTTAAAGTTAATTGAATTTCCTGCAGGGATATTTCAAATATACACATTTGATTCTTTTAAGAATACTAAAACCCCACACTTGTAATAAATACAACAGAATTTGCAATAAACACTTGAAATATACATAAATGAATACACACATACTTGCATATGTACAGTTGTGCTCATACAATTAGGAAACTCGTATGACCAAACCAACGTGGCATGGTAATTCATTGAAACAAGGCAAATAAAAACAACAATTACCATTTTAAGAAAGGAAATTAGTTTTATTTAATTGTTTTAACTTACAAATATGCAACAAAGTACGCATTAAAAAAATAAAATAAAAATATCTTCATGATGATGAAATTTCAGTGCTCATGTAATTAAGCCACCTGTGAGAAAGTTGTTGTAGTTAAAGGAAATTCGACATTAGTGTGTCAAAAACTAACCAAAGCTAGATTAGGGAAACCCTTTTTCAAAATAACTTCCCTACAGCGACTGCTCATTGTTCGGACTAGTATCTTGCATTGGTCCGGTGTAATTTTACCCCATTCCTCGTGTATCATTGCCCACAATGTTGCTTTATTACACGATTTTCTAGCAGAAACTGACCTCTTAATAATGCCCCACAAATTTTCAATGGGGTTCAAGTCGGGGCTTTGAGCCGGCCACTCCAAACAATTTATTTTCTTTGCCACAAACCAGTCCTTAACAACCCTGGAGCAGTGCTTGGGGTCGTTATCTTGCTGAAAAATCCAAGTTAACGGCAGATCATCAGCATAGTCGCCATCCAAATGTTCCGCAAGGATATCTTTGTACATAACACCTGTCATTTTTCCATCTATTTTAACAATTGGGCCTACGCCAGATGCGTTGAAACATCCCCACACCATTACAGAAGACCCCTCGTGTTTCACAGTCTTGTTAGTATAAATTGGACTTAACTCAGTTAATGGGGGTCGCCTTACATAGGGTCTGCCATCGTTTCGAAATACATTGAATTTGGATTCATCGCTCCATACCACTATATCCCAGAATTTTGCGTCTTTCTGTTGGTGCTGCTTCGCAAAGCTAAGTCTTCTTGCAATGTTTTTTTTTGGAAACGTTAGGTTTCCTTCATGCGATTCGCCCATTTAACGAATTTTCTTGTAAACGCCGCTGGATGGTTTGAGCTGAAACGTTTACGTTATGGTACTCCTCCATTCGAGTCCTTATTTCAGTAGAAGTCAAAAAAGGGTCCACCTTACTCATGTGAACAATTTTTTCTGTCTGTCACGTGGTCTTTCTTGGCTTTTTACGCGGCAAATTCTCAAAACTCTTCCTTGTTTTGAAATGTTTGAGTGCATTCTTAACTCTTCCTCTCTAAAAAGTCAGAAGCTCTGCTACTTTTGTAACGTTTTTATGCTTTTGAAAGCATTCCCATATAATTTTTCTTTCCTGAGAAGTTGAACTCTTATTTTTCCCCATACTGACAAAAAATTATTTAAATTATCCGAAAACCAGTTCAAAATAACTTAAAAGTAACTACTTTGTGCTTTACTTTTATAACTTTTATAATAAATTATTATCTTCTTTACTTAACCTGCACTGGCTTAATTCTGTGAGCACACGTGGCTTTACGTATTTTGATACTATTCTTTACCCAAATACATTGTTAACTTTTGTTTTTGTGTGTCTCCTTATTTTCGTCATAGGTAACAGTTCTTAATTTTATTACCGTTATGCAAAAGCTTGGTTTATATATAATATGTTGTGTTTTTGTTAAATCCACATGCTCTATGTAGTGGCCTAATTGTATGAACACAAGTGTACGTAGGTATGAATATCTCCCATGTGCACTCACAATTACATACATATCCAAATAACGCTAAGAAACGTTAAGAAAATATAATGTTCAATGTCAAGTGAGATTTTTATTTCATTACTATTTTGCAATCATGACATTGTGATTGGAAATACGTATGTATGTATGTGCATACTCGTACTCCCCTTCCAATATTTGAGACGGCAGTCTATGAGCAACACAAGGAATACACTTGTTTGTATGTATGCGGTATTAACAAAGTACGTATGTATGAACTTATAATAATGTCATCGATTTTGGTGCATCAGCAGGTTATAAAAAATATGTATGTATGTTAGTATGTGCGCAAGGTTGTATATGGAAGTGCTTGACAAATATAATAAAAAGTGAATTTGTAAAATTTCCAAGGGCAACAAAGCCGGCAAAAAAACGAAATGAATTACACAACATGCCTGCTGGCAGATAATTTCCTCTCCTGTCTATTCGCTGACACACATACATGCTATATGTTTGTATACATATGTATGTACGTGAGCGTGTTCACACAATAGACGTGATATTATGCCTTTTACTTACAGTTGACTGCCTTTTTTCTGCCACATCTGCTGTTGAGGATCACAATGCAAAAGTATTTACGGGAAAAGTTAGCTGTGAAAAGTGCATACATACAACCATATGGAATAAACATATATTATATATGTGTGTACGATGTTCATATATTTTTATCACTATCCAAGTTTTCATCGGTATGAGTTTCTAATATATGTAAGTGCTTAAGTATGCGTGTAGTCAGGAATGTATATCGTATGTCATCGAAATTGGGACATTTCCCACATACTTTAGTTGCCTCCTACGCATTTTAGTTTATATGAACGTATGTAAATTCACTACAGTAGGCGTAGTGACTGTATCATAAAAAGAGTATCTAGTTACACACTAGCCCCAACCCATTACGGACATCAAATTGGTGCAAACCGAAGCCGAATTCGAATTTTTCGCACTGCTCAGATCTCGCGGGCAACTGAACACATTTTTGGTCTGATTTGGCTGATATGCAGAATATTTATTACTTAAACGAAGCGAAAAAACTTAGCAAAATATTTACTCACTAGGCATTAATGGGTACGGAAAAAATAACTCCGCAAAATAATACCCGCTAAGGCACGTTGCAAACGATATATAATATTCGTAAAATAAATCTTTATCTGATCCAATTTCGATCACACTCGTATAAAGAATAACTGTCAGAAATATATACATATAAAAGGTCATATTTCCGAAACAAAGTTTTTTACACCATATTTGCGCTGAATGTAATATTTGAAGAATACTCGTAAATAATTCGTGGAAAATAGGCTTTTTTGAATTACTAACAACCTAAATATCAAATTAGAAGCCATTGCTTACTACAAAACTGTTTGAAATAAAACTAGATTGTAGAAATTGATTGAAAATGTTCACAAACGCAAGTCAATGGAAGCAGTTATACTAAGATCAAAGGTTGCTCAGGAATACCGGGACATGGAGATATTGTAGGAAATTGCAAGGCCGATGAGCTAGCCAGAAAGGATATAAACCTTCTACTGCTTGAAAACAGAGGCAATATTAGAATCCCTATATCAACTGGCAAATTCAGAATAACAAATTATATTCTCCAGGAAGCCAATAAGTCAAGGAGAGAAGACTTGTGTTACAAACAGGCTAATTTGGCCGCAGATGGATAAGAAAAGGTCACGAGAATTCTCAAGAGAGAACATCTTAAGGTCGTGGCGTGTGTTACCGGTCATTGGCTGTTGGGTAGGACCTCTTCTAGGCTTGGAATATTTGCTCTTCCTTGAAGAGACAAGGAAAAGGAATAATCCGTAGAACACTTCCTATGTAGTTGTACAGCCTTAGCTAGAAGTAGAGCAAAGTTGTTAGGAAAACAATTTTTGTCTTTTCATAAAAGCGTCGAAATAATTCCATGAGGTTATGATGCTACATAGTGGTACCACCACGGACATACATAGTCTAAGTGAATTAGCTATTCTAAGCCGACTGCTACAAAAACCTAACCTAACCTAACCTAAGACTAATAACAAGTAAATAGGTATAAAATATCTAGTAATTAAAAAAAATTGATTTAAAAAATTTTTAACTTATCAAATAATTTCTTCTAGTCCCACATATAATGAAAAATTGTGATGGCGGATTTTTAATAATAATAGACGATTTATAAGATATAAAAATACTAAATAAAATAAATAAAGATTTAGACGAAAAAAGTGGGGTTGATCACCTAAGCCACTGTAATACTAACCGAACCTGCTGCATAATGCACGCAGAGTGTAGTAATGTATGTGTGTATATATGTTAGATGGCGTCAACACTTAAAATAGACTCGAAAATCCATTATAAAAATTAAGCGCGAGCCAATACCCTCTCAATTTGAGTACACGTTTCGGGCTGGTCCAACCTCAATTGGATTTACCACAGGGTAAATAACTGCACTTGTATATCAACTAACATGCACATTTCATGCTAAATGAACTTTTGCTGCCAAGAAAATTTCACACACAAATGTAAAACAAAGAAAAAAATTGAAAGCTACAAAGTTGTTGGCTTTTTTATTACTTTTCTTCAAAAAAAATTTGAGTCTAAAACGTTGACCTCGTTGGTGCCAGATGGAAAACATAGAAATAGTGATTGTATTATACTTTAAATCTCAAAATCCAAATCACAAGAGACAAAATCTTCGAAATCAGATTCTCCAACACAAAATCTTCAATCGCGGCGATTGGATTCGCATTTCACAGAAAACACGGGGATTTCGACTATTTGGACTATTTTGTTTTTTAAAATAATCAGATTAAATTGCAGAGAAAATATTTTTATGTTATTTTTATTTTTTTATTTTTAAAAGCTTACATGATAATAAAATTATAAGTAAACTCAAGCAAACGCAGCGCTAGCAGCAGAGGCTTTCGGCTGGCTGGTGATGTGTGTTAGATCAGATACGACGGAGTAGGTCGGTGTCCTTCAGAAATTTGTAAATTTTTTTAATGTTATCTTGAGTGGAATCTTTTAAAAGTAGAAGAGGATCTGTGTTGCTGAAGTGGTGATGCCTTTGAGAAGCAAGTTCTGGGCAGGATACCAGTAGATGAGGCACACTGACTGTGCCTTGGCAGAAGGGGCAGGTGTTGGATGTATTACCCTGTAATAGGTGTACGCTAGTAATTATGGCGTGCCCAATACGGAGTCGTGTGTATGGGGTAATGTGGTATTCGAATAATGGTGTTTATAATACGACCATTCGCGAAGTAACTTAGTTTGCCTCTGTTCATGAATAAGTAGGTATATGTCGCTGGGTAGGATGACTTCTGATGTGACTGTTGGTGTAATGGAAATGTCCTTGGCAATTGTATCTACCAGTGTGTTACCCTGGATACCGGAGTGCCCAGGTATTCACATAATTTTGATGCTACTACGATGGGAAATTAGTATGTTTTTAATACAGTCGATTATTTTGCTTGATTTTTTGTGGTTTTGGATGGTTTGGAAGCAGGACAAACTGTCGGGGCAAATTATATGTTTACCCTTACTTCAAATTAATGAAATTAATAAAAAAAAATATATTTAGTATAGATTTCGACATATAAAGGAATGACAGGCAATAGTCAACCTCTTCTGCCGTTCGGAGTCGGCTTAAAATGGAACATACAGTTTTTGCCATTTGTCCATTTGTTGAACAACATCAAGACGCACACCACAAATAGGAGGAACAGTTCGGTCAAACACTTAAGAGAAGTGTACGCGCCAATTATTTATTTTATTTTATTTTAATCAAGCTTCTCAAAATTTTAATCGTATGAATCATAACTTTTCTAACTCTACGGAAGTGGACCAAGCAATTTTTGAAGACACACCGGACTTCATATTTTGTACATTAGTTTGTACTAAATAATACCATTTATTTTCCCATCTTCTTAATGATTTTATAAAGACCGCAGTTTTTGTCCCCACAACGAATTTCAGTCTACGATGTCAAGCCTCAATAGGAATTTGAGTGAGTGGAATATTTTACTTTATAGAATTTCCTACACCACAAAAATTAGGGCGGTATTTTGATGGCTTGACTTATTTTTTGCGGTTATATAATTCTGCTTTAGGCAATGCTTAATTTATTAAAATTACGTCAAAATATCTTGAGGAGGAAGGAACGGCTCGCTCCAAACGATTTGCCCTAAGTGAAAAAGATATCGCTTATATTCGGCATCACAGAAGTAATCAGCTGCCAACCAACCGCGGTTCCCAGGTGGAGCATAGGTCCTCAACAAATAGATTATGAAATACTTTTCCCAAAATTCGTAATAATTTTTTCCGGGTGTAAATGATTATTTTCTTTCGTATCTAAGAAAAGTAGTTGGAGAGCCTGTTTAGACTTTTAACTTAGGGGTAATAGATGACCATTGATTAGAACTTGAATGGCAAATAGTTGATGGGACAACATAGAAAGTTGTAGTTTTGAAGACCTGGCCATTTTCTTCAATTTATAATTGGCAAATCTAACCGCAGGTTGATGGGTCCTCGGATCTCGGTTGGTAGATAGGTAGGTACGCAGGCAGGTTAGATGGCAAGAGTATCACGGGTACACTACAAGTACCACTAGAGTGCCGTTTTGATGCCATAAAGTAGACCACTACCAGCGAAAATTTTCAATACATAAAGGAAGAAAAACTATCCACAGCCATCCAGTGCTGTTGATGTAGTGGAGAACTATCTCAGGTTCCGACGGGTACATTCAGGAACCTCAAGCGCCTAACCGTCTGACCCTGACATTTGCAGAAAAAGTATTTAATAGTATCTCGGATGAGTTCCGATCACCCAGTGTCTGGTGAGCACCGTATTGAGTTTGCAAATTGAATGCCGTGAGATCTCCAGTACTTTAGGCCAAAGTGCTTTTGAGATAGCAGACGATAAGATAGAACTTGATCTGTTTTGCGCTTTTTTAAGAAAGAAATTGTGCAGTTTCCCTTTAACAATGGTCAAGGAGACACCGATGTCTGTTCCTCCCGGTTCAACGTAACCGGAACGTCCCGGATTTATATCCGGCCAAGTGCTGTCACTTTCGCAACATTCCTCGTATATGCATGGGGAATGTTTATGCAACAACAATCATTTCCTGGCAAGCTCTTCGATAATTTCATTTTGCTCTATGTTCTTATGCCCAGGAACTTATGGTTGCTGTAGATACTTTCCTAATTTCGTGCTGTGCATTCATTTTCTTTGGTATCAGTAAACTTTTGTATAGAAATTTTACTTTCACTTAAGATTTAAATCTTAAGTAAATACTCAATATATAAAGTACTAAATAATTATGAATTTTGTGATGAGGATCATGGTCTTGAGGATTTTTAATTTACAGATTTTGAATTTGGCGAATATAATTTTTGAATATATTTTAATGAGGATTCTGTGTTTGCGTCTCATTATGGAGATTTCGTGGCTCTCCAGTAAAAGAAGCAGTAAGTGAACACCAACAAAAGCAAGCAATACAGTTACGCATGCGTGACTTTCGTCTTGTATCTAAAAAGTTTTTACATAAGGTGTTATATACGAGTATGTACATATGCATTTTGTATATCGCGGTATGCAGCGAGAAAACAACCACTTTTAAAAATAAAATTGCGTGCGATTTAAAAATAAAACACCGCTGCATAATCGGGAGCAAAGTCACTTCGTCGTTGGCTTGCGGTCATTTGGCAACGTTGAAGAATTAATTTTGCCACAACGACTTGTTGCGCCGTCTTTTGCCTTTTTTGCTTTGCTGCAATGCACAAATGTATTTTCGTAACTGTTGCCCACAAATTCATTCAGTTGCACCGAACGAAACAACGCTATTGAATTGGCAACAATTCAGAAATTAGATTGTGAATTTATTTATATTCGAAAGCTAGGGAGAGGCGTGCAAAAAATGTGCGGACGGCGGCAATTACAACTATTTATATACATATTAACAAATAACAATGTAGGTATGTACTTGTATTTATTTTCATTTTCATTCGCTTTTCGGCCATTATTTTCGTTTGTTTGTTTTGCTTGTATTTTGCTCTAATTTTTCGCTCGCCTTTTAAATGCTGTTAGCACTTGCTTTGTTTATGTTTAATTCGAAGGCTTCTGTGCATTTGTTCTTGCTTTTTTTTTAACTGTTTAACGACTACCTCTTTCTCTTCAGCTTAGCGTGTGCGACTGGTCATCGAACTTGTTTCACTGTTATATTCCAGCATAAAAATTATGTGCATGTATGCGCGTGTATGCGCCCTGCAGGGAAAATTACTACTTGTTCACTTTTCAGCTCAACAAGTTCGTGTTCTTTTTTTCATGTTAGCAAGTAATATTTTTAACACGCCAATATCCTATGAAATATCGATTGTGTACTTATGCATTAGGAAAACTCCAGTAAATACTAGCCAAAAACAATTCTAGTCCAATTTATTTCTAAAATATTCAGTTTGAGACCAGTTAAAATATACAAAAACATCCATTCCACACCAAAAACTTAATTTCTAATATTTAATTAATTGATAATTATGTATCATTAATTGCTATCGCGCCGTTTCCATTGATTTCGGTTCTCAGCTTTTGCCTTAACCTGTACCCAAGTCAGATTTTCGTCTAAACGCTTAAAATCAACTAAACAGCTCTGCTGACTTCGTGAACTGGTCGAGTATGTTTTATCCAGCGCCATTTTCTTTCCCAAATCTCAATATTTATTGGCCTTTGGTTTCATCTATTGAGTAGATCTGCATTTTGCAGGCCACCAGATACGAATAATTCGGCGAAGACAGCGGTTCTCAAACGTTTGAACTTTGTTTGTTACTTCGTTGACTACTAGCCAAGTTTGACAGCCATAGAGCAGGGCGGTTTTAATTAATTAATAATTTATATTTCATGTTAAAAGTATATACGGAATATGTTTTTTTCTTAAAATTAAATGAAATTTCTTTCAGGCATAGTAATTGGTTAAACATTCAAAAATTGGTTCAAGCTTGCACTATAAGTAATTCTCAACAAATTAAAACAAGTTCTTAAAAAAAAAACGGATAAAGAAATACAACTGAAAGTATTCACACATAAAGTGAATAAATTTCATGCAAATGTTAATTATTGTTGCATTTGTTTGGTAGACTTGGATGTAGTGTTTTTCAAATAAATGTAGTCATCAATATAAACCTTTAAATAATTGTCTAATCGTCGTGATGAGTTGCTGTCCCATAGACGAGTCCTAAATTTTCTTATCTAATAAAGCCAACTAATTTGCCGACTAACTGCTATTATTCTACTATACTTGCTGCTGGTAGTATTCTAGTCATTGACGAACTGGTATTTCTTTACTAATTTAGCTCTTTCCTGCAGGGTATGCATGTATCGGTATCTTCATGTGTGAGTCTGAATACTAATCACTTATTTGCAAACTTTTATTTTATCAAATGTATTTATTGCGCGTTTTCAATTTTCGTCTGAAGGTTGCTTTGATGCAACTGGATTTGGCAAAAAGTATTTATTTGAGCGCAAACAAAATTGCGGGAATTCAATAAAAAAGCACATACAGATAAAGATATTTAAGAAATATGAGCCACAATAAATAAATAAATAAATGAATGAAAAATAAATAAATACAATTATTTTAAGACAGTTAAGCGACCACTTATATAAATAAACAGTTAGCAGCCAGTCAATGCACTAAGCAGCAGGTGAATCCACTGAGAATTATTTTCGTTCTTCTGCGTGTGATTGGGATTGTGAAACAAAAGCTACTCAGGAAATGATTCATTATTGCGATTATTATAGTCTTATTCTACATACAAAAGTATTTATTAAAAACAATACTTGAGGGGGAAAGTATTAAAAACAATGTAAACAACAAAAACTGTTTCTAAAGTGATTTAAGTCTATCCTTAAACGCCCTATGCGCCAATAGGAGCAAAAGAAATAAAATACATAAAAATAATTAAACACTTGCAAATTCCACGAATTACAGGCGATGCCAAACTTCTTTGACCAACGTTTTATATACGTATTACAATCTTGTTTCTGAAAACTTTATGAAAATTAAATCAAAAAAGTGCGTGTAGCGTAGTACACATAACAGAAGTGAAACTTTCAAGGCAGACAAAGAAGGAGGGAGAGACCCGAGAGAAAATGAAAGAGAGAGAGAGGGAGAGAGAGAGAGAAAGAATATATATCTAAATAAATTCACAACATTTGCAGAGAATACCAATAGACAAAATTTACAAAAAAACGGAGAAGGGTCGACCGGTGTAGGTAAACGCCGGACACAAACCGGAGCAACAACGCACAAATTACCGCAGGGCAATACCAATAAGTCCGACGCCGGAATGGATAGTACTTTATAGTACGCACAACCACTAGCCAGGAAACAGAAAACGTCAAAAAGTAGGCACGGAAAAAAAACACCAAAAAAATTGTGATCAAAAAACCAAACAGTAGGCACCAAGGAAATATAACGCCAAAAAGTAGACATCAAAAATATATTTCCTACAAGTTTGCACTAACAAACAAGCGCCAAAAAGTAGGCAGCGTTATTTCTCACTAGAAATTAGCAACCCCAAGGAAAAACTCAGGAAAAATAGCCTAAAGTGTATCTAAGATGTATTATATAAGGTATAGCTCTCTCTCTCCTTTTCCTCTATGTTATATCTTTTTCCCCTCTCGTGAAACGAAAATACCCGAAACGTTGCATGGCCTTGAATTTTTACTCTCCATTCTCGCTCGTCCATCGGCGCCTAAGAAGTTCCACTTCAAAAAAATGACTATAAGTGTTGGAAATCTTTATGTTAACCTTTACGCGCTTCGTTGCTGAATTTTTTTTAAGTGCCGCTGCTGTCTAGCTCACAAGTTTGAAATATGCACCAGTTGCAAAAATTGTAAATCTTCCGAAAGGGTGATTAATTTTGCGCGCTAATTAATTATTGTCATCGGAATGCTTAGACTGGTAAAACTAGTAACTAGTCCGAGCTTTTATAGTCAACGATTTTATTTATTACAACATGGCGAAAAATTAATTACCCACCGGAATATTTATTCAGACACAAAATTGGATGATTATTTTTGAAAAAAAAATCAAATTACCCAAGCTCCTTCGAAAATATTATATAATATTTTGTATATAAATATAAATAAATATAACATTTTTCAAAATAGTTACCAAAATTTTTAAAAATATTAATAATTCTAAAAATTTTAGGTACTTTTTTTAATAATAATAATTATGGAAACATTTAAAAAATGCTAAAAAATGTTAAAGGTTTAATGTTTTCAGTTTTGAGTTAAAAATTTTGTTACATTTGTGTACGCGTATATAACTTTTTGTATATAATACAGGGGCTTTCAAATTCGAGTTTCCTTTTCAAATCGAAATTAAACACTATTTAACACATTAAACAATTATTGACATGCATTCAAGGAATATACATAGTTCATAAAATTTTTTCGCTTTATGAAGGCGATGAGATTAAGCTCTTTCTAACTGGTGTTCGATTTGTGCACAATGGAATCCAGCTCACATGTTGATCCAGCTCAACGACTTCCTTGAAGTCCGAATGTATATCTGCCATGAAAAAACTCGTCATAAAAATGTCTGCCATTCGAAGTCGGCTTGAAATGTAGGTCCCTCCATTTGTGAAACAACATCAAGACGTACGCCACAAATAGAAGGAGAAGCCCGACCAAATACCCAAAAATGGTGTACGCTCCAATTATATATATATATACATATATCTATATGACAAAATGTATAGACATTTCTGTTTAGTAAGGTGTAGCAAGTCATTATGAAAGTTGTGGAATTTTACTTTCAAATAAAAAAAAATCTCTTCACGAAGTTCATAGAGCACTGGCGGCATAATCGTTCTTTATTTCTTTCGAAATGGCGAGAACTATCGAGCTAATCGACCACATTTGGTTCCAACAAGACGAGGCAACTTGCCATACAGCGCTCTCATCAATTGACTTATTCCCACATTCAAGCCACCATTGGCGTCTTGAGGCCAGATTTATTGGAAAAGGTAGCCAAAAATTAGACTGATCGATTGGACCACGCAACTCGTAGCCGCAACGGACATACATATGCCGGATATCACATTCAAATTTCATTTATTTATGCTATGCCATTATCTGCCAAATTATTATAAAAAAAGTTCATTCCAGCAATATTTCTGGTGTCTATTATCATTTTAAGTTCTCAAGCTCTCAAAAAACGCACCCGATATATAACGTGTAAAAACTGTTAAAAGCGATAGTATGCAAGTGGTAGGCAAAGACAATTTTTGTGCAACATTTTAACTTTCTGAGCAGTGGGTGTTCACTCCGGCACTATTCCCCTTCAGACCCACGAACAGAAGCTGTATATGTTTATAATTATTTAAAAAGCTACAGCTCACTTCGCACGATTTGTTTAAAACATTTTTATTTTATTGGCTTTCTTTCTCTCTGTTCGGCACGATTTGTTTCTGAAATTCTTCGGATTCCTTAATACCTTAAGGAGTTAGTTCAGAAATTTTCCATTTTTCCCCAAGAATTTGTTTCATTTTAAAATTACGCTTAAACCAATCAGGTTTTTACACATGGATATTGGCACTAAGTACTATTACAATATATATATATTTATATTTTTTAATGCAAAATCAAGCTGGTATAGCTGCCTGAAGTTACCCCTATTAAAAAAACTGTTGTCATGATATCTCATGTTTGAATGGTTTGAAACAAAAAAAAGTAGTTTTTAGTAAAAAGTAGACTTGTCGCTTTGATGTGAACTGCGAAAGTTAAAATCCGAAAAAATGTGCAAAATAGCGGACTTGAAAATTTTTTTGGACTTATTTAATGGGAGATTATGTTATACATTAAAGAAAGCTTAATTATCATTTAGTACTTATGATCATAGTTTCTGTTACAAAGGCATATGCGCACAGTAGGCTGCACAAATTTTAGACTAATTTGTCTAATAGTTTTTTTCTGAATTATGTGAACCAGGTCGTAAAATGTTGTTTCGAGGAAAACGCGAGAAACACCTGCGTTGCTTCGCATTATTCGAACTTTTTTCCCCCCAAAATAACGTTTTCCCAATAATTTTACAAATGTTTACTATACGAATTTTTACTTTTTAGAAAAATTATTTTTGGAAAATTTTGCTTGGTACTATTGGTACTTTGGTACACAACCTTGACCCTTAATAAATTACATATATCAGTCTAGTGATTAAATTTTATTATTTATTTTGTTGACTTAAAAAAAACTAGTGTTTTGACAGTATTGAAATTCTACTGATCTGATCGGAACGTGTTATAGATCGCACCTTGATAAGGGGTCGAGACTTTTCATGTTGTTGCTGATGAAAATAAAATCTAACCAGCTGCTATTAGCTACAACATTAAAGGTCTTATTTGTGATGTTCAATTGTCAAATCAAACGATTTTCGTGAATGAAACCAAATCACCCAGACTCACTTGAGCTCATTTTATCGCTAAATGGAAGTCAAATTGAAGCGGCACTAATCGCCAACCAAGCTCTTGTTTGACGTAGTTCGCTTAATTTCAATTTTATATAGATACATATGTATGTACATACAATACAAGGTGGCGCAAAATTAATCGTAAGATTTTGTTTTTGAATAACTTTTTTTACTAAATGACAAAAAATGATTTTGATTGCTGTAAATCTTTATTTTGACCTTTAAGCGTTGTTTGCCTGTTTGTATACTGCTCAAGTGTCAAATATAATTGGCGTACGAGGTAATATACAAAAACTATAAATCTTCGGATATAGTGATTAATTTTGCGCCACATTGTGCATGTGCTTAACTGCAATACAAAACTCTATCAAGTTTCAGAAATGTCCAGCAAATGCCGCAATAAATTAAACTTAGTTGATTGTGAGATTTTAGATTTTCTGACAACAGATGGCTACCACAACTATCCATATTTTCATATAAAAGTTATGTTGCAAAAGTTTCATGTTTCTCGTTTGTGTTTTTAGCATTTCTTACCTCCAATAAATGGGAATAAATTTACTACGTTTAGTACAGAAAATTTATATTTTTTATTGATCTGGCTAGGAGTTTCTATTACACCGCGTTACACACATTCTGTCCTATGAACCAAATATACCTTTCGGAAAGGGGATAAAAAATATTTTTTTTTTTTTTTGTATTTTATAACTTTAAACGAGCAATTCTTGTATGCATATCTGTATAGCCACACGATCTCAGGATTAGCTTAACGGATTTGAATGAAATTGGGCACACAGATAGTGTATCACATTTCTAGACTTTTCACCTAGGTGTTGCCACTGACAATGTTTCACAGGGTTGCCACCTGTTCGAAATTAAAAAAAAAATTGCATGAGATATGCCGATATGGGTATCAAAAGAAAGGTATTTCACTCCGCATTACAATAGAGATATAAAACCCCGATTGGGGTAAAAATTGATCCAAAGTTTTTCACACAGGCGGACTACGAGCTCTATATTTTGTACATAAAAAAAAAATTTCACGTGTACATGAAAATCGCCGATACACGTGTATTTTTATTTTTTCTGCCCTTTCCGAAAAAGTATATTTGGTTCATAGGACAGAAAAACAGTTCGTTTTTGTAATTATTGATCTGGCTAGGAGTTTCTATCGTTATGACTTTCGTTGGGTCTAAAAGTATCTTGCAAACAAAATTTACATTTGCAATGCAGCTATCACTGTTAACCTTGCATTTTCTGTTAAGTCAGCATAGCTGTGTTAACTTCGTTCGGAAAGAGACTTAACGAGCTTTCATAGAAAAATAATTGTTTGGGAATTTGCGGTTATGTACCAGGTCGTTTAAAATTAATCATCCAATATTGTTTTTGAATCATTTTTTTCACTAAATTGAAAAAAAAAATTATTTTGAGTGATAATCTGCCTGCTCAAGTCTCACATATAATTTACGTACATACAACGCCATTTACAAAAATTACGCATCTTCGCATGGGGTAGGATTAATTTTGCGCCACCTTGTACATATCGCATGTATGTATGTATGCATGTTTTCTGTTCACGCGCTTATCACTCACAACCTATGCTACCATGTATGTACGTATGTATGTATGTGTGTAGGCGCGAACTAATAACACGTACAAGTGACACAAGTGACGTCCCCGTGAGCTAAGCGTGACTTCCATTAAAGCAATTCAATTTTCGAAATTCCAATTTCAGAAGACTACAAATGTATGTATCTGCATATTTATAAATGCTCGTACATAAATATGGCAAACAATAGATGCTAATAAACAATTTGCATAGCAAATCGAAACAAAGTGTAAAACATGCATATGTACATACATACATACATACATGCAAAATAATGTAAAAATAACAGAATTAATAGCGCGAACAAACAACTGTAAATTTGTTAAAAAGCAAAGAGCTATTAAACGGCATTACTCGTATAAAAAAGTATGCTTTGATGAAGCCTGCGTTCACTTATTTGTGCGTATTTTTGTACGTACATATGTATGTGTCAGGCACTATACTTGACGGACATATCAGCTGTTTGATTTTAAATTATTTTTTTTTTTTTATCAAGTACATATTTGTAGCCATTTAAAGTTTGCCTGTGTTTGTGTAACCAAAGTACACACTTTGTTGAAGCTATGATGTCATTTAAATTGCCAGCACACACACACTGTCTTATACATACATATGTATGTACATACATACCCACATACTACATGCGCGCGCCAGGGTTCATTTACAATGGTTGTTTTTTTTTTTGTAAAAGCAAAAGTCTGGAGTCGTCTCAATGCCGGTGCCGATAGCGCTGTTAGAGCCTCCGTAAACGATATTTGTCGAGTAAGAAAAATAAAACGCATAGAAGTGATAATAAAGAAAGAAATAAAAAACAAAGAAATACGTATTTATTTATTACGCTGCGGATGCGCGACTCATGTGCACGTGACAAAAGCGTGCACAGCGAACAGCCGGCAACTTGTTGGCCGCTGTTAGGCTCTGTTGTAGCTCTTTGGTGGAGGAGTTCGAGCTATCGGTTGTCTGTGAGCATTTATGGGGGGCCTAGGCGAGAGACCGAAAACACTTGAAATCATGCTTTAATGAGTGTAGAAAAAAAGAGCTTAACTGCTAACTACTTTAGTAGTTACTCAATATCAATGACACTTTGGTGCAAATAAACTTATTAACATATGCATGTACATATGTATGTAAATCTGCCTCCATATATTTTCATATTTTTTCAATTATACTCGTACACACATCACACAAAAGCTGGGCCGTTTCGCCGGCAACCACCGCCGCCGCCACCCCTTTTTAGCTATCGCTTTCATTTCATACTGCTTTCATGGTTCTATACCCATTAAACGCGCGACAAACGCAAAACAATTGGTATTTCGCATGCTCACTTGTGTATAATAATTTCAACAAGTAAGCAAAGCAGTCGCTAATAAAAAAGCAAGTGCCCCGCAGAATAATAAAATGAAGCACAATGGGTTCTGAGCGTTGCACAGTGAACAAATTTCGGTCGAAAATGATGTTAATTTAATTTAGATACAGTCGTAATAAGACACACAAACTTTTCCTTTTGACCACTCAGACCTAACAGACCAAAGCTCAATAAAATTCGATTTCATAGCTGCTTTAATGTTCACATTTGTGATGCTTCCATTAAGTCTAACCAACATCAGAAAATTATTTTGAATTCTTTTGAGAAATTTACAGTCGTTGCCCACTAGATCTTAAGCCTTTGGGAAATTTTATATTTACATATAAGTAATCTTACAGGTCACTGCAGCCTGAGGTATCATCTAAATAATATTGGTCTATCTGAGACCAATGTCTGCCGCTTTTGCGAAATGGACATAGAAAGCTCAGAACATGTGCTTTGTGAATGTCCTGCGTTGGGCAGACAGAGACTTCATCACCTTGGTGGTATCGTAGTATCTCCATGCAATCTTTGGAACAACAAACCCAAAATTGTGCTAAAATTTTTAAAAAGCCTAAAACTCTAGGGTTACAAAATAGGCATTTCACAATAGATCAGCTCTGGTCGCAGTGCGTAATGGCCTTCTAATAATAATAATAATAATACATATAAGTAATAACGTCCTCTTAAAAAATGTCTTTAATCACAGTTAAGCCTCAAGTTAGTCTCAAACTTATCAGTTAATGTGGAACATCAAATTTTTATTATTTCATAGTTGCTTAACTATGCATACGAGGGTTGTTACTTAAGTTTTTAAATAGAGAAATAAATATTTATTATCGGAAATGTCTTTATAATTTATTTATTTAAATCGATACATTTTAGCATGCATTTCAACCCTTCGTTCAGCTTCTTTTTTTAACTATTAACAAATATGAGGCATCTAAGGGTATAAGTGAATAAGTTGTTTTGGGTAACTAAAAATATTCAGCCAATATGCCAACCCCCATTCGCGCACAAAATCAATTTTTTCTGACACAACTTACGAAATGCATGACTACGAAAATTAAATGGCTGAATAGCTCAATGATGGGGCTTTGATGTTGGGGCTCGCTTGATAAAAAATTTGCATGTAAAAGCAATAGCAAAGTTATCGAGCAAAGTTCACCGCTAGCGAGTTAGGTTATACGAGTACCTCATAAGCTACTATAACTCACTTTTTTAAATGCTACCAACTCCATTTCAAGAGAGTTTCATTAGGCCGCGTTCATACAGAGCAAAATATGTTGCCGAATTATCCTTTGTAGTTGCATGTCGTGTTCATATAACTTGCAACTGTTCAGTTTTTGGTCTACAGTCCATAACAGCATTGAGAATAACAAGAATACACAGGGTATTGAAGGGGGAGCACGAGCATCATAAGTAACAAGTTGAAGCTTCAAAACTAGCCCATTTATGCAGGCGATCTTACTAATACTCATTAAGCGCTTCAAAACAAATGAAACTTTTGGCAGCTCATACATATGTATATGCCACGTTTTGATATATAAAATAAAATAAAATCAAAAATCTCAGAATGTTGCTTTTTCGTAGAAACGTAAACCTATCATTAGAAATATTTATTGGTGCGATTGTATTTGAATGCGAAATTTCTGTGTATCCTTTAAAAACCCTGTTATACTTTTGTCTACTTTTAAAGCATAGCACCAACTTCGCGGTTCACGTGAAATGTCTGTCAAATTCGTACACATCGCATTGCCGTGAAATTTAGTAATCAAATTAGTTACACCATGCAACATGATGGCAGCAACATTTTTTATAACCAATTTAAAATGCACATGTCATTACAAACTTACATTTCGCTTGAAAGTGAAGTGCCTGAGTTGAAATACTACGAAGACATGGCATTTTTAAGTGAAACGTCTTCGCAAAGAGTACAAGTAAATCTCTTCTATTCATTTGTGTGTCAATAAATGTTATGTATATGGGTGCTAATTTTGTTAAAAATACTTTTTTTTATTATTCTTTCTTTTCTTTTTGTTGTCTACTGCTTTTGGAGCGATTCTCATAAATTTGACGTTACTTCTCATTTCACAATAAATTTTGCTAGCAACATTTCATGGCAATCCAAATGCAGCCAAGTGCATATTGCTGGCGAATTTTTACGGCTGTAAACGGTTTTAACACTTATGTAAATATTTGTGCTATTTACGTCCACAAACGCCCACTGTGCTATGGGCGAAGCGAAAACAGCGCCATCTCGCACCAAGCTATTCAGCGACTCAGCAACTGGTTGATTGTTGGAGCAGCAGGAACGCACTTTAATTATGGCCAGCGTAATAATAATATCTATAATAATGAACGTTTTATTTTCTTTTTCCATGTGATTGTGCCATTCTTCTTGTTTTTGTTATTTCCTTTCCATTTGCACAGTTGCGTCGAGTTTGGCGAAATTTACCATCAAAGAAATGCAATTTTAATTTATAATACATGCACAAACTCCTCGCGACGAAACGATAAGGCACCAACATTTTAACCAGATTTAACTTTTTGGCCTTTTTTCAAGTTTAATTTTTTTTTATAAAAGTATACAGAAATTGGAGAATTTCCAAAAATTTTCCATCCCGGTTGCACGGTTTTTAGTTAGAATTTCTAGAAGGAATGTCGTGCTTTCGTGACATTTATTTTATTGCACCAAAATTTAATAAACTATAAAATTGCATCCAAATTTTGTCTAGAAACTCTCACTTATGAAATTTTTCTAATTTTTGTATAAAGTTGAAAATTGGATTTACACAACAAAAAAAGAATTAACGTTCAGGAAGTATTCGGAAGCCTTCTAAATTGCAAGAAAATGCCCAACATCGTTTGCAAAAAAATTGTCAAAATTCAGCGCCATTTTCAAACGACTTCAAACTTGCATTTTTTATACTAGAACTGAATGGACTACAAAACTGCGTACCTAGAAATTTTCTCAAGCTGTAAATTTTGATGACAATTTTTTGAAATGTAATAATTTTTTGTGAATTTCGTACAAAGTATGGAACTGTAATTACAAAAAAACTATATTATATTTTTTATAAATAATGTATGAAAAAAATTGAGCGTGAAGTATATGTATTGCGAATATTTTTGTAAAAAGATAAAGTGATTTAATTATGTCAGCAGAAGTGTTCATATAAATTTTAGAAAAAATCGCACCTTGTGTGAGCTTTATGAAGTTGTTATATATAGGCCAAGGGAATAGTTCAACAATAAAATAAAAAAAGAAAAAGAATTTCTTAACCGGCAATAGTTAGAAAAAACAAATACTGCTATTGCATATAGAATCCACAAACATCAATGTACATATGTTTGTACACAAAATGAATTCGCAACCTGTTGCTGTCGGTCTATTTCGCACGCGAATCACAGTTCGAGATATTTATACCTATATACATAAGTATATTGTTGCATACTCATTTAGAGGTACGTGTGTATATACATACATATGCCTTCGCGCGGTTTTTTTTAATTAATCGGTTAAATATGTGCTGTGAAAGAATTTTAAACGGTAAAGTGAGCAGTAATAGCAAACCTGTTTAAGTTAATGCTTTGATAATAAATGAAATATTCAAAATATCTAATCAGAAGAAGGTGGTCAAAACAGCATGCACAACATTATATATTTTTTTTTTTGTTTTTGTTTTGTTTTTTTTTTGCTGCTAACTAAAACGTAGTAAATGAAAAATATAATATACGAGTATATATTTGACTTCCTAAGTAAATTTCAACAAAAGAAGTCACTCATACGCTCCGTCGTCGGTGGTTGCTACGCATTTACTTAGTCAATCATTGATTCTTACCCTTTAAGAAAAAGTGTTCTGTTCTGCAAATATTAACCTGAGAGAAATATTTATCTTGTCAAGAAGTGATACTCTTTACTGAACAGTCAATTGAGGAGTAAACTAATCTCCTCACAAACATAAAAGCCACTCCTATTGTACGACGCAGGGGCATCTACGATAACAGCATCCAATTAGGCGAACCTTTGAAAGTGAAAGAGAAACATTCTGGCAAAAATGTAAGAACCCTTGCGTGTATTAGTTAGAAAATACTGCAGGTTTTTCAATAAAAGCATAACACTCTTTTACAAGAATGATAGAAAAAAGATTTCGCCCATCAGAGAGAAAAGTAGTGGTAACTCAATCAGCGCCACCTTATTATTCTCCCCATAGTGACTTTTTTATTTATGTACATACAAACGCATGATTAATTTTTCCTGGCAATATGAAAACTAAGGCAGTATGAGCAACTCAAGGACTGCATTTTTATTATGATTAATTTTACGAATGAACGGCATTTTAAAATTATTAAAAATAAGGACTGCAATTCAAAATTCGCTTGCCCCGTTTAAAGGAATGATGACATATTTCGCAAAAATATCTTAGCCTACAACCTTACAAGAACAAATTATTTAAGAATTATAACTACTATTATTATTAGGGGGAAAAAACCACTCAAAGATGTACATATTTTGCTACGAAGTAGAGAAGTTCTTGGTTTCGTTTCATGTTTTTAATTGGTTTCAGTTAACACAAGAAATAGGAACTGGGTAGTTCATAAGGGGTTGTAAGTGTCATATTTTTTATGGCGTACAATTTTTAACGGTTAAATACATACATTCTTAGAGCACTCGAAAACATAACCAACTATTATTTGCCTTGGTGAAAATTCAGAAATAGCTTTCACAGCAATTCGCAACTTTCTAAATATATTTTTAGCCGTCTACACACTTACATATTTGATACAATCGAGTAGAAATCCAACAAATGTATGTGCATAAACACTTAATTATATCGAATTAACAAGTCGACTCGAGTAGAGTTTAAACATATTTTCTACATAGATGATTTCGCTCAGTTTATGTTAAGCTACCACCAGTCATACTACTGTAAGGCTTCGAGATGCTAATCGATCTACGCACGAAAGGTCCCCAAATGCGGGATAAAACATATTCTCTCTGTCTCTTGTCTTGATTTCGCATTAAATATGTGAGCAAAGAGTTATATTTGTTCACTTAAAAACAAGTATAGGATTTATTATGTAAAACATTCGGGCAGATTCTGTAATACACTTAAATTTCCGTGAAATTTATTAAGATTATTCCTAGGCGTATAGAAATATCTATCAATCCAGCTGATCAACTTAACAAATAACTTTTAACATTTATGTTCAGTATACTCTTTCAAAGTTCATAACCACGAAGCGCTTACAAATGAGAGAAATTTATTTCCACGGCCTACTCACTTCTGGCCAGTGTGATGGGCTCAGCAGAGCACAAAATACTGCCTATAAAAGTATCTCAGCAGTTTTTTTAATGTTTGGAAACTTTGGTGGTCGCTGTTTATAAATCGCAATTGTAAACTTGGAGCTGATTCTCGCTTCTGTAATGCAATTCAATTAAATTAAGATTATATACATACGATTTGACACTAAAGACGTGCATATTTGTCATGCTCCTAATTAGCAATGCAATATTTTGATTAATTTTGACTTTTTTCCTCTTGGTTTTGTAATTTCATAATTTTTGTTATAAAAAATATACTTCATTCTACAAATAAATATCAAAAACAAAAATTAAAATTTCAAACTGTGCACGTACAAGGCTTATAAAAATTCGACAGATATTCATACAATTTTTAAATTTTTTAATTAAAATTAAAAAAGAAAGAAATGGGTACACACTTTTAGAGGAAGGCAGGTGAAATGGTTGAAGTACCACTCTGGCATTCTTCAAGTAGCACTAAAGCGCCGTTTTGATACCATTAGGAAACCTCCAACAGGCAGCCAGAGCTGTTGATGTAATGGAGAATATCGATGGGATTTAGCCCCAGGCTGTCGAAAAAAGGAGCACACAGTGACCTTAATCGTCTAGCTGCCAAACCGGACATTTACAGGGTCTCCTTCTCTGAAAGGTCCCCACAGATTCTGCATTGGGGATTAAATAGTACACCTAGCTTTTCCGCGTGTGTACCAATGGTCCAATTACCGCTAAACACATTTGCGAGCTTGAAAACTGAACGGCGTGCAGGCCCGAGGACTTTCTGAGTCCCCCATCTATTGTACTAGGCCAAAGAGTTTTCGAAATACCACACGAAGAAATAGAGCTCCATCATTTCTGCACTTTTCTGAGAAATAAGTTATGCAATTCCCTTTAATAACCGTCAGGGGAATACCGATGACCGGGTAGGAGGTCTCTGAGACCAATTCAGTTCCCTTCCTGACAAGTCCATCAACAATTTCATTTCCCTTTATGCTCCTTTGTCCTGAAACCCAGTTCAAAGAAATGTTGCCTGCAAATCTAAGAGATTTGAGAAGATTACTACTTTGTATCTGCACCATAGTTTCGTCAGAGCCTTGACCCTAAGCATATTGCATGTCTGTAGGATCGCAAAGACTTCTGACAGAAAAACAGTAGCAGTATTCATTCGGCAATTTTAAGGAAATAAATAAATTCCCGATTCCCTATTCCATTTTGGAACCATCAGTGAAGCCAGAGGTGTAAGCTTCGGTGCAAATTTCACCCTCCTTCCCATTCTGCCTACTTAGAAAGATTGCGCTTGTTCGACCCTCAAACTCCAGTTTGCGGTTAGAGAAATCTGTCCGAAGTTCGGAAAAGCTGCCTAAAAATACTGTCATGTCCCTTGAGAGACTGCCTCCCGAGGCCAACCTTCCTCAACCTGATTGCATTTTGAGCAGCGATGGAAATAACGTAAAAGAGCAGCACAGGGACAAGTGTATAGTTCAGTTTTATATAGTAGTCCGTTATATTTTAGTAAAAAAAAAGTGTGAGTTTGAAGTGACTCAAAGTCCTCGTGTATTTGTGACCATTTTTTTGCTTGATACAAGTTAAGTTTAAGCTCAAAATGGCCGAAATCGGCCAATAACCACGCATACATATATGTTATATTACATAAATTATTAAAAAAAAAGCATAAAATGTGATAGCTCTGTTTTAAATTATGCAAAGTTACTCAAATTTAATTTAATCTTTTGGGTAAATGCGTATACATATCTATGTATAGTAAAATTTAAAACAACTCCTCAAAGCTGGGTTCACCCAAGGTTCCCAACCTTATTTAGATCAGACATAAATGGTATTGAGGTCTTTTTATGTGTTAAAACTAAGTTTCTGTACGTTTCTGCTAATGTTACGAGCTAAACCTCTCATCGTCTATGCGTGTGTTTGATGCCAAAAATTAACAGCCAGCCCAACTTAAATTTTACTAAAATGTGCGTTGGTATATAAAGTTCGACCCCGTACCGAATTTAGCTATCCTTATTTATTTTTACTAATATTACTTGTCATTTCGTAAGCTTACGTTTAAAAGCGGGAATTTAAAAACATCAAATATCGCAACTAATCACAAAAAATTGGACGAGAAAAAAATCACATTTTCAGTACACACAAAAGAGAAAAATTGTCATCGAAATTCGCAGTAGAAACAAAAGCACCACGGCAGAAAAATCACCCTTAATAAAAAATTCACAGCAGCAAAAATTATCATCACTGTTGCCTTTGATTAGCAGTAACTGTTGACATAAGCGAATTAGTATTTCGAGTGACAACATCACCGAAAGTGAAATATTACTCTTTGTGGAGTGCTTGGGCGAGCTCTTCCTCCAATTTTTGGTGTGTGTTTGATGTTTTTCACAAATTTAGGAGTCTACAGTTTTATGTCACCACCCAACGGTAGAGTATTTTTTAATAAGGATATTTTTCATAGCGGAAATGTACTAACCTGCCGAGAGACTATTTTTTCTACCATTTGGGTATTTCGTGCCCACACATGGGCACTTCCAAATGGCACCCGCCTGTAGAAAGGCAGTAAATAGCCTATGAAACCCACGTCAGCCTTGGGTCTGAGAAATATAGTGATAAGAATTTTTTTGTTTAATAGCGGTCAGCATTTGGTTTGCTATGGCGAACTTCCAGGGAGATTATTCCGTGGAAAATGCGTTCAAAGGTTGCATAAGACTGCCGCTCACCACAACTCGAAGGAGAAACTCAGTTCACGCGGTGATTTAAGAAGAATCTCTTCCAGGTACTCGCAAATAGGTGTCTGCACTGCCGTTTGGTATTCTTAATTTACTGAAGAGCCAGAAATCACACACTAAATCAAACAACCACTAAATTTATTTATTTATTTGTTTTAATATAGAAAATACCAGAATTTCCTTACAGACTATTTACAGTTAACAAATGTGATTACTAATTAAACCGGTTCATTTAGTAACTGCTTTAATCTGGATTTGGGTAGAGAAAAATGTATGCCAAAATAATTTGAAAATATTTCTTCATCGCTCTATCAATTAGTGAATGATTTCATTTTATCAAAAACAAATGTCAACTACTGAGTCCTTCTACATACCAATTGATGATTTTAAATTAATTAATAGACTCCTAGCATAGGAGGGTATCGGATTATGATATCGTAGCAACCGAAGAGCAAAGGACAAGAACGTTTCCTGAGCAATCTCAAGCCGTTATAACACATGGGATGAAAAGTCCCGGCCCTAACAAAGAAAAATGTTTTTGTTTTTTCAAAACTAGCTTTATTTATCATCGTAATTGCCATCAAGAATAACGCTATCATTCCAGCGGTGCTCTACCACTTCAATACCACTTTTTTAGAACGATTTATCTTTTGTTTTGCCGAAATTTCTTACCGGCGAGTATTTTTTTAGGTCTACAAACAGCCAGTAGCCGCTGGGAGCCAAATCTGAGTAATACGGTGGTTGTGAGAGCAATTCGAAGTTCAATACATGTATTTAACTCACGTAACTTCACTTTTCGATCATTCCATTTTATAGATTTTTTTATGTTTTCTGGTGTTACCGCCTCATTTGGTCTCTACGACTACGTTTGAAGTCAGTAAATCATCATTTTATTATTTCTTGTGATGGAGCGGAGTCCCCATAACACTTTTCAAGCCATTGCTTCGCTTGGACGGGATTTTTTCCCATCAAGAAATAGTGTAAAATTAAAACACGAAATTCTTTTTGATAGATTGTTTTGAAAATAATAAAAGTAGCTTCACTCTTAGCACAATAACTCTCTAACTAATAAATTTAATATCATGGAATTTTAACAGCTGGGTTTTTAAGGGTAGTACTAAGGTTAGGCCCAGAACTTTTGAGCCCATATGTTATGTATATAATAAATATAATACGGTCTCCATATGAAGGTGGCAGATTCTAATTTAAATCATACCAAAGATGAGGTGATTCAGTTGGTCTATTATTATAATATAATAAGAGAAATTGTGCAACAGTTAAAAGAAATGTTTTATTGAATTGACAACTATGTATAAGCTGACAAACTATTTGTAACATAATAAATGGTACAAAATGTGAAAGTAGGCTGGAGCCGAAATTTGCAAACGGAAGGCCATGGGGCTAAAGTCACTAGATTCGTTGGCTAGTTGCTATTGACGATCGGGACCGTTTCCCTCAGTCATGCCTGAGATTTTGGAAAGGTCACTGACTGTTCTCAGTCGCTGGGCTGCCACCTGCGGTTGTCAATTCAACTTTGATAAAACGGATTTGGTGCTATTTACCAGAATTAAACAACCACGTTCTCCCGCTCCCATCGGAAGTTAGGTATCTTGGAGTGATACCAGACTCCAAACTCAAATGGAAGCTACACATTGAATATCGGGTAAAGAAGGCCAGTATAGCCTTCTACTCCTGCAAATCTATGTTTGGTAGAAAATGGGGACTAAAGCCACAGGTCGTGCTGTGGATGTACAACGCAGTGGTTTTGCCAATTTTACCGTATGGATGCCTAGTTTGGTGGGAAACTCTTCGAAAGGGCTATAATAACACTAAACTGTGCTGCCTGAATGTCCTTTTGCACTTACTTCCCATCGACTTTTCCGTCATTTCCATCGCAGCTCAAAGTGCAATCAAGTTAAAGGAGATTGGCCTCTGGCGGCAAGATAGAATCAGGAGTCGGAGCAGGGGTTTTCTCCAAATCAGCCACTTTATCTATCTCCTTTAAACTGCCGAACACTGCTAGTGTTTTTCAAGCAGAAGTCTTTGCGATCATGCTGGCATACAAAATGCTTAGGGAACGCGGGAGCGAGGGAGATATTGGCATTTTCTCCGATAGTAAAGCCGCGATTAAGGCTCTAACGACGCCATGGTGGAGAACGAAATTAGTAAACTTCTGTAAAGAGGAGATCAAATCTCTGGGGTGTACAGGTAACATTTCTCTGATCTGGGTTCCAGGACATAGGAACATAAAGGGAAATGAAATTGATGATGAGCTTGCCAGGAAGGGAACTGAATTGGCCTCAGAGACCTCCTATCGATCATCGGCATCCCCCTGACAGTTGTTAAAGGGGAACAGCACAAATTATTTCTCAGGAAAGCGCAAAAAAGATGGAGCTCCATTTCTTCGTGTGCTATTTCGAAAAGCCTTTGGCCCCAATACGATATACGAAGGACTCAGAAAGTTCTTTGGACTCCTCGCCATTCAATTTCCACACTTGTAGCTGTGTTTACCGGTCACTAGATGATCGGCACACACGCGGAAAAGCTAGGCTTACCATTTAACTCCCATTGCAGAAGCTGTGGGGTCCTTTCCTAAAGGAAGACTGTAGAGCACTTTCTCTGTAAATGTCCGGGCTTGGCAGGTAGACGCCTAAGGTCACTGGGCGCTCCTTTCTTCGACAGCCTGGGGCAGTGTGCCAACCTAAATCTAATCAATCCCCTCCATTATATCAACAGCTCATAATGGTATCAAAACGGCGCCTTTGTACCACTTGAGGAGTGCCAGACCGGCACTTCAACCATTTCACCTACCTACCTAAGGCCAAGGAAAATAACTGACCGAAGTGGGCGTATTTTGTTAAGAAAAGTAAAACCGCAAGCCCGGCAGATTTCGAAAAGAAATCTTGCTAGTAAGCTTAGATATGAGTGTGGGGTCGAACTTTCACACGAAAAAGTCCACCAAGTTCTGCAAAAGCATAATTATGCCTAACTCAACCAGATAGTTACTGGGATGATATGAGAAGATAAGATGGATGCACAACATATTTTAATATTCTGCAATGCCATTTGGCAAATAATGCACCAAAATTTGGCATCATTGCTGATAACAAACCGCATTTTAAATTCTATCAAAACATGAAGCTCATATAGTTATAATGTGGCTTTTTTTTATTGCAGTAAAGCATTGGCTACACAGTCTAAAGCACGGACAATAACAACAACAACGGATATTAATCCAATAAAAAGTGTTTAGACATATTTAAAGCAAAAGTTGCAAAAAAACACTCAAAACGTCGAGCAGAGGTCAATTCTCAGGTCAGGTTATTTTCACGAAATGGCAGGACCAAAACGGTCAAAAAATGAAGGTGTTTAGATGCTCAGGGAGGTCATTCAAATTACTGATTCACATTACATTTCACTTTTGTGAAACATATAACTTAAAGCTATTAACTGCAAATTTAGAAAAAAGACATTCTTGACAGCTGTGTTTTTGTATGATGTTTTCGCTTTTTATTTTTGAGTTATTTTTAGACTGAATAGCTTTCTTGTCTTCTATTGGCTTACAAATTATTTATATTAGTCAAACAAACTAAAGAAAAAAATCTATGAAAAAATGTATATTTTCTTAAACAATATATCTGAAATTCGATGGATTATTAGATGTCGAAACATATCCTTTACAGACTGTTTCTTGAAGCAATGTTGTATTTCATTAATAAAAACAACAAACGGAAGAAGTCCAAGGGCGCGACTTTACGGAACACCACAGTGGTTCAGAAACTTACAAAGGTTACCCATCAGTTTTTAATCAAATGGTCACGAACACCACACTAAAGCGTGAATGGCGCATTATTGTGGGCAAAATCCAAGAGTTGTCTCTCTACAAATCTTGCGAATATTTTCACGCAAATGTTGCGTAACACCAAGAAAATATGATGATAGTACTACCAACTTTAAAAAAAATATTTTCCCAGATCGGAGTTTATATGGGAAGATCCCATAACCCACTAATTTGGTAGCTGGACGAATTTAATCTTTTTTCACCTGACGATTTCCGTTATTAGTGTGTCTTATGCACTTCAAACAACAATTGTTACTCATAACAAACAAATCAATCTGATAACTCGGAAATAATCAATTGATATAAAATATTTGTCACAAGCAGTCATGCACCTTTATGTGCGTAAACGTTTGATTATGTAATAGTACGTGCATATGTATGAATGTATGTGTGCGTATATGTATATATATATATTCGTAAATGTGTGAATATTAGCTACGTTCCTTTCTCCTCGAACGTCATGTGACGTTGATGCATAAATCACATGACGATCATGCAACAGTCAGGCGACAAACACTCTGTTACGCTTTGAGTTTGGAAGCTTCAAGATCGACAATTTGGAATCACTTATCTGAAAAGCTGGATAGTAGTCTGTTGGTGGCGATTGCAGTCAATTGAAATGCTTGTCACCAAAGAGCAAAAAGCATGTAATTGTTTTAATTATTTAAATTGCATTTCTCATCATTTGCCGTCTGCTCGCTTTTTTCGTTCATTTATTATTATAATTTTTTTCGTTTCGTATTATTTTTTTTATACGTCCAATCAAAATTCATTAACTGCAAGAAACAAGTTATTGTCGTTAGCCATTAAAATTACGCAGCTAAGCGTTTTAGAGGAAAAATTTACAAAGTAAATAAATGAGGGGAAAGAAATTTTCTTAAAAGCGTTAAGTATGTAAATACAGCTTTTGCCAGCTAATTGGAAATGATTGGAAGTGAAGTTAATGAATTTTTCTAACAAGGGTTTGGAATTTCTTTATTTTTTCTTTGCTCTAATAGGAGGAATAAATTGGCTCTGATTTGTTGTTGATTTATTGATTGCAGTTACAGTTATTCGATTCAATTCACCTGATAAGTAGCGTTCATGTGCTGTTAAACATTTGGTGAGGCTTATTAATACTTAACTTCCGGCGAGAACTTAATCTAACCTGGGTAGGGATTCCCGTCGTCCCCACGACAGTCGGTTCTACGTATGCGAAACGACCCTGATTTATATCCGACCAAGAACTGTCACTTCAGCAGCATTCTTCGTATATGCACGGGGAATGTTTATGCTGCTAACACAACAACAACCACAAGGGATTCCCGAGTAATATACAAGAATCTATAAAATTTTAGTTAAACTTTTGGTGACTCTCCCAAAAAATACACTCTTAGGCATATAAAGGGTATCAGTGCGTTGTGCTACCACTATATAGAAGAAAAGAAGATCAAAGCTGCGCTGCTGATTGTAATTTTTCGGAATTTCGCAATTCACTCATACTAGATTATAAGAAGTATTGATAAAGTGTAAACCAAGAGGTTAGAATTTTAGATTCTCGCAAAGAAGGACAGATGATTCCATCCCAGTCTGAGTATTTGTGGATGACGACCGAACGATTACCGAGCTGCGGTGGTGTTAATAGCTTCGTGTTGCTAATGAAGCTCATCAGGTTTTTAATATCAAGGCCTCTTAGGTATATCAGCAGGTGATGCAAAGACATGATAGAAAAGATTGACTCTTGGCCCCTATGAAAGCAGGGCAGCTAAGAAGAAGGTGCTAAGATAATTCCACCTCATCCTCCATACAGCTAACGCAAAACGGACTCGAAGTAACACCGTCTCACGGCACGCGTACCTCGCAAGCAGTGTTCAGTAAGGACACCTACGAAATTCGAAAGCTGAGATTTTATTAACCTCAATAGATCGCTCTAGCGACTCCGATCCATACTTGGCCGGGAAGACTTCGCGACCTTACAAGTTGGTGTACTTTCCTAGCGCTCGCTGAGTAGGCGCGAAGCCCACCTTTCCAGGAGCAGGCCGCAGGTAGTCAAGTGGATCCAAATTCTCCCATTTCGCACGGAAACTACCTCACCGGTCCCCTTGTTTAGCCAGCTTGTACGCCTGCTGCTGTGTCCATGTACCCACATGAGCCTTATATCAAAGAATTCGGATGCGATCCAAAAGGAATCTCCAGCCGGTTTCGAGTGCACTATTCTCGAGCACAGAGTCCTTATTGGCGCTTTGCTATCGGAGTAGATATTTACTTCCGTGACAGTTTTGACACAATTACACAGCTAATTAGCTGCTTCTTTGATGACAAGCTACCTCTGCTTGGAATACCTTGCAGTGATCCAATAGCCCGAACTTGAATCTGTTGAGGAGACCCTAGCATAATACTCATCCACCAAACCTTCCAACTAACTTTGAGGCATCCGAGAATAGGTTCACCATACAGGATCAGCAATTGCTGCATGCACCCCGCCCTCATTTCTTTTGATGGAATGCGAGTGGAAAATGTTCCGCTTCGACTACATTGATCAGTCACCAAGAGCATGTACCCAAAGTTTCTAAGGATACTTGAGTGTCCGTAAGGAGCAGCGACAATTTTTTTAATGCAAATTTTGTACATTGTACACTACATTAAAATTACGGCTTAAATTTATGGTTGAGGAATAATTCCTGGTGGAATACACCTGTTTCAATGCTTCTTTCCAACTTCAATCCATATATGAATAAGTTTACTGGACTTTGTTAAGGGATAGGGGAAAGAAGGAACGCTTCGAAGCCGAAGCAGGCAGGTACCTTGGCTTTGGATGAAACACTCACTTCATATAGACATGATTTCAAAATATTAGTACCTATTGTTCTAAAGAGTTTCTAATAATTTTTAAATAAATTCTCAAATTGGATGTCAGTTATTTTCTGTCATTTTTGTTAAATTAATTCACACACAGACTAATCACCTCGATAAAAGTGTCATTTTGTGGGTCAATGTGTACACCAAATATACATAAATTATCGCGATTGCATAAATACATGCTTATCTACATACATACATATCTATGCCCAAGTCATCGTGTATACAATTTCAATTTTCTCATTTGAATAGTTTGGTGTTACTAACGCCAATTTGCCGAACTTGAGTGCAAATATCTTGAATGCACATGCGCGCATACATAAGTACACATGTATGTACATACTATATACATATGTATGTATTTCCATGCAAAAAGTCTGCACTAGTCTTTAAAGAGGGAAAAAGCAATGGAAGCGTGGCAATGGTTAAAATTATAAGTAGACGCACGCGCTTTATCATTAACTGTTAAATGATTCCACAAATATATATTTTAAATGAGATTCCACACGCCAATAACTGATAGGTGGATTCAGCATGTTCAGTACAATTCGCCGACGTAGCCTTGGAATTTTGATAACAATGAGCGGCGCTATCACTTTTTATCTTCCTTTGGCATTATTGGAATTAACAAACAGCTGTCAATATGAAAGCGAGTACTTATTGAGAAAAACTTGAAGAACTTATTTCGTTTATGTAAAACAAGTAACAAGTCAGGTGACGCCAATTAATCAAAGTTATGACAGATACTTATCAGGAAAATTACGTGAATTTTTACTTGTCTTTTCCCCTTTAACGAGGCAATGGAGTCAAAAACAAATTTCGTCAGTGTTTATCAAATAATCAGAAGTTAGTCGATGCTTGATAATTTATCAGCCTAGTTATTAGCAGGTTGAATATAAAGAAACAAAATGGCGCTTCCACTCGCCAATTGATTTCTAATAGACTGCGCGAAAGAAATCTTGTAAATGCAATACTATGCGAAGAGTATCTTTTGACGTAATTATGTAAGTAGTAAATAAGCATGGGCCAAACGACTGCTATTTATCAGCAAGTCTTCTCTTTCGAAAGCAGTGCATGTCGCTCTTTTAAATAAATCAGTGATTGTTGGCATAGCCTCCATTCAAATAAAATATTTTTCTTTCTTCACCAGAAAAGCTCAAAGCAACGGAAAAAAGGAAATCAGAAATCAAACCAATGTTGATCGTTTCTGTGATATTCGTATTAATTACTTCCTTTCTGAAGGTCACACTATTACTCACCATGTTCTTGCTGATCTCTGTGAAAGACTTATGAAAAATTAACCTAAGGAATACACATCAGCTGTCGTTAGGTGACTGAGAGCTTTGAATACGATTCAGACACATCGTCTCGAATTATTTGCATGCTGGATCCATTTGATGAAGATTTATAGTCACATTGTTTGTTGTACTTCTCAGATCTGGCAACCAGTGAGCTTGGAGTTCGGAATGCTCGCATCCTTGGCTAATTTCATGCTAACATTCTGCTTGAACCGTTGTTACGGTTAACAGTGACGCTAAAAAAAATATCTGTCAACTTTTTTGGGCTGAAGTTAACGAATTAACGAAATTATGCGATGTTAAAAACATTCCTGGATTTTGAAAACTTTCATGCGCTTGATATGGAAAAAAATTGTCAACATTGTAAGCAAACAAATATTTTCAAATCAACACGATTTTGAGCGACTTCAAACATACACTTTGTTATACGGAAATGTAATGGGGTATAAGAATACGTCCCTAACAAGTTTCTAAAAATTCTGGTTAGGTTAGGTTAGGTTGGTATGGTTGCCCAAGGAATGAGCACACTTGGACGAGGAAAAATGGTTTCGCCCTTTGTGGTACCATTATGAAGGAGGTGAGGTGAAAGAGGAAGGCCGATGGGATGCGTGGATGTGGATGTGGTGCGGGGATGGTTAGGAGGGTGGGTTTAAAGTGTGTGGATTACGAACGATGACTGCTGCGATTGCGTCAACCGCTTTGTGCTGCTGATGAAATTCATCAGATTTTTAATGTCAACGCCAGCTATATCAGCAGGCGTAGCAAAGAAGTAAGAGCCAAGATGCCAAGATCCACATCTTAGCTCCGCCAGAGCAGGGCAGCTAAGGAGAAGGTGCTGAGATGATTCCAAAAAGGACTTGAGGTAATTCCAAGTCTCACAGCATGCGTTCCTCGCGCATAGTAACCTGTGAGAAAACCCACGAAATTCGAGTGCTGATATTTTGTCAACCTCAGAAGCTCGCCCGGTCCACACGTGGCCAGAAGGATTTCACGACCTTACAAGTTTGTGAACTTGCCCAACGCTCGCTGAGTTGGCGCGATGCCTATCTTTCCAGGAACAGACCGCAAGTAGGCAGGGGGATCCCAATTCTCTCCTTTCGCGGAGAGACCACCTTACATGTTCCTTGTCTGGCCAGCTCATCCGCTCCACAATTTCCCGCAATGTCGCTGTGACCAGGAAGAGGCATTCCCTGACCACTTTCGAATTCACCGTCACTGACCCAAGGGCCCTTATTACCGCTTGGCTGTCGGAGTAAATATTTACTTTCCTGACAGTTAGTACGCATGTGAACAGCCAATCAGTTGCCTCCTTGATTGCGGCTACCTCTGCCTGGAACACACTGCAGTGGTCCGGTAACCTGAATTTGAGTCTGATGAGGAGCTGCTCGCAAAAAACTCCTCCGCCAACCTTTCCTTCCAACTTCGATCCACCCGTGAACAAGTTCACCACACCCTGTCCCCAAGTGTAGCCCCACGTCCACCCTTCCCTTGATGGAATATGAGAGGAGAAGGTTCCGATTGGACTAAACTGATCCGTTGACAGGGCGATGAACTCGAAGTTTGTAGGGATGCTTGAGTGCCCATAAGTGAGGTTGAGCGTATAGCCCGAGCCCCTCAGTCTGATTGTGGTACGTGTAGCCGCGATTCTGCCTGCGATTTCTACGGGTACCACATTCTGGTCAAAAAATTTAAAATTTTGATGGCGGGTTTTGTGAATTTCGTGCAGTGTTTGGAAATTTGCTTTATATGGTTTTTGTTATACAATGAATTATATTTTTATGAACAATTAACGAAAAAAAGTTAGCATGAAAATTATTGCAAAGAGACTTAATTATGAGAGCATAAGTACAAACTTATACTTTCTAATAATACCAATAATAATGCCAAAAAATTTATAAATTTTTTTCCTTTTATTTTCAAAAAGAAAATTATACTTTCACCCCTCGTTATTTTTTTTAAGAACAAAAACAATGCAGCTTCGATGCTGATTAAAACCCTTTACAGCCTCATAAATAAATTTCACCGGAAATACTTCTCAATCAAAATTCAGGAAGCATTCTGAAAGTTAATGATAAAATATTGCATTTAAAATTCATATGAAAATAAATTTTACTTACGTGCATAATTAACAGAGTGCTAATTAGTTTTTTTTTTTTTTTAATTCATAAACGTACAGCAATTAACACATGACATACATATTATTTGATTGCATTATAAATCACTTACAAGCAGTGTGACCAGATAATCAAAAACACAATAAACCAAAAATTAAATTCGCTTCAAAAAAGATCAGGAAACGTTAGATGTTAAAAAAAGTCACCAATTTCTGGCGAATATGCATTTTAAAAATGTATGTCGATTTGTAATAAGAATTAAACAACTTAAAACTAATATATGCAGCATATCTGGTAAATTTTTATTAGGTCATTATTTATTATCATTAATTAAATATGAATAAAATATTAGATACAATTAATTTAACTATATATCTAAGTCTCCTTCGTCAGGGGTTCATTCTCTTTCAAAAACCATACACGTTCAATGACCAAACTTTGTGCAAATTAGAAGAAAATCAAATTGAGTATGCAGTTTAACAGGCCAATGAATTTTAGTATAAGGTAACGCAAAATTAGTCACCCTATCGGAAGATTTACAATTTTGCAAATGACGTCAAACGTCAATCATACTTGACACTCATAAGATTAAATTAAAGATTTCCAACACTCAAAACCATTTTTCTTTTATTTAATAAAGAAGTTATTCAAAATCAAAATTGGATGATTAATTTAGCTTATAATAAAGTGCAAGTTTGAAGACGCTCCGCAATTGCGCGAATTTTTCAGAATTTTTTTTTGCTGACTACATGTAACGAGTGCTCGAAGCTGTTTCTAAAAGTACGAGTATATAGAAAAAAATAAGAACGGATTGAAAAACGATGGGGAAAGAATATAGTGGTGGCAACTCGCTGTCCTGCTTTCAGTGAATTTGACGGAATCAACTGATCTACTGACATAATAATATAATATTTGTATTCATTTAATTAATGTTTGTTTTTAATTTTTATTGTTGTTCATGAACGAATTTTACCCTACAACACCGTTCCTTTTCTTGTTTTTTGCTGCTCCGTCTTCTTCTTCTTCGTTTATTTAGGAAAATTCCTACTTACACTAATAGCTTTGTAAAATTTTTACTACAGTTCAGTGAATTCGGATGTCCAGAATTTGTGCCATCTCTTCGGTGGCCTAGTGTGGATTATTCAGCCATGCTTACCGAGCGTTCGCTCGACATTCGGCGAACATGTTCTCCCAACACTTTTTTCCTTCTTCTTATCAACCGGCTGACGTCTATTACATTACATATCTCTCTAATTTCGTTATTTGGTCTTCTGTTATGCAATATGCGTCCGGTTATTGCCTGTAGTGTTTTCATTTATGTATTGTTCTTCCATATCACCAATTTTAGGCGGTCAAATAGTGTTGCTGCTTTATTTGCTGCAGTCTGCACTTCTTTCCTTACATCTTTATTGCTGAACCCAAGTATGTGAACTCTATGGCTTGTTCTATTGGCTTATTATTAAACCCCAGCTTGCATCTTTTTGGCTGTTTGGATATTACCATTGCTTTGGTCCTTTCCACCGATATCGGCATGTTTAAAGATGAAACTATTTTCCCAAAGTTCAAAAGTAATCTCTGTCTTCGTTTTCTGCTATCAAAACAGCGTCCTCTATGAAGCATATTATTTTAAATACACCAACTGTCATGCGGAAACCCGAAGCGGCTATTTTAACTTGTTCTATGAGCTCATCCATAATCAAATTAAAAATAACTCGAAAATTTAGCGTATTTTCAGGAATTCTTTTCACAATAAAAAAAATGAAAAACGATATTTAAATTTTTACGCCTTTTATTTAACTTCTTTTACATACAAAAAGAAAAAATATTTTTATTTTTTTTTTATTTTAATAATGGCGCTGAAGTTGGCCCTCCGAAAAATTGGACCTGGACGGAGTTGTTCATTTTGGCTCTTATATTTATCTGAAACACAAAACCCAAAAAAATGTTTAATCAGTATAACTGTAGCTATGTCCCGTACTAGAATAAAATTTTTTTGACAAAATGGCGCGGTTTTGAATTTGACACTCTAAAAATCGGTTTTTTCTGTTTTTTTAATGAAAAAAAAACTCGAAATAATTGAAATAGTAATATGATTCTAGTATGGGCGATAACCATTGATTTGTGAACTGTATATTAAAATTTCAGACGATTCGGTTGAATACTTTTTTTGTGTCAACACCAGGCCGAAAAAGTCGTTTCGAGATAAATGAGTTTAAAGTTTGAGGTACAGGAGCGCGCAGACTGCTCTCTACCTAGTTAATGGGTTGTAGACGCTATAATATTGGGAATTTTCGCATGAAAATTTCACAGCATATTCTTAAGGTACTATTCTTTCGAAATATCGAAAAATCAAAAAATCAATTTTTTGAAACTTCTAGGCCACCGAGTTCCCTTAAGTTATCTCCTTGTCGAATTCCTAATGTAACCGGAATGAACTCCGTCTTTGATCGCTGTTTTATTGTTGATATTTAATTCGCCAAAATATTATTTGGAGTTCTCTTCTTATTTAGCAGTCGTATCACATCATTCAATCGCACCCTGTCAAATGATTTTGTGTGATCGACGAAACATAAGTAAGCAGGTTTATTAAACTCTAAAGGCTTTTCTGTAATTTGTTACGTCACAGCAATTAATTATTGTTACGTCACTACCATAATTACTCTCACGGTTATCGCAATCTTGTCATCTATTATTCTTGGGGTTGAAATGAAATAAGGCAAGCCGTCTGTTAGGTAGTAACGAAGTTCGGATAAGTACCAGTTAAACATAAAAAAAAAATAACATGTTCCCGTCATAAAGCTATCAGCACATAGGATAGCTTTGTTAGCGTGATTTTAATTGTATAAATTTAAATAGTATTTGCAACAATTTTTACATTTTACATACAGCTAAGCAGGAATGATTTAATAATAGTGTAATAGCGACTAATACCTTTCGCTAAATAAACACTTATAATTCGAACGTAGGTGATTTGGAATTTCGGAACAATTAATAGAATTATATCGAGCGTAGTCATATGTAAATATGTTGACTACAATAAACCACTTTCTGAAAAACAACAACAGTCATATACAATAAACCAATTAGTGCATAGTATTTTTGACTACAGTTATGGCCAGAGAAATATCATACGTAGGAATAAAGTAGAGATCTAAACTTATTTGCACTTACGAGTACCAGGCTTTCTTAACTCAAAAATTGAAATTAGTGAAAATGTTTATTCTGACAAAAAGTTCTGAATATTTTCCGCTAAATGGCTTTTCTGAACGATATGTCCCGATATGTGCATTGCCTCGGATCTTGCAAACATTTTTTAAGAGTTTGCTGTTTTATGAAATCAGTTGTAACACACAACTATGCGCTTCAAAGTGGAGGTAAAAAATTAGAAAAATTCGATACGCTATTCAGTACCACCAAGATAAAATCGTGGAAATCGTCGAGTCGGATCGCTCTATGAATACTTCTTGCGCTATTCAAGAACTTAAAATTAATAAGTTTTAGCTAAGTCGGATAATCCATACAATATCGTCAAAATAAACGTCTTCAAACAATGCTAAGAATTCTCTACTTCATCTAATAGTTTCTTTCGAATTAATATTGGATAAATATAAATTTTTTTTAATGAAGGATTCACTGCAAGAGTGTCATAATCCAAAAACCGAAAATGAGGAAATCGACTCCAAAGTTGTTTATTTTCATCTAATCCTGTGCCATTAACAGATGAGCCATTTATACAGCATAAAAGACTCGATTGTGGTTATTTCTGCAGGCTTATATATTGTCGTAATTGGGCGATATGGAGCAACGCTCTATCAAGGAGAAGCTTGGGAGTGAAGAGCTAAGGCTAAGAGAGGTTAGCTACCACCAAAATATAAAGCTACGCCAGGTGAAGCCCTTACTAGGGCGATACAATTAAAAAAGGTTTAGAAAACTCACAAATCTCCCTAAGGATGAACGAAGAATGCTCACAGGCATTTTCATAGATTGGGATATGGTCCACTGACTCTTGTCGTTACTGCGGCCAATCCCCGGAGATACCAATACAACTTCTTCTTGAATGTGAAGCTATAATGCGGAGAAGATTGAGATATCTCGGCCGATTGCAGCCAGAAGAAAGGTATATACGCTCAGCTCAACACTGTTTTATCTTAGGCTTAATAATGGTAAGTGGGTTTGGATGAAGTATTGTAATGAGTAGAGTACACCTTATCTAATCTAATGTATCTATCTATCTAATTGTACAATTTGATACATATACATATTTCAAGAACATACAAATATTCATTCGACATGCTTCCCCATGTTAAAAATTCTAGGTTCCTCGAACGTGCAACGAACGTAATAAAACTTCTCTTCCATATTTATTCTCTTCGTTTGTAAGGCTTCTGCTGCAATTTTTCAACTTTTCTCCATCAACAAAAGAGGGCCGTAAAAAATATGTAAGAAAGTCTACGATTTGGCGTTACGAGTGCAAATTCAGTGATACTTCCGTGAGCTTTGTGAAAATTGAGTCTACAAACTTACAGGTCTACAAGTCATTCTTCTTCAATATGAGGCTTTTTCCAATTTAAATTTGTACGCTGAAAATGATGCTGTCCAAAAGTGTCTATCACGTGGTTATATTGGGAGAACTCAACTGATATTGAAATTAAATTCTTTGTCTTACACTACAGTAACCTTATAAAGAATAAAGTGGAATAAAACTCCATAAAACCATTTAAGCTCCAGTCTCTTATCAAAAAAAAAAATCAAAAACAATCATACACAAACAATCTGTATTATTTAACAATTATGGCTTTTTCTACGAATCGATTTCAAGTGAACTATCGCACATTTCTAAATTTTTACATTTAGACGAGTGTTTTTTCTCTGCCCGCCACTTTATGCGATTTGAATGGGTATTTGCGACTTTCGTAAATGGTAAATTTTTCGTCAATTAAACTCAAATCAATACTGATAATTGAAATCTTTGTGAGTATTTTTCAGCCATAAATTTCTTATAATTCGTATGTACGGAACATTTATTATTCAGCCAACTACAAATAAAGCATTTTGTTTATAATAAAGTACATTGCACACCAAAGCGTTAGCTTGTAAACTGTTGTACCCAGTGACCAAATGCCGCAGGGTTTTTTATTAAACAAATAATGTTTTTCATAGAATAAAAAAAAAAATAAATAATTGGCGCGTACACTTCTGTTAGGTGTTTGGCCGAGCTCCTCCTCCTATTTGTGGTGTGCGTCTTGATGTTGTTCCACAAATGGAGGGACCTACAGTTTCAAGCCGACTCCGAACGGCAGATATTTTTATGAGGAGCTTTTTCATGGCAGAAATACACTCGGAGGTTTGCCATTGCCTGCCGAGGGGCGACCGCTATTAGAAAAATGTTTTTATTAATTTTGCTTTCACCGAGATTCGAACCAACGACCTCTCTGTGAATTCCGAATGGTAATCACGCAATCACGTAGAGCAACCGCTGCTAGTCCCTAAAGCATGTTAGAGAAGTCGTTTGTGAACTCAAGAGTTGGACAACTACTCTAATTTTTTTTTAAATCCTATTGAGCTGGTTATATTCTCCTTTAATCAAGTATATACTAATTTTTTTCTTTCACCTTTTTTCATATTCTATTCAGCTCAATAAGATTTAAAAAAAATTAGAGTAGTTGTCCAACTCTTGAGTTCACAAACGACTTCTCTAACATGCTTTAGGGACTAGCAGCGGTTGCTCTACTACAGACATAAAACTTCAAAATATTGGGTGTTCTTCAGCCGCATGAGAACTATCGATATCGATTACTGAGAATAGCAAACTTTGTTGGCAGTTTTGTGCGGTAAAATTATTTAACTTCAGAACAAAGCTTCCGAATTGTGGAAATTCACTTTGAAAAAAATTTGTTCACGAAGAGAGCGAAGAGTTAAAGAAGACGCCGAGCTGTCAATTCGTCGTCGTTTTCAATTTATTGACCTTGATGCTTCGACTACAAGGCTTACGTGCCTATAAAATGCAGTTTATGCAAGAATTGAAGCATTTTATCTGATTGAGCTCATTTATATTAACTTTAACTTAAATTGTAATACTAAAAGGGCGATCCTTACAAATGACTTGTTGATTAATTGGATAATCGATAACTATTGAGTTTAGTCGACAAAACCAAATCGTATTGGATGTTCATCAACTACCTTCCCAAGGGCACTGCAGACCTCCCCTTTCGATGTACTATGACAAGCACTAGCTCATTGTCCTCTTTTAGACTTCAATAGTTGGATTGCTGGGGATGTGGCAGAAAGAACACAATTTGTGTTGTTGACATCTCATTCTTTGTCAACTCTAGGAATACTATAAAAACTAAGTAGAGTCGAATCATGTTCACACTCATCACTAACAGAAATGAAAAATATGAAAAAATGCCGGTATGAGATCATTAGGTCGACGGCATTTAGTAGCCCGTAAGTATAGAATATGCGTTGGGTCTTAAACGTTCAAACGTCTTTACGTGTTGTTGACTGTTACTATAACACTTTATCATCTTACAACAAATTTCAGCAAATAAGAAAATTTTGATATTAACACAGCAAATTAAATTGGAAATGACGTTTATTTGCCTAACAACAGATACTAAGTTTATGATAAGAAACCTTTTAGCAAATCGCGTATTGCTAGGATATGACCTTCTAAAAGAAAAAAATATCAAACTTATGTATGTATGTGTGTAAGCACAAAAGTAATTAAAGCTGCCATGCCGATAAGAGTTGTAAACTTGTTTGCTTATTTTTTGCAAATACTGTGCGTATCCAATATAATTGCTTGTCTACAATAAATCCATTACCGTTAGAGTAATTGAAAAACCAAATCTTCACGTGAACAACGCGAATATCAAGAATTATTGTTTATTGCTTACCCTGCAGGAAAATTTTGTAAAGGGTTTTCCAATAAGAGGTGTTATTTTGATATTCAAAGAAAAATGCTATTTTTTAATATAAATGATATGCCGCAAATGACCACCACGGCCAGGCTTACAACACAATATCCTTTTTATGAAATTTTCCATAACCGAATTGCGAAGTGACTGCCCTATGTCCTCGATAGCCTCACGAATTCCATCTTTGAGGTCTTAAATTGACCCTGAGCTGTTGGCGTAGACCTTCTCTTTCACGTGGCTTCGACGAAAAAAGTCACAAGGTGTTAAATCACAAGATCTCGGTGGCCAATTGTGATCACCTCTTCGAGAGATAACACGGTCCGGAAGCTTTTCCCATAAAAGATCAATGGTTTCGTTGCTTGTGTGGCACCTAGCGCCGTCTTGTTGAAAATAAACGTTGTCCAGATCAATACCATACAATTCCGGCCATAAAAAATCGTTAATCATTTCTCCTTTTTAACACCTAAAACATATTGGAAAACCATTTAGTAACGAACTGGTGCACTTTTTTTGATTTTTTTTTTCCAAAAAATGATAAGTTTTACATGGCGTTATCCCAGGAAATGTTAATTTGTAACATTTTCTACAGTTGAGAGTATAGGTATGATAGGATTTCAAAAGCGGAATGCAAAATACCCATTAAGAAAATGGCAAAAATGCCAAAAAGGCGATAAATGTAAAAAATAATAAATAAAAAATTGAAAATTAAGCATTTTAAAATTGAAACTCATAGCAAATAAATTAATTAAATATTTTTAAACCAGATATTTTTACTATATTCGCTCTATGAGAAATTCCAATTTGCATTCATTGAGGCCTTCACATGGCTGGTAGTAGCTACCACTGATTATGAATTATGACAAATCTTGTCACTTCGCGATCGAGGAGCTCAAAAATTTACCACGAAAGGTCATTGGCAAAAGCAAAGTGAAATTTCATTTTGCGTAGAAGTTACCAAGAGTGATAGAATATAAAATTGCACAGATGGAATTTGAAAAAATGTCAAACTTTATCGGAAATAAAAGATAGAGTAAACAAGGAGATTTCAAAGTAGCGAAGATTTTCAAAAAAGGTGTTAAATAAAAAAGTAAAAATTAAAGAATCTAGCACTAATTCTGTCAAATTCACTGAGAGCTGAGTAGCGCGGTACCGCAATAACAAAATTAGCCATCACCAGACATCAATCCAAATCAAGAGCGTAAGCAATAAATTTAACGAGCGGAAAATTTGCCATCACTTACACAAGCCGACAAAAGACATGAACTATATTTTATATACTCAGTTTTTTGTTGAACAATTTTCCATTTTATCGTTTTTGACTATAAACTGCTAATTTCATATTGCCGAAAGAGGCAAAAGTGCGTAAAATGTCAGATTCCATAAAAAATAAATTTGTTTGTTTACAAAAAGTTGAATCACATATTTTCAAGTTGGATAATTTTTGCAGACTAAATTTTCTCCAGCTCAAAATGAGCATCAAATTGTCACTTTGCTCTCTCAATTTTTGAGTGATCGATAATTAAAAAAATTAAATTAAATTAAGGGGGGGGTAACGTTAATTCATGGAAAAAAAGGCACATTTTTATGATTTTTTTTTGATGACACAGTTAAAATTTATTCGTCAAATCTTTTACTACATAAAACTATAGCATTTGAAGTATATTTTGTGAAATTTTCATCCAAAAATATTTAAAAATACGGCAATGGCAGAAATTATTCGGACGCATCTCAAAAAAAAGTAGTTTTGCGGTGCCCCTCATAGCTCGGTGTTAAATCATCTGAAATCAAAAAACCAAAGTTATTTCGTTAGATAATCGTTTTCTCCGGGTAACGCCGAGAGGGTTTTTTGAAATTAAAAATTTTTCGATTTTTGGGAACACGTTAAAGTCAAAAACACGATTTTCGCGTAAAAAAACGGTGAATTAGTTACCGTAAAAACAAAAGTATCAACAAATTCGAAAAAACTCTTTGGCGTTACCTTGTAAAACATCTACAGAAAAAGTGTTCAAAATTTCAAAAGGATCGGTGCAGTAGTTTCAAAGTTATGAGGGGCACCGACTTTGAAAACGTAAGTTGTGGGAAAAACGCTTTAAAGTACAAATGGCGCGCGGTTGAGCCAGGTAGGTAGCAACACTTACATGGCTGTATCTTTGTAAGTTTTGCTCCGATTCATCTAAAATTTTCACAGAATATTCTTGAAAGGTTCTTCATTTAAAAAACCAAATAAAAAAAAAATGCAAAAAAAAAAATTTAAAAACGTTACTGCAAAATTTTTTCTATCTTTTAATGAACATTTAAAAAGAATAAAAAATTTGTGTACTATTTAAAATAAGTTGAAGAAAATGTTTAACATAGAAATTAATAGAGTGCTGCAACGCTGGAGTTTCCAACTGGCGTACAAGATACAGCTCGTAATTATTATCTAAAGCAAAAAATTCAAATGGATTGCTAATTATCATGATTTTTTATTCTAGATGAACTAAGAAAACTGAGAGAAATTCCAAAATTTCAACTTTTTGGAGGTTTTAAAGAAAAAAATGTCTTTCTATAAAACAAAAATCTCTTCAACTTGGTATAAAAATCTTGAAAAATTTTTTTTATCTATTTTGTTAGTTCAAATAGAAGAGAATTTAATACTGAAGGGAACAAGGTATGATTCATTTCAAAAGGTTCATTAGTTTTTTTTCATTCATGTACGCCAATTCAAAAAAATCATAAAAATGAAAAGTCGAGAAAAGAAGATAAAGTTTGTACTATAGCTGTCCGGTCACAGCGTAACTACCTAACGCTCGCCTACCTTTGGCTTTGTATCTACGGAAATACTGAGAATTAGGCTCTGTAACTTTGTGTGAATATTCTGAAATATATTAGGAATCGCTTAAAACAAAAAAAAAAATTGATTTTTTTGACCTTATAAACCAGGCTCCCCCTTAAGTTAAAAAATGCAAAACAAAACTACTTAAAATTAGCCCTCATCCATAGTTTTATTGAAATCTTACCCATTTTCATTTCTTTAGATGAATAAAATTGTATGCCAGAGTTCCAGCTTTCTCTCTCGTTTAGGCTGTGTTTACTAAATTTTTAGTCTAGTCATATAACAGCTTCAACTTAAGAGGCAATAGGTATAAGGGACAGTAAAAAGAAAACCATTAATATTCCAATAGATGGCTTTAGAGATCTACATATAATATATCACGCGTTGTATAAATGCGAACGAGTTACGACAGATGGCTTCAGAAAAGAAAGACATCGTATTAAAAGAAATTTTTCAAGAATTTTGAGGTTTCTTGACTCGGCGTTGTTTGTGAGTCCGTCAAAGATATACCTACGTCAAGATACGCCATATGTTTTTTCGCAAAAAAAGTTTAGACTTATGTATTTCTACATTAACTGCAAGTAATCTCATTAACTGTGCATAAACTTGATCAAATAAATAAAAAAAATTGTATTTCCGCATAAAATTTACATTTTTCAATGATTGGCCTACTAATTCTGCATGGATGAAATATCTCCTATAAACATTTTATAAGAGATTTTTTCAACACTGGATGAGAATTGTCCAACAATCACTCAATGTGCCTCGTTTTCATGCTTTATGCGTTGCATTTCTGAATTCAAATAACAAAGCAATCAGATATTTCTCTCCTTAATAATACCTTTTCATCGAAGACGAACGCTGAGTTTGAAGGTTTTGGGTTTGAGAGAATTATCAATTGCTTCCATTGAGTGTTTGATAAAAAATTTGCTTAAGCCAAGGCAAATCTATTAAAGCTGATAGCAGTAGAAAGAAGAATGTGAAGTATCGAGAGTTTGTTTTAAGAGCTTAAGAACTTGAAACGATAATACTAAACAGAAATAATATAAATATATTTTTAATTTTCATACTTTTCTTCTAAGCTGATTATTATTATTATTATTATTATTAGAAGGTCATTACGCAGCTAAGCGATACGCAATATGCGAAATTTTACTAGTTCTGAACCTGGCATTTTTTCCATCATTTAGAGTTTTCCTGCAGGGTATGACAATCAACAATCATACATATCCATGTACTTGCATAGACACAACATGATATTCCTCAAATGAATAGAAGTGTTGGTAGTTAGTCGTATGAGTACGTTTTATGATAAATTATTTGTGTGTTGTCAATTACATGCATCAATCACAACAAATATAGTCATAAAATACGATTATATGCCTTCTGGTTTGATTGATTTTTGTTAGCGATTTTTCACTGCTCTAAACGCCACTCAAATTAGAAAAATAGCTATTTATTATTAAATTTTTTTTTATTGGCCGTTTTCAACAATATTGTGTTGTGCGGTGGCGCGCAAATCACAGCCAACAGCGATTTTTCACATTTAAATGAGAAATCACCAGCCGCTAAACGCACGTCTCGCACGATCTAAACGTAATAATAATAACAATAAACAGTTTTAGTTACTTGATACAAATTCAAAAACAGCAAATTCAACAAAAAACACACCCTAAAAGCTGCTTCACCAGTTATCGTGCGAATTTCGAGCAATAATAGCAATAAATATTTTAAGTAGCCAAATAAATGTGCGCAAATACTAACAGATACTTTCAATTGAACCGATTAAAATTTATTGTGTGTACATATTTGCAAAGTGTTTTGGTCTGACGGCGTACTTTATTAGCCTACAGACCCTGAGGCTAACCAATCCACCCACCTCAAAAACAATCTATCGCGCTTTCCATCGTAAAAGTCGCAGCAAATATTATACATACATTTCAAGTATTCTAATCATGCGATCGCGACATGGGCACACGCTAAGCCAACAGTAAAAACGATTAGAAATACAATTATTTACAATTCATAGCAACAATAAAGCAAAACCTAGTTATGAGCTTTTTAACAGTCAAAAAATAAACAGAGCAGTGAACGCACTAGAAAATTGCAATAGCGCTGCGACAAGGTCGGATATATTTCTTTGATTAGTTGCTAAGGCCAGAAAATGACATTTATAAACTTGATCAGGGTCTCTAACAGTAGTAACGGAGTATGTGCTATTTGGATGGGGTCAGATCTAAGGGAATTTTAACTGATTTGATGAGGTAATTTTATAAAATACGAATTTCTTCACATACTGGATCACTGGCCCTTGAAAACACCCTTTTTCGCTTAGTTATCTAACTGATACTCGTACATATGTCAAACAGTTTTGTTGTGATGGCCCCTACATTTGAAACAGATAATTTTCTTGAACTTGAGACAAGTCCGTTTGGTGCGTGGTGAAAAGATTTCAGAGATGCGACCAAGATCAGACCGTTATCCGGCTCTCAGCGAATTTGAAAGAATCAGCTGATTGGCTGACATCACACATGTCGAGGCAGCGGTTTGTTTACGAAAAAATTTAAGATTGTGTTGGTGATATACGAAAAAAGCAAATTTGAAGTGAGTTGGTACAATTCTGTTGCTGTATCCCTGATGACATGGTAGCCGAAGTTCCTCTCACAATTTTGCTTCGGCCAAACCCTGTAATCAATCAGTGTTTGGGTGATAAACAAAAGTTTGAAAAATATTACGGCGAAGCTTCATTATCGATTAGAGCCACCGAGAACTGGCTTAGCTTATTTAATTTCGGTGAGTGAATGTGTGCGAAATGGAAGAGGCTGCAGGCATGACACTGAGCTTAGTGATTTTCCCAACTAAAAAAGCTTTTAAAATACAAGTGCATGCATTATTTTTTTCAAAACTTTATAATTTTTAAAGACTTATGCATACATATACTGGGAAAACATAGGGGTGATTAATTTTGCGCCATCTTGAACAAACAGAATCAAATCGCTGAGCGAACTAGTCTGGCAAAGCAATGCCGTCAGCTGGTATTCGCTATAACATTTCGCCCATTATAACAGAACCAAAACGAAATTCGTTTCAAAATCAAAATGTTGAGTTCTGTTTTTTCGATTAATTGAAATTATCCAAGTTTTAAATATCATGTTTTCAATATGCTAGGCATTTCTGCAAGTGAAGCAACGTTTGCGAAGGAGATTTGAGTTAAATTTTCCAGTGACGGTTGATTTTGTCGACCGGTGGCAGCGGTAAAATTAAAAATAAATCTATTCTCGACGAATTTCGTCAGACGAAATTATACGTCAGACGTCAAATACTGCAATGTGTTTTAATTTTGACAACGAAGTTTCACCAGACGAAGTTGATTCTGCTTATACTATAAAGCTGATGTCGGGTAGGGTAATTTCAAAAGCGCTTGATAAAATTCCAATTCTTTTTTTTCTAAATTAAAGCAAATTTTACTATCGCATACATTTTGTACTGTAACACTCTTTCTAAGGCGTAAAGTACTAAGTACTATAGTACTATATTTCTTTGACTTTGAGAAGCTTAAGACCGAGGGGAAGAATCTGAGCAAGTGGACAAAACAATTTGTATCTACTGTTTATAGACGCAATACAGGATTGAATGCTTCTCTTTTGGGAAGCCAGTTTTCGAAAATATTGATAAAATCATGGAAATTTTCTTTGCCAAAACTCGATATATTTCTTTTTAAGAAGTTCATATTTAAGGGGTTACATGGGTTTCGTTGGTTCAAAAAATCGATTTATTTAATTTTTTTCTTATTAATTTCCACAACTTCTCAGGAATATTATCCTAAATTTTCAAGTCGATCCGAATAATAAATTCGGAGATACAGCCTTTGGAATGTGTGCGCTCCAAGCCACTTTTATTGTTACTCAAAAATTTAAACGCGTTTTTCTCAGAACTGTGTTTTCAAAGTCGGTTGTCAAATGTTCTCGAAAACTACTCAACCGATCTTGATGAGATTTTACACAGGTGTTCGAAATACAATTTACTCGGGCTTGAACGAAGGATTTTGTTTTTTTTTTTCAATTACAACTATTTAAAAAAAACAAAATGTCAAGCAAATTTGACCGAAATTTTCATATTTTTGGAAAAATGTCTGTCAAAATCCCAATTTTTACTTTTTTTTTTCTTTCCTTCGTTCAAGCACGAGTTTATGGTCTTAACTAAAGTGCTTATTTTTGTTTTTTCATTTTTGATGAGTCTGCCAGGAGTTATGCTGACAACGCGGACGCACCTTTTTTTCGAGGGGTCACCGGGAATGACGTCACAATGAAGGAGTTTAATTTTTATGTTGTTGAAAATTTCAGAAATTATTCTTTAAATATGTATCTATAAGACAGAAAAAAGTTTGAATTAAATAAATAATTTTTTACATAGAAAGAAAAATATTGAAACTAGGCCTTTTTTTACCCGACGAAACCCATGTAACCCCTTAACATTAATTATAAATAGTAGATATCATTCCTCAGTATTAAACCAAAATAAACAAACCTGCATACCCAGAATTCTGACTAACAAATTTTAAATTTTGATGATTTATTTTTTTTTTTTTTGATATTTTAGAAAGTTTGAAATTATCATTTGTATGGTTTTTGTTGTATAATATTATGAACTATATTTTTATAAAAAATAAAATAAAATAAAAATAAATAGTCGAAGCCGTTTAATACTTATATGTCGCACTGCTATTAATGTGTCCACCATTCTGCCTTTATAGGGTGTTTTTTTTTTAACTGCATGAAAACTATCGATATCTATAATTATGGTTTGGCAGCTGAGAATGACCAACAAAATGGTTTGACATTCCTGTTCAGTACGGTTTGGCAAGTCATCATGAGTCATTTGACACCAGAAAAAATTCCCATATTATAGAAATTAACTGTGAAAAAAATAAATCTGTTCGCGAAGTTCATAGAGCGCTTCGTACATTTTACAAGCGGTTTACACACTGGCGGCATCATTGGTCCTTATTTCTTTCGAAATGAGGAAGAAGCTGACGCTGCAGTGAGTGGCGAATGCTAACGGGCCATGCTGGCTGAATTCCAAAAATTAAACAACCAAACATCCACGACGTTTGGGCTCTCCATACAGCGTGCTTAACCTTCGATCCATTGTGCTAATCTAATGGACCGTAAACTGTAGCCGCTGCGGACATATGCCGGTTATCACATTCAATAAATAAGTGTCATGAAGCCATCCACCAGATGCTAATCAAAAATAGTTCATTCAAACAATATTTCTGCTTGGTATTATCATTTCAAGTTCTTAAGCTCTTAAAAACTCCCGTTAAGTATTACACAATACGGAGTACTCCTATATATTACTAATAGGTGTATTAATATTAGATGCTAAATGCCCTTATTTACGGAAAGCTGCCGACAAATATTTAGCCAACGATTACTACTAAAGCACTGAAAAGTAATAAATGTCTGCTGAGGAATTATGTGTTTGGCTACGTTAAAATTCATCAATCATGTCAAGCGTTATTGATTAGAAAAATAATGGGAAAATTTGGAATATTTTTTATATTTGCATTGAAAATGATCGATCGATAAAAAAAATCTAAATTCCCATAAAAAAATTATCTGATAATTTATTTAAGATACATAACCAATAAATGTATTTCCATTACCTTCATCAAATAAATGTTTCACTTTCATATGAAACATCTAATTTAAACTCACTTTCTTTTCCTTCTTTCCAGTTGGCAACCCGCTCGATCGAACCCTCATTCGGCCTGCTCTTCGGCGATTTACTGCGTGATCTCGATGTCGGCACCACCGGCGCTGCAATTATTATGAGTACGCTCGACGTGTGTATGAATTTCTCAGGTCTCTTCGTCGGCCCTCTACTCAAGGAGTTCTCCTACCGAAAAGTGGCTATCGCTGGTTCATTACTTTGTGGCATCGGCTTGGCTGCCACTTCACCCGCCGCCAGCATGCCTCACATACTCAGCACGTATAGTGTGATTAATGGCATAGGCGTCGGTCTATCCACATCCGCCGCCTTTGTAGCGCTCAATCACTACTTCAAGTACAAAAGAGGCCAAGCTGTTGGCTTATCCATGGCCGGCACTGCCTTGGGTATGCTTATTATGCCACAATTGGTACGTGTGTTGCTCGAAGCGTTCGGTTTCCGTGGTGCTGTGCTGATGTTGGCCGGTATCGCATTGAATTCCACAGTAGGTGCCGTGCTCTTACAACCTGCCAAATGGCATATGATAGAGGAGGTGATTGATGAGGAAATGATGACAGTGCCGGTGTCACCGCCCACTCCGCCCACACCCGATGTTAAAATCATACGTGAAGATGGAAACGAAGAAGACGCATTGCCCGAGTTGAATACGTTACTCTTTCCCAAAAAGCAATATATGCGTAAGAATTACTCCGAAATGGCGATGAACACTATGAATGGTACTCGTATTGGTATGCCAAAGCGTCCCACTTTCCCGCGCATCATGTCACTAGCCGGCGTACAATCAGCAGTGAATAACAGTCACTCCCACGCAGATGTAAATACAACGCTGCGCAATCGCAAACATTCTGTTACATCGAATCTGTCTTATATGGACTTCACTGGTTCGATTCTACAAGTGCACATGAATGTGGGCGACGAAGAGTTTGAGCGTAACGATCGCGAGCTGAAGCGTGTGAATACTGCGGCGAGTGGTATGGCGAATGCGCATCGTGATTCCTTTATTAAAATGCGTCCAACAGGGACTGATAAGTATGAAGAGTCACCGGAAAAAGAGGCAGAGAAAAAACCTGGCTTCTGGCGACGTTTTGCTGATCTCATGGATGTTGATTTATTACGTGATAAAAAATTTCTAAATATACTCTTTGGGCTGTCGATTTTCTATGTCGGCGAGATGAATTTCAAAATGGTTACGCCGTTCTTTTTTGCCAATCTCGGCTACAACAAAACAGATGTGGCTTTCTGCCTATCAATAACGGCAATCACAGATATTGCAGCCCGTATAATACTCCCGCCAATATTCGATCGCACTAGTATCAAAAAGCGTACTGTGTTCCTAGTCTCAATCATCTTTGTGGGTATCACCCGTTCGAGTAAGTATTATTGATGAGCTCTTGTAGGCATTTAAATATTATAGAAATTAGAATAATAGAAGTATGTGTTCAAAATCGAAGACTGGTGGCGCGTAATGAAGACGTCAGCTGATTGGCTGAAAAGGCTAAAAGACGTAGGTTTCAGATTTCAATTGCATTTAAATGTCCAACTAGCTGCGGAGTCTTGATTAGCAAGGCGGATCTTTGACATTTCGAAATTACATAACTTAAAATTAAAACGCGTCCACGCCCTTCTTTCCATAAACCACGAAAAATAAATAGACTCGTCTTGCACTCCATCTTCTCATTTCATCCTTATCACGAAGTTGAGTTAGGAAATACTAAAAATATGTGAGCAAATAACCCAGTAACGGCCCAGTGTAAAGACTTGATCAATTTTCCTACGATCACAGTTGTCGTAGAATAAGGATGGGATAGCAAACTCTCAAATGAGGCTCCAGCCGTAAAAGTTTTCAATTAGCGTCAGCTTGATCATGAAAAAACTTGCTGTAACGCTTGAATTAATCTGAAATACTTCGTCCACACCGAGACTAGTAGAGAAACTTGTCCTCAGAGCTGATCATTTTGATAAGTACTTATATCCATAAGTGGTCAACTTTTTCAAGACTTGGGCATAGCCTAGTGTAGTTTTTGAGATCTTTTCTTCAACAGGAAGATATCTTAAGTTTGTTCCTTTATTCAGAGCGTTTACAAAATAGGAACATGTACCCGGATTTTCAAAATGAATGAAAAACAGATTTTTGCAGGGTCGAATGTGTTTAAAGATGAAACTCGACTCAGGCTCAGTGGCTATGCCAAATTGTTGCATTAGAACTCTCACTAATCCCCATTACACCCCAAAAAATTAACTACTGGGTAAGGCTTGTGGGTAAGGGACATAATCTGGCCATACTTCTACAAATTGCCTACAAAAAGTAGGTCAGTGCTAGGCTTAGGTGAGAGTGGGAGAAACGAGAATTGAGGTGGTGTTACATGAGCTTCGGGGTGAGTTCGTTTACGGGTGTATGTATTCGAGTTTTAAAGCTTCTAAAGGTGGAACACCCTAGCGTAGTGCGGCAAAGCTCTTTTGGATAAATTTATTGGGTCTTGTAACTCAGGTACGCTTGTAAAGAGTTGATCTTATGTGAACAGCTTGTTGTGCTTTGCATGACTGTGGTATTCACGTACTGTTCGCTTTAAATTTACCACTGCATAAGCCCCTTGAGAGATGAAGCGACCAGCTTGGCAAATAAAATGATAAATAACAGCACAACTTGTTGCATACTTACAGATGGGAAGGATAAGAAGCCGGCTATTACGAGTTCTGCCAAAAAACGTCCACACCAGCTATTTCACTCTATAGGGCCACAATTCAAAAATTGCATGACGGTTCAATATACACCAGATGTCATCTGTGCATCGACCATTTATATGTCATATATTCCTATTATAGGGATTAGAACAAATCGCATTAATAGGGCAATTACTAAGTTAGTGATTATCTATTGTTAAGAGTTGTGACCTATAAATGCGCACGCATCTCAAATTTATAGCAACTAATCTCAAAAAAAGTGAATGGTTTTAAATACTCCTCCACTTATTTTTAGTTATGGCTGAGCAAACCGACTGGACACAGCTTATGATTTGGCTATCGATTTGCGGTTTCTTCCGTGGCTCCGCTTTGGCCAATTTCACACTAACTGTTTCCGAGTACTGTTCGCTGGAGAAATTACCCTCGGCCTTCGGTTGGCATTTGGTAGGCAAAGCTGTATTTGTCATCTGTCTGGGACCGCTGATCGGTAAGTAAATAAGTGGTATACTTTGATTATGGTTACGTTTTTAATTTTCACCAATAGCCTGACTGTAGTTAGCAGCTGTGTCAAGTTCCAAAAATATCAAGCATTAACAACGCAAAAGAGATTACTCATGCGGCATTTTTTTAATTTTCAATATTTGACGCTGTTTGTATTTTTGTGTAAAGAAAGTAATCTGCAAGTTTCACATTTTTAATTTCAGTTTTTGCAGTATATCACAGAAAAAATATATTTGTGTTAAAAAAACGAAAAAGTAATTTGATGAACGAAAATTCCACCGTACAAAACTTAGTTATTGATCCTTATTTTAAGGTTTTAGTTGTGGCGCTGTCTGCGCCTGTAAAAAGGATTGTTTAGTTCCACAAGTATGCAAAAATTGCTACAATCTCTTCTTTTATGCTGTATAAAAAATTCATGGCGATATCTCTTAATAGTAACTCATAGATTAAAATATCTTTACTTTTAGGACAGGAAGCCTTAGTAAATTGAAAACTTTGAAACCGTTTTTCTCAACATTTTGGTTGTTTTGATAATCTAGTAAAAAATTGTAACATAAGTAGTATTTTCTATCGGGTGTTTCTTTAAGAACTTGAGCACTTAAAATGATAATATAAAACAGAAATATTGTTGGAATGAACTTGTTTTTATTATAATCTGGTGAAAAACAATGGATGTATTCCATACATATTTTTTCTCTTAAATGAATTAAATAGCTTTAAGTAAAAATATTGCTTAATGTTTAAAAATTAGATCGCAATAAAGAAATGGACTTAAAAAAAAATAATTATAATCTGGCAGATAATCTCTGGACATTTATTTTTTAAGTATGATATCCGGGATACATACATATCGCACCCTAAATACAAAAGGGTCACAACTCAAAATGTACCTTCTGCTCAAATATGAACGAGACGTTATCAATAAAACGGTCCGCGGATGACATATGGCCAAAAGAAATTTTTTGTTTTTTGGTAGGACTGTTATAAGCTTACATGGCAAATTTCAGCGTGATATGTCACATAGTTTGCTTTCTGTGCTACTGTAAACAAGTCAAGCTCGAGTGTGGAAAATTTTGAGTTGTGACCCTTTTGTATTTAGGGTGCGATATGTCCACCTTGGCTATGAGTTACATGGTCCATCAGTTGAATTTTTCATTATTTTTTCCATAAATCTGGATACGAGAGGTGCCTTTTATATGTCGGGATTAGAGAACAAAAACAAATTTTAATCATCGAAAATCACTTTATTGTTTTTCAAAATATTTTCTATGAAGATCTATGCATTTTTGCATGCGTTTAAACCAATTCTCGAAGCACTTTTGCCACTCTGAATGAGGTACCTCCAAAACATGCATTCTGAATGCCGCAACCGGTTCTTCAGGTGTCTAAAAACGTTGACCTCTCAGTTTGTTTTTTACGTACGGGAATAAAAAGAAATCATTCGGTGCCAAGTCAGGACTATACGGCGGATGACCCATTAATTCAATGTTTTGGGTGCTCGCATTGTCCTGGTGAAGAGTGATCCGTCTTTGGCGATTGGTTTTCCTAATTTCTTGGAAGACAACTGGCAAACAAATGGTGGTGTACCACTCAGAATTTACTGTTCTGCGTTGTTCTAGTGGTACGGTTGCGACATGTCCAGTTTTTCCGAAAAAACAGGCGACCATTTGCTTGGAAGTGCTTCGTGCGCGAACAACTTTTGTTGGATTTGGTTCATCTTGAAACACCCATACAGTCGACTGCTGTTTACTTTCGTAAAAGCCAAAAAATATCAAACTTTGCGATACAGCTGTTTTTTTTTTTTTTTTTTTTTGTTTTCAAAGTAAATTTTCACAATTTGGAAGCGTTGTTCCGGCGTCAAACAATTCATGAAGACTTGCCAAATCATACTGAACAGAAATTTCACCACAGTTTGCCATTCTCAGCTGTTAAACAGTTATCGATATCGCTAGTTCTTCTGCAACAAAAAAACACCCAAATTACGTTAACAAACTGAGTTATGTAACTCCATTCTGAAAGAGAGTTTACAAGCTTTGATACAATAACAATTGCATGGGAATTTAAGCACTTAAACGCAATGCTAAACTGCACTTAAGCTTAAACTACAGTTAAGAGTCGGTGGAAACAGGCTATTATCCTATTGTCATTCTATTTGCTTATATCTTTTATTATCAACCCTTTCAACAGGTCTGATTCGTGACGTCACCACCAGCTATCCCATCTGTATACACGCACAAACAGTTTGTATATTCCTTTGTGTAATCGCCTGGACGATCGAGTATGCGATCACATATTTGAATGAGAGAAAGGCGGCGGCGGCGGAAGATGATAATAATGCCACAATTGGACCTGAGACTACCATAAAACACTAACACGTGCTTAATATGCTAGAGAGATATTTTTATAAGAACATTTTGGCGGAGCTCAGTATGAGAAATACATGCATATACCTACACACACACATACATATATACATAGTATATAGATACACATATATTGAATTTGGGCTAGAATGAGATACAATGAAAATCAGTTATTTACAAAATGTAAAAATGTAAATTAATTAAGAAATTAGTGTGTACGTATGTATGTGAGTTAGAGTTTAATAAATAAGCGAGGTTCACACTTAATGAAATGAGAAATAATGAAGTGCATATATCCACATACCTACTTATATGTACATACATACATACATGTATAGTATGTGTGAAATGTGCGATTTTCAATGTGATAGTTCAAATTATGCTTATAGATCGTAAGGCTAAGAATACGTTGAAGGCGTCTGTCAGTGTTGCACTGAAATTGTACTCTTTTTTATACAACTTTCTAACGAACATAATGCAATGTACTTGCAGAAGAAGAAAATGTTAGAAAATGAACATAGAACTTGAGCGTTGAGCGTGAGAGCGAGAAGATTTTAAAACACAAAGCGGAAGTATTACTTAAATATGTAAAAAACAAATAAATGCCTAATTGAAGATTAGTTTCAATAACCCTGATTTTGTGGGTATGTACGTGAATGTATAACTCCAAGGGAGCCTTGCGGTACTTAGTTTGGAGAAAATCGTTAATTCAAATACATACCTGCACTGCATACATACATACATATAAGTAAATAGGCATTATTAGTATTTTTTTATTTCACCCTACTTTGTTTTTATTACTTCTTTAAAATACAGTTGTGTTTTTTATTTGTATTTATTATTAATAATTTTTATTTTTTTTGTGAGAAAAAATCGAACTTTCTATCTTTTTGCATTATTTGAAGAAAAACGTATAGCTTATTTAATGGAAGAGTAAATATTCGAACTTGAATATTTTAAAATTAAGTAAATAATTTTGTAATAGTATTTAACACTCAAGTAACTTAAATAAAATATTCAACTAAGTTTATTAGAACAAACTGTTGGATGGAAATGAACAGAACAGACTACTAAAAACGCCACCATTAACGCGGTTTTTCTATATTTAAAGTAAACATTTGCCAGTACTTATACTAAAAGAGGAAAATGTAAATTTTAGATTAAAAAAATCGAATGATATGTATGTGCATACATACGTATGTTTATATACATAAAAATGATAGATTTATTTAATAAATTAAAAACAAAACAATTAAATATTATGCGTTTTGATTGCAACCAAGCATTGATAAGTGTTAACTGGCAGATATCCAAATACATAGATGGTTTATATTGTTTCCCACGTCGGTCCATTCTACGTAATTGGAACGACCCGTATTTTGTCAATAGATGTCGTTGGAGTCATCTATCTCCAGCGCTACCAATCCACATTGTGTCATATCATATGGTGTTAGAAAGGTTACATTTTAAGCTTCATTTAACCAAAAAAAATTAAATTCGGAGAAGTTTAAAAAAAGTTATAGCTGTTAAAAAATGTGTGAAAATAATGAAGAAATTCGCTATATTTTGAAATTTTTGTATAAAAAAGGGAAGAATGCCACGAAAGCCACCAATGAAAATTGTGAAGTTTACGGAGACGATGCTGTATCAGTTCGTTTAGCACAAGAATGGTTCGCTCGCTTCCGTTCTGGAAATTTCGATGTAAAAGATGCACCTCGCTCCGGTCGACCTATCGTTGAAAAAGTCGATGAAATTATGGAAAAGATTCACCAGGACCGTCACATAAGCTGCCATGACATCACCAAGGCACTAAACATTCATCATCAAACGGTTTTGAACCATTTAAAAAAGGCTGGTTACAAAAAGAAGCTCGATGTTTGGGTACCACATGAATTGTCTGTGAAAAATTTAATGGACCGAATTAACATCTGCGATTCTTTGCTGAAACGAAATGAAATCGAACCATTTCTGAAGCGAATGGTAACAGGAGACGAAAAGTGGATCAAATACGATAATAATGTGCGAAAAAGATCATGATGCAAGGGTGGTGAAGCTCAACAAATGGTCGCAAAGTCAGGATTGACACCTCGAAAGGTTATTCTGTGTGTTTGGTGGGATTGGAAAGGAATCATCCACTATGAGCTGCTCCAGCCTGCTTGAACGATTGGTTATACACATTACTGTCAACAACTGATGCGATTGAAGCAAGCAAGCAATCAAAAAAAAAGGCCAGAACTGATCAGCAGAAAGGGCGTCGTCTTCCATCAGGACAACGCTAGGCCACACACATCTTTGATGACTCGGCAAAAACTGGGAGAGGTTGGCTGCGAAGTTTTGATGCATCCACCATATAGCCCTGACCTTGCACCATCGGACTACCATTTGTTTCGGTCAATGCAGAACTCCCTTAGTGGAGTAAAGTTGGCTTCAAGAGAAGCCTGTGAAAATTACTTGTCGCAGTTTTTCACCGAGAAACCACAAAAGTTTTACACTGATGGAATAATGTCTCTAGAAGAAAAATGGCAAAAGGTGGTCGACCAAAATGGTACATATTTGGTTTAATAAAGTTCATTATAACTATAAAAAAAAATGAGTTGAAGTTTGATTAGAAATATGAAAAGACTCTTTCGACTACCCAATATATCCGGCCAAGGACTGGCGCATCAGCAGCATTCATTGTGCAGGTATGGGAAATGTTTATGCTCCTACAACAACAACAACATTGTTTCATATTGAGGTTGAATACGAGTGCTGTCTTTTATATTTTGCGGTCAATAATGAATATCAAAATATTCGCCTTGAAAGTCAATATACTTCTGCACTCGCTTGAACTAATTTTTAAGGGGTTCCGGTGGTCTAGAATTTTCAAAAAATCGAAGCAGCACGAATTTCTCTCCTTGAGAGATATAGGGTGGAGAAATAAGAACATGAATATTAGGAGTAAAACACGTACATATATGCAAAAAATGTGTCCGCCTAATCATGACATATGCAGTCGAAACCCGTGCAGATGCGACCACAAGACAGCGTATCTTTACCACCACACAAATGCAAACGCTTAGAGCGGTTTGTATGCGCATAAGACTTGACCATATCAGAAACGAGAGATCCGTTCATTATGTGATGTTCAAGACATCTGCAAATTGAGTCGAAGACGTCGGAAAGAATGGCAAAAACATGTAAAGAGAATGGGACCTGACCGTTCAGCCAGAATCGCAATGGAGAATAAACCAGTAGCCAATAGACCACCATATGGAACCTTCTAAAACCATTGATCCTGACGGACTAAACATGTTGATGTTGAAAAAGCTGGATCCAGTGGATCTTCAATATGTCTATGGCCATTCTCATTATTCCAGACAAGTGGAAATCAGGTAGAGTGGTTCCACTACTGGAACCTGGGGAAACCCGTCAACCAAGGGAAGTCTTATCGTCCGATAACTCTATTTGCCCAAGTAGTGAAGGCTCTTGAAGCCCTTCTACTCCCACTCTACACGAAACATCTGACCCCGGCCTCACACCAGCATGGTTTCGGAAGAGAGCATAGGACCACCACGACACTCACCGTCATTAACACCCAGGTAAACCGCGGCCCCAACCAAAACCGCCCCTGCGAGAGGACTGTCCTAGTAGCATTGGGCCTGAAAAAGGCTTTCGATACAGTCAGCAGTGCCACGCTACTAGGTAATATCTTACAGCCGACACTCCCCCCAGAGCTGAAGAGGTGGACCGTGAACTATATGAGTGGTCGTCATGCGTCGGTGATATTTTGAGACCAAACATTCAAGCAAAGGAAAATAAAGCAAGGAGCTCCGAAAGGGGGTGTCTTTCACCCTTGCTTTTTAACCTCTATGTCTCGAAACTGCCCCAGCCACCAGAGGGAGTCTCCCTGGTCTCATACGCCGACGACTGCACGATAATGGTGTCGGGCAATGACATTGCTGGCCTGTGATGCAAAGTGAACAACCATCTCACCGATCTTTCTCAAGCGCTATTGCCACCAAAATCCAGAAACGCAACAAGGTTTTCAAATCGCTTGCCAGCAGCACGTGGGGCAAAGATAAAGATATAAGGACTGCGACAGGATGTCTTCTGATGTCCCCAATACAACATCTTCATTACGAGGTTCATACGCTACCTGGGAAGAAGTATAATAAACAAAGACAAAGACAAAGACAAATATTTTGACAAATACTGAAAATTTTTAATAAAAATCACACGAATTTTAGTCCAAATTTTCGCCTGCAGCTCTTTTTCGTTTTAAAATATACATGTTACAAAAAACAAAAAAAAAATAATAAAATATAGATTTTATTAAAATAATAAATTTTTCGCCAGGCACACTTAGATTTGAATAAGTTAAATTCGTTCTTTAACGAAATTCCCAGCCATAAGATCAAATGCTTTTATTTTACATGTCATCGTGATTGATAACTCTTATATCGAACTATTTTGTTGCGGCCAAATGTTTATTTATCATCAAAGCCCAAAAATATGGCGGACTTAAATTATTTAAATATTTCTACCTCCTTTATGTGCATATAATTAATTCCAAAGCATCAAAATTAATAAAAATATGCAGCCAATAAAATTCATTTAGCACGTAACGTAACCGCACTAAATTTATCGCTCCCACACACTGTTAACAGAGAACGTAAATTCATAGAGAAGGCGCAGGAACGAATGGGCAGGTTAAATGTCAAAACACATCAAAACGAGGGTAGGAAATTAACAGTAGAGAGTTAACATAGCGGAACGTAGTCAACATAGCGGAGCGTAGTCAACAGAAATATATATAGCGTTTGCATTGAAATGTAAAATGCCATGATTTGATGTTAGAGAAAAGAAAATAACAGCAGACTTGTACATTTTTCTTTCATGCTTATTTGCCGTCGGCATTTTGCATGCGCAAATGGATTATTTCTTGTGAGATGAATAAATTAATTCTAAGTATATGCATGCATGAATGTGAAATTTTAAGTATCTAATTAACTAAATTGTATTGATATTAAGTGCATTATCAAAATAATTTCAAAATATATATGTACATAAAAAATTGGTTTTGTAAACCATTCATTTGCATCAACGGTTATTATTCAACAATATATGTCCTTTTTAAATTTTTATATCCATATGTATGTACATATATTCATATACTAAATATGTAGATATAACATCTACCATCCATATTCATGTGGGCAGAAAAAAATCTTGACCTGCCTCAAAACACAGCTCATATGTATCTACATATAAAGGATTCAAAGCAAATAGACAAACGTATGCAAACATATTCCTAACATATGCAAAAAAACTAATCTAAACGATATTCGCGTACATAAACATATGTATGTATATATGCTTATATGAATACATATGTTGGGACAATGTACATATGTACGTAAATGTTTCTATTCTAAGCAAAACAATGAATATTCGTATATACATATAATATAACCGCACATACTTACTTTATGCCTCTACATGTGTATGCTTCCAAAACTAAAATTCTAAGCCTAGCGACTACAAGAACAAAATGCATTCCTAGGCGTAGCTGCTGTGGCCATGATTATTTACCCGCGACGGCGCTGAACAGTTTCAAATATTAAAAAGCACAACAAAAACAAATTCATTGATAAGTTCGAGCTCATATTTCTACGAGCAAAGTACTTTCATTCATAAAACGAGCCGCCCATATGCCAATTTTCGCGACCATTCGAAAATAGTCAATATTGGAATATTTCGCGTTGAATTATTTGCCAATATTTGGTAAATCTTGAATTTTTGTCAAGTCGAGTGGCCGCGGCTCCGTACATATGTATGCATCAATATATGTATGTAAATATGTGTATATGTACAATGCTGTGCCAATGAATGTGCGCTGCGCCTATGAATGCGCGCTGGATTTCTTGATTTCTGTCGCAAGTGCTCGCAGCCTCATATGTATGTATGTCTATGGAAGTTTGTAGGCATGTATTTATGTGTATGCGTGTTTGCTTTTGCACGTCCATATGAACGATTTTTCATATGCAGATATTCATTTGATTTAGCTGAACGAATATATTGATTTTGTAAGGAAATCCTGTCGAATTAAATTATTGGTATATGTTCATTTAAGTTCTTCTTACCAAATAAATATTATTATCCTTAAAAAAATGAAATACTAGTTTTTTTAATTTTAATTTTTTATTTTTGCTCAATACTTGTGTTGCGCGTGAAACGCTCATTTTTTCGAAAATGCTTAGATAAATATGAGCCTACGTCAATTTTGGGCAAATTTTAAAATTGGAATTCTTTTGATCAATATCAAATAACTTCCTAATGACCTTAAAGCTTGCAGTGCCATGAGCGGTTGGAATATCATATTTCATAAATACATTACGGATGGACTTTATGAGATGGCAATAGTCAAACATACAAAAAATTTTATTGTTTTCGTGCATGAAAAAAGTGTTAATTTCAGAAATCTTCAATTGATTAAATAAAGTTATATTCGCGGGCCCTTGATCGCAAATCATAACTTTTATATTCAGTCCAATTTTCGTAATTGCGGAAATGTTACTCATCACAATTTGATGTAACTCTGTACCATTAAAACCATTTTTGGAAACATAGTAGGAAAATACATACTTCCACTTAGAGCACAACCCTTTAACCATAAAAAACAACATTTGTTCCCTATTCTGCTTTGACGTTGGCCTTCCCCATGGTCCACAAACCCATCAATTATATCCCTACTTTTATTATAAGTAAGATCCGGCTTGATGCTAATTTCATCAAATAATAAAATGCATATGCGTTCTGTGCCGGACATTTTGCTAGCAATTTTGCTTAAATTGTTAACGACATTGGCATCGAAACCTGGAACAACATACCTGATGGGGCGCCAACGCAAAAGAGATGATATGTGTGGTAAACAAAAACCTAGATCGTCACGCATAAAAGAATATGCTTTAGTGGACATATAGTTCAAATTTTGTGCCAATGTCTTTTCGTCCTCATTATACCAACCTTTTTTGGTACTGACGATCATTTTTGCAAAAGTTAAAGCATCGCTGCTACAACTTTCCTCCGCAATTATTGCACGTTTCAACAACTCAGAATATTTATTTTTTAGGTCATTATTTTCTTTTTCAAGCTCCTCAATACGTTTGTTTAATTTGACCGCGTTGCTCTGATAATAGCGAGCAGACTGAGCAAACCGTTCGCGAGTGGTTGTGGTTTCTAAGTCCACGCAGATCTGATTACTATAACTAGCCTGCCTGTTTTCCTCTAATATCGAATATTTCTCAAACTCTTCCAGAGTTAAATCTTCTTCTACTTGCTTAACTACCCTACAATAAGTTGCAGTGACGGGCGGGCAAGCCCAATCAGAGCCAGCACTAGGCGAGCGACTTCTATTTACTGGCTCTAAATTGAAGCAAGGAAAAGCCCCTTTCAAGAGTTTATATTTTGTAACCAATGTGGGTTCAAAATGGCGTTGGCAAAGAAAACCCCTGTCCGTGCTTGACACTTGCACGTTGCAAGGCAAGGCCCAATTCTTACGGGTCTCTTCGTCCCTAGGAAACGCAAAAAGTATAACTTTATCCTTAGGCACGCAGCTCTCGATACAGCAGCTCCTTTTTTTTCTTTTTTTCGGTCCACTTGTTCGGTGGAACATCATCATAGCCTAATTAAAATTTTTATTTTAATTTTTACAAAATTTAAATTGAGGTATATTCAGTATAATCATATACATATATAAAACTAGAACCCGCACCCTCCGGGGATTTATAGTTTTCATCTAACATCTCAACCAAGTTTCATTAAATAAATCATTATACTTGGCCTAAAATTGCCCATACGGCATTCTCCTAAACCCGATCTTTTAAATTCAAAAGTTTTTTATAAATATGTAAATAAAATAATGAGAAAGTGTGCATTCTAAATAAAATTTCGCGCAATTTTCATAACTTAATTACATACATATGTCCTATGCTAATATATGTATATAAATATACATACAATTACGCGCAATTTTCATAAAAAATCCAAAAAGAACAAATCTATAAACATGCCTACAAATCATATGGACATATCAAATGAACAACTCTGTTCTGTACGCAAGCAAATGTAAGCTAATGTAAACTACATTTTTTTACATTGCGTATCACTCTCTCCCTCTCATTTCTCTCCGGCAGCCATATTAATTAATTTCCTACTGTTAACTTGTGCTTTCCTACCCGTATTTTGATAGGAGGAACGGGCCGGGACTGCGCCTTCTCTATGAATTTACGTTCTCTGCTGTTAACATAAATTGGTGCGTCCGACACCAGATGAGACACTACGAACTAATACAACTCTGCTCAATGTATTTATTCAGCTGTCAATTGAGTCGATTGCCATTACAGCTGTCATAGTTGCAGCTTAGTATTTATTATTAGAATTTTATACATTTTGCCACGATAGGAATTGTTACAATGGTAATACAACAAATCAGGACTCTATTGTTAAGTATTGTGAAGCTGCTGCGACGTATGATGTGTTGTTTCTCGTTCGGTCGCCGACGCAAATCCAGTTGTTCAGAGCCAATAGAAATACGTGTCGTTGTTGATGGAGGTAAAGAAACTTTGCCGGCAGGAATGCAATCACCCAGTTGGACACCGCAACAACAACACGTACATATGTTTATTTACTTTGATTGTGCTGGCAAATAAATTTGTATACTTGATTGTTTTCCGTAGGTGGAACGGGATTGGAATTCTTGGGATGACAGTCCACGCAATGTAACAGAACACATAGAACAATATCGTCAACGGCTAGCCAAGCCGCCGACGCCACCACCGGCAGAGCAAGAACAAGATTTCTTTACTGTAAGTAATGTAGCAGATGCGACGTAACATTCTTAAATATTCGAAATTATAATCTGTTACATATTTAAGGAACTAGCGCCGGTGATAAAACCTCAATTAAAATATTATCTTGGTAACGATAATAATGATAAAACAGATTTCTCACGATTAGAAGCGAAAAGTGATGTGCCAATAACAATGAACGTAATTATAAACCCCAAACAAAAGTACTTTTGTAGACAAACATTTTTAACAAGCACTTCTTATTGAACAGGCCGACCTAGAAGATTGGGTGGACGACTCTATCGATGGCGGCTGGGACGAACTTGACACAGAGCAAACAAAGCAGCTGATACGTGAAAAACGGCGTGAAATGCGTCAACAACGCCAAAAAAAAATGTAAAAACTACCGGAATTGAAGCCACAAAACTGGCACAAAGTCGTACATAGTATTGGTGGACGGACAGTGATCACTACGAAAATCATGACTTGCATGCACGTGAAAAAGCGTTACGGAGTAAAAAGTTGTAATTGAATTGATTTCTATTGTAGAACAATTGTTTGCTAACGCATATGTAAATATAAATACTATAGGTAAACACACACATACGAATCAATGCAACTACTCGCTATGTGCGTTAATTATTATGTTTAAGAAATTCCATATATTGGTTTTTCGTATTGCTTTTTGTTTTGAGTGAAACTGTGTATAAAGGAACGTAATGTAATTAGTTTCACCACATTCCATAAATGCGACGCTTATTTTGTCGCTAACAATGATCGCACCAACTAGCATAGCGGAAAACTTTGCTACTATACATTGCTTATAATGTTTATAAATGCCCTGCATATACATATATGACTAAAAGATTAGATAAATGTGTAATATAATTTATTATGTAACAAACTTCTGGTGAATTTGTGGGTTCTTCAAATTCACGCTATTTTATGAGAGTTAAAAATTACAACTAGACTAAACAATTTTACTAAATGTAAGATAATTATAGAATTTGGCAAATAGTTTTAGGGAAAGTTTAAGAAGAGAATGTTTATTTACTATCATTGTATTGAACAGTTGCAAAATGGAGTAGCATGTATTATTCAAGTAATTATTTTGTCATTTTGGTAATTGCAATGGCGCGCCTAATTGATTCTTGAGCTCCATTGGTTTCTCATCTCAATAAACTTGTTGCTGAATGTTTTATAATAAATGTTGCGCAGCATATTGTATGAAACGCCACTGACTCGTTGATTTACTTATACTTATTTCTTAGTTGGCACATAAAAATCGCTATCGGAAATACAAAATTTTGTACTCTGCAGGTTTGTGGTAAGTATTCGCTTGCACAAAAATCTAATTTACAGCGATTTCCTGAGTGTACTGAAGTGTGAAACGTTGCGGTTTGGTCGAAATAAGTGAAATGAAAAGAAAAATAGCCGGTAGTGCAATTCAAGTCACCCATCTGTGTCTATAAATCTCACGCAGTTATGCTGCATTTATAAAGCCCACAAACAATGGTAAATTTTCTCATTCACTTTTGGAAAACAGATGACAATGGTAAGTATTTCGCTCAACAATGCAGTTTCAAAAACATTTCATAAAAAAAATATTATAGTTGAACTTACCTTTGCTGCTGATCCCAGTGCTCATCTCATTTACACTCCACTTAAGTGCAGGTCAGGCATTGCACACAAATGCACAGCAAAATTTTTGGGAATCCTTTGTACCTGGCGAACTGCTCCGGCTTTTGGAAAGCTCTACCTTAACAACACCCGATGTGGGTAGCAATTTCGCACAACGCAGATCGGATGTAGCATCATCAGCAATCACATTACCCGCTAGGGGGGATAACGTCGTGCCTTTAACACCAAATTCAATTCATAAACGTTCAGATTCATCAACTGATAACACTCAAGATCAACAAAATGCACCATCAAGTGATGAATTCAATTACGATCAGGCTTACGAAGATTTCGTGCGTCAATATTTTAGTGACAAACTAGCAGAAGATAACGATTCGAATGAAAATCATGAAGAAGCACAAGATAGCGAAGAGCAACAATTAGAAACGGAACACAATTCATCATCAACGGAAACGGAACCATTGTCGGGGGAAACGAAAAATCGCGTGCAACGCAAAACAAGAGAAAAATGCCGACGCGTTAAGAAGAATAAGCAAAATTGTTTGATTTGTGAAAATGCGCTCAGTGGCGAAAAATCAGAATCATGCTCTTTTTCGCGTGAAAGTGAGCCGCAGAAATATGCATTCGAGCGGGAAAGAAGCTATAAGAAACAGCGTGATGCTGAGGAACCTTCATCGCAAAGTGTTGAACAAACATCTTCGGAAGAGGCGAAGGCAGCGGAATCTGACAAAAGTGATGAAGAGATTAATAAAAGAAATATCAAAAGCAATCGCCGCCAGGCTAAAATCTCAAAAAATAGTAGCTCATGCATACAAATGATAAAGCATGGGAAAATTTGCTATCAGTGTATGGATGGCGATGGCACGACCACCAAGTGTTATGTGCCCAGAGGAAGGAAAAAGGAAAGAGTGGATAATAAGGCACGTCCAGCCGAAGGAAAAGAACATAAAGTGCAAAAAACACAGCAACGCATTTACAAACGAACCATTTCGTATTCTTTCGAAAAGGGTACAAATGGCACTGCAGCAAATGAACCGCCGGCTGAGGCCGACCAGGAAGAAGATACAGCGGCAAAAAGCAGTGCACCAAATTTAAATGAAAAAATATTCATTAAAGTGGTTAAGCAAAACGAAACAATAGCAGAATAGTTTTTAAATGGTTCTTGCGAAAAACGAAATATAGTCGGCGTGACCGGTAGTCCAAATTAAACAAAATTATTCACGTTTGTGCCAGTGGTGAACTGTCGTGTATTAAACACGCAAAATTTTAGAATAATCGTAGAAAGATGAGGGATATCATTAAGCGCAGTGCTATTTTGCTCAGACGGAAAAATGTTGAGCCTCCATAAAACCTGCACAAATTACCCACTTTAACCCCAAATCTAAAAATATCGCACTTTAAAATGTAATTATTTACGTATTATTCTATCAAAGTTGTGTTATAGTTGATTTTTGTTAATTCTTTTGCAAAATTCACGAATAAAACTTTATAATTTCGCGTCGTAAAAACAACTGTATTAACTGACTTTAACTGTCAAATATGTGTGAAAAAAGAGAGAAATAGGAAAGGGAAATTTAAATTTAATATTTGAAAAATAATTGAATAGACTGGATCAGTTTTCTCATGATCCTCATAGACCGAACAGTAAATGTTATTATTTGCCAACGCTTACTTCAGTAATGTTTGATACCATCATTGCAGAGAGGCAACGACCTGTCTTCATGCCAAAATAGCAGGTTTTCGAATAAGAGGTGTTATTTTGATATTCAAAGAAAAATGCTATTTTTTAATATAAATGGTCGGATATTTATTTCATCATAAAGAGGAAGGTATGTCTTTAATAGTGGAAAATAACATCAGGCAAATGACCACCACGACCACGCTTACAGAACAATGCCCTTTTCATGAAACTTTCCATAAACGAATTGCAAAGTGGCTGCCCTATGTCCTCGATAGCAAGCAATTACTTTCTTTTTTCGCGTTTACTACCGGCAAAATGTTGCTGCGCGCTTGTAAACAATTCTCTGGACTGTTATTTAGCCAACTAAGCACGGGCATCAGATGCGCGATCTGAAGTCGGTTACACTCCGAGTGCCGGACCCTGTATAATCAGTATAACACGTATTTCAATAAATTATCTAAACTTCTTAGCTTTTACATACCTAACCCACCTACCCTACTATAACAAATAATTAAATAAATTATCGCTTATGCGAACACAATTAATCTACTGCTCATCATTAACAAAAGAAACGCAATACAAAAAACTTATGTGCGCTATTGAGATGGAGGGCGAAAAGTAAGTTAAGTTTGAAATATATCCAGTTTTAATGTTAACTATAGTTTTTTTATTGTTTGTTTATCGAAAAACTAAGCTCGACGGAAACAAAGTGTTCGGCCAATTGTCGATAGGACTTTGAAGGCGAGTTTGATTTGAGAAAAAAAATAAAATTAGTTCTCCATATCTTACACCTATAGCTCGAAAGAAACATACAAGTTTGTTTTATAGAATTGACAATTTATTACTAATATTTATTTATTGCACTGCACTGCACTGTCACAGTCAATTCAGACTATATGGTTCCAATTATGAGTTTTAGAAAACCACTAAAGGCCATTATTGAAGACGCTGGATGGGGCAAAGGCTTGGTTCCGAGAAGTAATACCATTAATGTATTCACTGATGGATCAAATATCGAAGAGGGGGTTGGCGCTGGCATATAATGTGCAGAATTAAGCATCAATAAGGCATTTAAACCCCCTAACTATTGTACTGTGTTTCAAGCTGAGATATTTGCTGTAAAGAAAGCAGCAGAGCTTGTATGTACAGACGCAACAATTAACAGCTTTGAAAGACTAGAATCTATCCCTGAACTGGAGCTCGAGCGACTCCCAAAATTACAGTGAGTGATGGATATTTTCCCTAAATAGGACTCTGATCTGGTATCGCTATGGATCAAAATAGTCTCTGCGTGACCTCGGCCAGCCAGTATAACCTAACCTATTTATTTCACCTATGTTAATTAATCAAAAACGTAAAAATACAAAGTTCAAGATTTATTTTGCTGTTGTGGAGGGGAATTCTCTGAAACAAGGTGCAATACACGAGGCCACATTGCAAACAGAATACCTATAAGGAGATTCTTTCCTTATCTTACGTTTATTATAACAGAGGCAACATCTTCGCGTGGGGTTGCCTGTACTCGAAAAGTTTCGGGTATATAATCCGGAAGATGATTCCCGAGTAATTGGGTTACTTGATGTGTATGTAGATCGCCGTATTGTATATTTCAGAATCTGCATTAGTAATATTTTCAGAGGACGATGAAAATGCTTGTAAATGTCTTCTCTTCATTGTAGGCGAAATCACGTCATCGTCGCTGTCGGAATGGTTCATTTTGAGGACAAACCAAAATAAAATTAATAAAATATAAATTTACAAATATTTTCTGGAAAACGTTATAACAGTTACGCACTAGAAATTCTAACGTTGCACTGCACTCACTTTATAAGAACCACTGACACGGGAGATGCCCACTGATACTCACTTTTATGGTACACTTTGTACTCAATTGATAATAAATGTTCACCAAATACCAATAAATCGTTGATATTATATAAACAATCGCTTATTCGGTATGAGAACTAACACGCTGTTTCTACCGATGTACGCGGGGACGCATGAGTTTATAACAAATTTTTCATACTTTGATGTTTTTCTGTTTTATTCCGTCCTGGTCTCAAATTATTCTAAACATCTTGAAATATAAAAATATGTTTAATTTTTTACAAAAATTACAATTTATGGTGTTATTCCCGTAAAAGATCAATGGTTTCGTTGCTGGTGTGGCACGTAGCGCCGTCTTGTTGAGAATAAACGTTGTCCAGATCAATACCATCCAATTCCAGCTATAAAAAATCTTTAATCATCTCTCGATGGCGCAATGCATTCACCGTAACTGTTGCTCCAGCTTAAAAAGTAAGGTCCATGACTCCGCCGGACCATAAACCGTACCAAACAGTCACACGTTGAGGATAGAGAGGCTTTTCAACAATAACTCTTGGATTTTCTGAGCTCCAGATCCCTTAATTTTGCTTGTTGACGAAGCCACCTATGTAGAAATGGGCCTCATCGCTCAAGATGATTTTTCGATGGAATTCCGGATCATTTTCATGCATTTCAACGACCCAATCAGCAAAGACACGACGTTGTTCTTCTATTAACTGGACTTTATAAGCCTTAAGACCCAAATCTTTATGCAAACGATTGCCAAACACTAAGAAATATACCCACCTGGCTGAAACTTGGTGTGTGTACTTCCATGATACACGCCAGTAACAACATCTCTCTAACTTTACAAGGACTTATCAAACGACCTTCGTATATATTCGTTATGTGAACAAAATTATAATACCATTGGGCGCAAAAACGCGGGTATAGGGTGGGCCATGTAAAATTTGCTTTTTGAATCGGCTATAAAAAAACACTAATTAATATTTTTTCAAACTTTTTTTTTTATTTTGAAGATTGAACATTGTCATTTATGAATGAAAAATAATATCGTTCAAATGACTGCCATGACTGGCTTTACAGTAGGCCATGCGATCAACCCAATTTTTAAGCACATTTTCGATTGTTTGGGCTCCAATTTCATGAATGGCAACATCGATTTCGTGTTTTAAAGCATCAATCGTCTCTGGATGGTTCGCTTAGCATTTGTCCTTAACGGCTCCCCACAAAAAATAGTCCAACGGGCTTAAATCACAGCTCCGAGGCGGCCAATTGATATCGGAATTCAAAAACGGTAGCCAAAAGTTCGAGTGTAACTTTGGCAGTGTGACAAGTTGCACCGTCCTGTTGAAACCAAATGTCGTCCATGTCGTCCTCTTCAATTTTTGGAAACAACTCGTTGAGCATGTCACGGTAACGCTCGTCATTTACTCTAACCGAGACTCCTCGCTCATTTTCGAAAAAAAATGGCCCGATGATGCCGCCAGACCAAAAACCGCACCAAAAAATGACTCGTTGTGGATGCATTTGCTTCTCTACAATAACGTGTGGATTTTTTGAGCCCCAAGTCCGACAATTTTGCTTATTGACGTAGCCACCGATGTGAAAATCAGAAAAGAAGAAGAAGACTCACCACTTTGGAAATAGATTTTCAATATTTCCCAATTTTGTTCAAACATATAGCGACCCATTTCGTAAATGTCACACCTCTTTAAGTTAATTATGAACACATTTGACATGTCATTTGTGTTACCATCCTCAAAAAAATAGATGGTTCAAAAAGCAAACACTATATGGCCCACCCTGTATAAGAATGTTTCGCATGCTTGGTTGCCTCATATTTGAATTAGGTTTACCTCCTAGGTGCCAATTGCACGCGGTCAAATAAAAGTAAAATAAATATAATTTAACAAAATAAAAATAAAAACGCTTATAATATCGTTTAGGACATACAATAACGTACCACTTACGTGTTTCGGTTTTTGTTTCCTTTTCATCATTATGTCCAAATTAATAACATCTAAGTATGTAAAAATAAACCTTTATTTATAAAATAAGGTTATCGTTATGTCATAATACAATAATATATTTTGCTTCACTTTATAATCGTATTCTGCATAGCGCAAATTGGCTGGTAGCGACATGCTGCACACGGACATTTGCATCTTCTTAATAAAAAAATTCTCCTCACTTTTTGTCAAAGGTAATAAATTAATAAATTACAATACATAGCGTACATTTGTAAATTACTTTTGTTTTGTGTTACAAGACGAAATTAATAATTTTAGTTTGTATTTAGGTTTGTATGCAAGTATGTATATTGCTTAATGCATACATATTTATGTACTTGTAGTTCCAGCCATTATAGGTCATTGTTATTATTGCTGAAGAATAGTCGCTTTTCATTAATAAAACTCCCTTAATTCTTTATACTCATTCTGCATTATTTGTTGGTGCTTATTGATGCCTATTTTATATAAAGTTATATATATGTATATGTTTACAATTTTACTCTTCCTATTTAACGTATATGTATAGAAATTGTGGCCGCCAATAGTTGTTCATTAGTTACTGTTGGTGTTGTTTACGTTGTTACTGTTAGTGTTGTTGTGGCTATTTGTGTTGTTGATGGTAACATCATTCACAACAGCTATGGGTTCTTGATTCTGATTTGGCACGCTATCCATGTTGGGTATATAGTCCAACGCCATCATACAGGCGAATACTGTCATCACCATTTTGGGTTTCACTTCCGTTATATCTTCGGGCAGAGCATACACGCGTGCACCTATCTTACGCGCCATAGAAATTGCATATTTAGCATTGGCCAAATTGTCCTATATAGAAATTTTTTTGAATTGTTAGAAACTGATATTGTGAAAATTCTATATTTACAAACCTCTTCGGTGCCGCCGGTTCGCACCAAGTCATAGTTTATGCTACCCTCCTTGATGGAATCAATCAAATCGATTACAATTTTGCCATCAGCAATGGCCGAGTCGTTGAAGTTCTTCAAGCTGGACGTCTTGCCGGCGGCAGACAATTTACTATTGACCCATTGTACAATTTCCTTCTCGATTATGGGGCTGCCTGTGTTGGCCAGACGCGATAGAATTGACAAGGTATAGGCGCGCATCAGTTGCCATATCAAAGCTGTGTATGAAATTAATTTGCAAATATATAATTTATTATAAGTATTTAGCAACTTTTTTAATTTTGTTTTTTTCTCTACTCACCCAGAGTCAGTGTAGCATTCCCATCATTCAAATCCTGTCCGGCAATACCGACCAACGAAAACTTCAGCTGTTTACCCAAGTCCACAGCATAATTGCAATTCTCCAATTTTTCCATGAACTTACGCAGGGGCGTGAAACGTTTGTGCACGCGTTGCCAATTCACAATACCTGGCTTGATGATATCGAACAGCTGGAAAATGACCAAACCATCAGCAAGATCCGAGTACAGCCAGTTAATATGTGGCGAAACTCCCATGGAATTCATCCAATTTCTGTAAGCTATGGGTGGGAATGAAAAGTAGGGAGTGGTTACGTGACTGTTTTTTATATTCAGTTTAATTAAGTCAAATAAGTTTTACGAACTAAAAGTTCATTGAAAAACAATGCAATACTTTGAAAATGCACGACATAACTGCTGGATATGGTTATTCTACCTTATCCCTTTAAAAATTGCACAAATTATACTCTCAATTTTCACTTATTTCACCCTACTTACTTTTCTCCTCGCGCGTCTCTTCGATCGACTCCAGGCCATCGATTTGTTCGGGTCTGTCCAGTCCAGGATGGTTGTTGAACAGGTTCGCAACGAAGGCCAAATTCAACTTGTAGACCCCATTGACAACGTCCTGCGGTGTCAAGAAGCTGCGACAGTTTAATTTGGCCGCTTGCTGCAACATAATCTCCGCACGCGAGGTCAGATCAGACTCACGCAACGCATCCAAATTGACATCGGCATCATTACCGGCAATCTGCTTCAGCAGATGGGAATAAATCTCAGAGTCAACAATATCTGATTGGAAGTTGGTGCAGCGACGCGAAATGCCAGCACGCTCCAAATGATGGTTAACCCAACGCAGCAGTATAGCTTCTGGCGACAGTTTCATCAAATCCTCCAAACGTTCATTGTCGAACAGCAGACCAGCCAAGCCAGGACAGCTGTCGAGTGTAATGTGACTGAATAGACCAATGCGTATAATTTGCCACAGCAAACCCAAGACCAAATGTGGTTTGCCTTTGGCCAGATCGTGTGCGTCGATGTTGACGATATTGCAGCCAATCGCTTGTGAAGAAACGAGCGCCAGCGTCAAGTTCTCAAACTCGCGATACACAGTCAAATTCTTCTTGTTAATGGCACGCTCATCGATCGTGTCCGGGCAGGAGTGATTGATAATCTTGCAAAGGAGGATGCCATCTTTGATCGCTTGGTATAAGTGTTTGCCCTCCGAATCGATTGGTAGCAGATGTTTTAGATCTTGATCATAACCTAAATTCGAATTGATCCAATCGGAGAAGGCAAGCTGCTCTTCGAGGCGAACCGAATGTGTTGTGCCCTCGGAGGATATGCTCGACATGCCACCCAACGTTTCGAGGTTCTCCTTTTTCGATACGACCGTCTTGAAAGTGCTTGCCACATCTTTGGATTTTAGATCAAGACAGAGATTTTCGAACTCTTCGATATTGAGTTTGCCCTGATGTGATGTGCGTTGCTTATTCTGAAACTCATCGATCATTTCGCGCACCTGATAGCCAGGCAATTTGAAACCAACTTGATCCAATGCCTCTTTTAATTCGCTCAAGTCGATAAACCCATCTTTGTTGGCGTCAATCTGTCAGATAAGAATAGAAAGTAAGGAAATGCATATCGACTCATTAGTAAGTGAAAACAATATTTTTCCGAAAACTTAAGTAAATCAGTAGCACAAAGGAAACGTTAAAAGGAATGAAGTGATAAAAAACATAAACAAAAACAACGAATTGAGGTGCATGAGTCATGCGTTGGCCATCGATATATTTCATTTACATACTTGTGACGAATCGCGCTCGCAGCCAGGGCCAGCGAGAAGTCATTCGATTAACTTTTTGGTTGTGGGTGATTTCAGCGCGCAATCAAATCAAAACATACAAACATACACATTTATGTGCATAGGTCAGCCCGGCAGCTAGTAAATCACCGATTCGACATAAAAATTCCAACAACAGCAACCAAAGAAAAACACTACACCAATAAAATTTACATACAATTAGCAATACAACGCCGATTTGCCGCGGCTGCGACGGCGACTACGGCTGCGGTTGTGGTCGTTGTCGTTGTCGTCGACGCACAGTGTTTCCACGATAAGGAGATAGGAGGAAGACAAAGCACAGTGCGACGCTGGCATCGCCATGACTCGTATCTGCGGCGCGCAAAACCTGTTATGTTGCCATTCAGAGCTCCAAGCTGCACACAGCGATGCTCATAGTACAACCCACACACAACAGTGTAAGCTACCAGCCGGTAAGATTGATAATGACAACAGCACCGCGGCTTCGACGGCAGTGAGCTCAGCAGCAGCGAAGACATTCACGGCGATGGCGACGGCGACGGCGACAGTGACAGTGACGCTTTCTGTAATGCGCAATAATCGCTTGCTTGTCACTGTACGCATATACCGTACACACCGCCCACTGTGTATGTGTGTATGGCACTACGTATACGTGCCACTTTTTTATTGCTTTCCCGGCATACCAAAGCGTCAATCATTTACTTATTTATAACTTAAGTAATATGATTTGTTTACTTTGTTTAAGGAAGCCTGCAAACACCAAATAAGGGCAAAAGCCAGCCAAGGGGCAACGATGTTAGTGGTTGGAATTCAAGTTGGACTGCAAACAACAACCTTCCAATTCATTCACCATCATCACCATTGCACACACTCATCGAAAGTTGCTGCTAACCAAAGAATGAATCACCTAGCCAAATGTATAGCTATGCATATGTACAATGGTCAAAATAAGTATTCAACCAGTAATGATAATGTTGGGTAAATTTAAACCAATTTGTTTTTTTTTTTCCTTTTTGCTTTTGATGAGACATTTCCTTCTAAGTACAATATAGTAAAACCAAGGAAACACAATAAAATAAGCTATAATATATCCAAGGATAGATTTAATTAAAAAAATATACACTGTACGTGCGAAATGTACCGTCAAAGGTGCCTGCGAATCTTCACCAATTATGTATACATATGTATGTGTGTAGAGTTGGAGTTCTACACAGCAGTTTTAAGAGCGAAAACTGCCGCTTAACTGTTTAGTGAGCCGTTGATACTAAATACATTTTTTAAACGAATTTTCAAGATTCTCAATTTCATCAAGATGATTCCTAGGATATTGCTAACTTCACTAAACTTTGTTTACTTTAGTTATGTAAAAGAAAGGAGAAAGAAAAGAAACTTCAACTCAAATTACAAACCCCGCATTAGTTGAGAATGTATGGAATAGTTTGAAAAAAAATTGTTTTTGATTTTTTAGCTTAACCTCAAAGCTAAATAGAATTATCCATAGTTTATCTACAAAATTCGTATTCGAATACTTATATTAACCACTGTATTTACTCACACCTCTCGCAAGATGTGCGAAAACGGCTGGCGGGCGCACCAATTCAAGTAAACACAAAATGCGCGCATAAACAAAATGAAAAAAATTCTCAAGTAAAGAAAAATTGCACACACTCACGTATGTACGTACATACTTAATTGCCGTTTATTTAAATAAAACAGAATTCGCACAAAGTTTCTGTTATTTGTTTTACGCGGCAAAACACACCTTTGAATTTGCAATTAATATTACGACTATCAGCACTCTTTCTATTTCAGTCTGCAGTCATTTGAAATACATTTTCTATTATTGTTGATGAACGAGTGGCAGCAATCGAATTGGAACGACGGCAATATAAAAAGAAAAAGCAAGATTTTTGGAAAAAAAATTCTACATATTGGAATTTAATTCATCATTCTTGCAAATATTATAGAATATTTATTTGGAAAATAATCAAAAAATTTTGATTTCGAAAATGAAAATCCGTTCCGTTCAATGAAAACCCCAACAGTGGTGATCACTCTCTGTGATAGGGATTATACTTTAGAAAAAAATAATTCGAATAATTAGTTTTGGTTAAGAAAATATTAGGTCGAGCAAAAAGTTTGTGAGAACTCTTCGAACTTTCGACAATGATACTATGCAAATGGTTCCAAATAGTTTTCTTACTAATCTTCAACTCGTAGGCAATGGAATAAGTATTCCACATTTTCTATGATTGACCTATTTTTCGATATTTCATTTGGTCCGTGAAGAGCACACACTCTTTTTGGCCGCCTGCATCTTAGGGGCAGTGAAATTGGAGACTGTATCGATTTGGCTCCTTCTCATACCGTTCATACAACTGACCTCCTGAACACAAAACTATGTTGACCTGACCTGAACACAAAACTGTCAAACAGCTTTTTTTAAATTGACTTTTGTTGAATCATCTTCAAATCCCCATAAAATATGAACCGTTGCAATGTATGTATGTACTTATGCACACTTGTAGCCACATAATTAAATCATTTTATTTGTTATAATATTCGCAATATTTTTCATGTAAAATGTTTTCGCAAATTTTTTATAAAATATAGTTTATGGCATAACAAGAATTCTCAAATTAAGAATTCTCGTCCATGTAAAGCAAATGTTCGGAAATCAAACTAACACTTTTTTATACAACATAGAATTGAATGGACTATAAAACTAAACTACATACCCAGAAGTTTTCTTAAGATTCTGATTAAAAAGTTGACAACTTTGATGACACTTTTTTTAAATTTTTGAAAGTTTTCCGAATTTTATACAAAGTTCAGAAATTTCTTTTATGAGGTTTTTTGTTATATTTTTATTAAAAATATTGCAAATATTGTAAAAAGAAAAAATGGATTAATTATGTGAATCCAATAGTATCTATATCGTGAAATATGGTTCACTAAAGATATCTAGCGGAGAACATTCAGACCTTTTTACTTCACCTACGTCCGATAGCCCCTGCTGCTAATTGCCTTGAGTTTTTAATATGATTATTTATAATTATATTTCAACTAAATACATAAGTAAATAATATAATTTCGTATTTTTTAAGAATATAAATAATTATCATAATTCAGACTACATCATAAAATCCTTTTACTCATGCAGTAGGTCTTCATTTTGGCAATGCAATAGTTAAGTGTTACTTCAATACATCGGACTGTGTGGTACAAACAATGTTTTAGTGAAAAATCCAGCGGCAGTCTGCCTACTAGACGTGGAGATACCCGTATACCAAAGCTTATTATGAGAACTGTTCAAAAATGTGTTCACAAAAGGATACAGGACCGAAAAAAACTGGTGCTGGAAATCACCTGGAGAGAAACATGAGGCTCTCTTATGAACTAGGTTTTACAATTTACGTCAAATATTACAGTTACAGCCAGCCTAAGCTCTAGAAAAACACGATTGCATCTTATACAAAATTATCCAGCAATGTAAGTACAGTTGCGATGGACGTCATCGGCAGCTCCTGTCGGGAGAAGGATGACAGGAACTAAAAAGCACTTTCTCAGATTTCTACCGGCATTCCCCAGACTAAGAATGCGCACTCTTGAGTCAGATGTATTGAGATTGGATCCGCTACATTCTCTATCCATTAAAAGATTTAACAGATTTATTGAAGTATAGTATATGAAGTATGAAGATAATTAGCATTGCAATGATGGTCAATAAAAAATATATTTATTTTATCTAGTTCTGCTTTGAATTCAGTCAGAGTAATGAGTATCTGTAAATTTGTTGTTAATTGAAAAAATGCAATAGGACCTGCTTAAGAGAAAAAAAATTCAAATAATATTGATTACCTTCTTTTGCAGTACGAACCATAAGCAACACAGTCATGGGTATTTATAGATCGAGGTATTCAAGATAATTATGAATTTTTCATGCAAAGCGATAAGATAAAACAATTTAAATGAAATTGAAAACGGTTTGAGAAATCGCACATAAACGGCACATGCACACTGCAATAGAGTATACTAATAAATAGGTAGTATACATCGGGTGGTTTTTTAAGATCATGAGAACTTAAAATGATAATTCAAAACAGAAATACTGTTGGAATAATTTTTTTTTATTATAATCTGGTAGATAATTTCAAGGCATTTATTTTTTGAATATTATTACCGGCATATGTATGTCGATCAGTGCCATTTTTGACTACTCTTTCCAATAAATCTGGTCATATGGCGTCAACGGTGACTTGAATACTCCAATATACCGATTCTTAAGCGCGCTGTATGGCAAATTTATAGAAACGATTCACGATGACTTGCCAAACCTTACTGAACTGAAATATCGATATCGATAGCTTTTAGGAAGCTAAAAAAACACCAGATACTATCCATTAAAGTTAATACACAAAAAGGCATAAAAACTCGTAACTAATAAAAATATGCCGTTTTTGTTGTATTCTTTGTTACTAAACGTTTTTCTAAAAACAGGTGTTACAGGTGAATGGATTGCGCTATCGAGAGATTATTAACGATGGCGCTACGAACAAGACGGCACTACGTGCCGAACGAAATGATTGATCTTTTACGGGGAAAGTTTTCGGAACGTGTTATCTCTCGAAAAGGTGATCACCACTGGCCACCGAGATCTAGTGATTTAACACCTTGTGACCTTTTTCTTTGGGGCCACGTGAAAGAGAAGGTCTACGCCAACAGCCTAGCGTCGATTCAAAACCTCAAAGATGGAATTCGTGAGGCTATCGAGGACATAGGGCAGCCACTTTGCAATTCGGTTATGGAAAATTTCATGAAAAGGATATTGTCCTGTAAGCGTGGTCTTGGTGGTCATTTGCCTGATGTTATTTTCCACTATTAATGGCATAGCTTCCTCTTTATAATGAAATAAATATCCGAACATTTATACTAAAAAAATTGCATTTTTCTTTGAATATCAAAATAACACCTCTTTTTTAAAAACCCTTTAATATATTTTTTTAATACAGCAAAATTGGCGCGTACACCCTTTTTGGATATTTGGCCGAGGTCCTCCTCCTATTTGTGGAGTGCGTCTTGATGTTGTTGCCCCCACAAATGGAGGGACCTACAGTTTCAAGCCGACTCCGAACGGTAGATATTTTTTATGAAGAGAATACACTCGGAGGTTTGCCATTGCCTGCCGACGGACGACCGCTATTAGAAAAAACTTTTTCTTCATTTTGGTTTTTCACGGAGATTTGAATCTACATTCTCTCTGAATTCCAAACTAAAGACAGCTGAACAATGCTCACTCTCACTTTTTGTAGAGCGTAGAAAATGCCGCACTGGTCAGAGTACAAGAGTTTAAGGAAGGAAACAAAAATAGAGAGCCTTGACGCAAAGCAGAATAATGACAACATTATTGCGAGAAATGAATACACCACTATTCAAATTTTGCAGTGTTCTTTCAGAAATATCGTTGAAACAAACGTATTTAAGGATGTCAATCAGTTCATATATAAGTAGAATGGGTTAACTGAGTCCAACGTTTACCAATTTGTCTAACGATATGTCCACACGTGAAGCTCCAACGATGATTCCCCTTATGCACGAGATACTTATGTGCCATCGGAGCAAGAAGAAAATCAATTTGGAAAATAACTTTTCAACAATTCATCAAAGTCCAATTTTGATGTTGTTTGAGACAATCGTTAGGCTTTTGGCGATGAGTGATTACAACTTATTAATTTTCTCAAAATTTCTTCAGTAGCTTTGGCGTCTATTCCGCAAACCGATGTATTCCAAACTACTATCCTCGCTTGTGCTAGTCTCTCCGCCGACTACTGCACTGGTTCTTGTCTTCATGCGCATGAGCTTCTCATAATTCTTCAAGAAATATACGAGGGCAGATTTGTTGCATCCTACTTATTTTATTTCATAAATTAAGTCTATAGTTACAAAACCTTACAGACAGACTAGAGTCACAAAATGACTTAAATATAATATTTAAAGATAAGACTTAAAAGTAATTTGATTCCAACTTAGATAAACACAGAGGTCTACGAAGCGCGAAATCAAAATCTAGAAGCTGTGTTGAACTTTTTTGATACTTTGGGAGTAAGCAGTACAAAACTGATTCCAAATTTCTGAGGCATATTCCAACATTGGCCACACTAGGGAGTTATAAAGCGTTTTCCTAGCATACGGATCCTTAAAGTCTCACGCATAACGTCGCATGAAGCCCAAGTTAAAGTAGGCCTTATCAATAGCGAAACTAATGTGATTCCTGGTCGAAAACAATACCTACATCCAAAAATTCATTAACGGCGGAAAGACGAGCATTAGAAATGTTATAAGAAGAGGCAATCGGATTTAGAGCTATAGCCACTGATATTAAGCGACAATTTGTTTCTGTTACTGCTTTCGGATAGACCACCTTTTAATAACGAAATATCTGAAATGCAGGTAATTCCGAGAAAAAATTATCAAATCAGAGCAGAAATTCGGCGTTTTTAAAACATTCACGACTATCATTAATAATAAGCAGAAATAGCAGACCAGGAATACAACTCTAAGCACACCAGAAGTGGCAACAGAGCGGTGTGAATCAATTAATAAATATTACCGATTAAAACATATGAGGTTCGAATTTGAATAGAAGCCTAGAAATATTTTTCAATAAATTTCTATTGAAAACCAAAATATTACTCTTGCCACTTTTGATAATTTTCTTAAAAACCGACATACTTAGACTTGCACTGCCATTACACGACAACGTTCACAAATCACAAATACTTTATGATCTAGAAAGGCATATAATCCATCTATTAATACTAAAAACGTAGCCCATCTGTTGAATCTAATACTCGTACCAAGTCTATACCTGGCCAGATTTTTATACCTGCAGCTGTACATAATACATACTTGTAATGCGCGAAAGAACAGTTTTGATTGAGACCAAGTTGTTGATAATAAGAATAATGGAAATACCTTTACGAAAATGTTCGTGAATTTTAATTTCGGTAAAGAAAATAAAATTGTAAGTAAAACCCCTATTCGCTATTTTATGTACATAGAACTTTGATTGTTCAGAGGGTCTTTGTTCACATAAAATGTATTTGAAAACCACGCACAGTGTAACATTTCCATATAAGCAGTGGCCAAAAGTAGTAACATGGTTCGATTTCATTGAAATGTGGTATGAGCTCTACTTTCACTAAGGAAAGACGAATTATGAAATATAAATATACGAAGTAATCGTAAACGAAAAACATACATATCTAATTTTGAAGAAAGTTTCCATATACATTTATGTACCAGAGAAAGAATAGATTTAAGAGACGGTCAAAGGCACAGGTTAAATAAGGATTGGTTGTGATGAAACTTGGAGTATATTCTTATTTTATTTAGAAAAACATTTGTCTGGAAAATAGTGAAGATTAGTGAAGAATAGTGGACTATCTTTTTTGATGGCAATTTTTAAAGATGAGGCGATTTAGATAAAAAAAAATTATGGGTTCACCTTTATTGTACTTAGAAATGTAAAGAATGGCCTCTGCCACCCACTTCGTAATGTACTTAATTTATTATTATTTTTATTATTATTAAAGGAAAAGGAGAGAGACATCACTTCTTTACCGAACACCTCCGGCTATTACTCCACTTATTTTAATAACCTTATAAATAGAAAAAAATGGTAGTTACGAAAAACAAGCATTAATTTTTAGTAATTTTTTATAAATATGTATTTTTAAACAAAAATATAAATATCAATGCTCCAATAAAGAATCAATTGAACTAAGACTAACAAAATCGCCTCCCTACCAAATTAAGGGCCTTTGATTAGGGTACGAAATGCGATATTACGCCTTCTGTGTATACAGTGTATAACTAAAGTAAGTATGCACCATGATTAACAGCCGAATATGTGAATTTATTCCCAAAATAATTCGACATATTTTTATCAAATGTACAGTAGCGTGCAATAGTGAGCACATGTTGGGCGATTTAACTTTAAAGTCTCTGAAAAAATCTAAATGCACAACTTAATGAAACAAAACTTTCAGCATTTATTCGTTGCTTAATTCTTAAAATAACGGCTTAAAACAAAACAAAAAATACAAATGTAGGAATGAGAAGGAGGCAATAATATAAAAAAGTACGTATTTACTCAGTTTTGCACGTTTTGTTTATGTAAACCGAAAGGAGCTGTAACATTTAGTACAGTTGTAATTATATACCGTTATAGTTTTTGTTTCATGTTACTATGTTTTTACTTTTGTTATTAGTAGTAGAAAGGTGTTCGAAGTTAGACAATCGCTTTCTGATTAATATTAATATCAATTATGAAGAAAATAAGTGTGGAGCTCGAAAACAGCGTCGTGGTTTTGACTAATAGTGGAAATTCCTCAAGAAAAATTGCTGAAATATTAAATATTAGCCAACGCACAGTTATTAATGTACAGAAGCGAAGAAATGTAGCGCATGCACCGAATGTTGGAGGTCGACCACAACTCCTTTCGGACTCAGACGCACGCCTTATGGTACAAGAAGTACGCAAAAACAGTTTTGTGACACCAAAGAAGGCTGCAGCAATGTTAAATAAGAACGTTAGCGAGTGGACCGCGCGTAGAGCATTCCATAGAATCGGGTATAAATCAGCTGTAAAGAAGAAAAAGCCGGCGTTATCGCTCAAAAATATTAAGGCCCGTCGAGCATTTGCTCGAAAATACAGAAATTGGAATGTTGAAGACTGGAAACGGGTAATTTGGTCGGATGAAGTGAAAATTAATCGTTTTCAGTCCGACGGAATAAGCTATTGCTGGCGCCGACCTACAGAAAGGATCCAAGGGCATCACGTGAAGCCAACTGTTAAACATGGCGGTGGTAATTTGATGGTGTGGGGTTGCTTCACTTGGTGGCACATCGGACCACTCGTTAAAATTAATGGTATTATGAAAAAAGAAGATTACTTACATATATTGCAGACTAATTTGCCAGAATTTGTTGATATGAGCGCTTACCCAGAAGAGGAAGTTATCTTCCAACAAGACGGCGATCCCAAGCATACCGCCAAAATTGTTAAAGAATGGCTGTCGCAATTCAGGTAATAGATTGGCCTGCACAAAGCCCGGATCTAAATCCAATTGAAAATTTGTGGGCAATAACCAAACAGCGGCTGGGAAAATATCGCAGGGCTCCTGAGAACATGACAGAGCTATGGGACCGGGTACAGCAGGAGCGGAACCAAATTCCGCGCACATTTATCGAGAATCTTGTCGAAAGTATGCCCAAACGCATTAAAAGTCTAAGAAAAAATAAAGGCCTATGGATTAATTATTAAAATTTATTAGTTTTTAGCCATGAGTGCCAGACGTGCAAAACTGAGTAAATATGTACATTTTTATATTTATGCCTCCTTCTCATTCCTACATTTGTATTTGATGTTTTTATTTAAGCCGTTATTTTAAGAATTAAGCAACGAATAAATGCTGAAAGTTTTGTTTCATTAAGTTGTGCATTTAGATTTTTTCAGAGACTTTAAAGTTAAATCGCCCAACATGTGCTCACTATTGCACGCTACTGTATGTACGTAATTGCTATGCAGAATCCCTAACAAGAATATAAAAGACACGATGCCGACATATTGTTCCGTTATCTTGTCTGGCGTCATTACGTAGGAAACGGTAAAAATCATATAACAAAAGTATGTATGCAGTTCGCAAATTTGTGTATTTCGTTAGTCTTTATGTGATTTATTTGCGACAAAAACCATCAAACTTGTTTCGTTGTGTAAGCGCGAATTATTTTTAAAGTTATAAAGTGAATTCAAGCTAAAATTTTGGTCATGGCTCCTCGAGGCAAAGAACTTTCACAAGATATGAAGGATTTAATAATAAAATTGTGCAAAGATAATAAAAGCCAACGCCAAATTGCAAAAGATGTTAATAAAAGCAACGCCACGGTACAAAAAATTATTGAAAAATTTAAAAGAGAAGGTAATACCAAGAACCAACCAAGAACTGGTCGCCCGAAAATTTTCACGGAGCAGGAACGCAGGATAATTGTACGAAAGGTACAGAAAAACCCCAAAACGAGTGCCCCTAAAATACAGGCTGAAATGGAAAAAGAAACTGGAAAGACTTCTAACCCCCAAACCATTCGTCGTGCTTTGTATACTGCTGGTTTCCATGGTCGGAACATCCGTAAAAAGCCGTTTGTAAATAGTACTAACAGAAAGAAAATACTTGAATTTGTAAAACTGCACGAAACCAAAGACCAAAACTTTTGGAATACCGTTATTTTCTCTGACGAGAGTAAATTTAATATTTTTGGTTCCGACGGACGAGAAAAAGTATGGAGAAAAGTAAATTCAGAGCTCGATCCTCAAAACATGACCGGCACAGTTAAACATGGTGGCGGTTCAATAATGGTGTGGGGTTGTATGGCGGCTTCTGGTGTAGGAAATCTGGTTGTGATTGAAGGGATAATGGACAAAACCGTTTATCTCAACATTGTGAAGGATAATTTGAAGCAAAGTGCATTAAAATTGGGGCTTCAGCGATCATTTGTCTTCCAACAGGACAATGACCCCAAGCATACTGCTCTAGTTGTGAGAGAATGGCTGCTTAATAACACACCAAAGCAATTAAAAACACCACCTCAATCGCCAGATTTGAATGTCATTGAACATTTGTGGGAACATCTTGACAGACAAATAAGGAAACATAAAATAAATGGCAAAGATGACCTAAAGAAAGCACTTATGGAGGAATGGGGAAAGATTCCAACTTCTGTGACTCAGAACCTGGTAAACTCTATGTCATCGCGGTTAAAAGCTGTCAAAAGGAGTAAAGGCTATCCAACGAAATATTAACAGTTTATTATAGTTTTAAAATTTTTTCTCGAATTCGGTTTTTGATTGAATGCATACTTATTTTTGTGATGTGATTTTAAGACTTTTTTCATATTAAGCCGATCTGGCTAAAACAAGAACTACTGTTATATTATTTTTTGTTGTAAATATGTATATAAGACTTTGAAAAATAAATAAAATTGTATTTTGTTTTCGTAGTGTTACTTTTGAGTTTTATTTCTTTTGTACCATGGTGAAATCATCGCTGCATACTTACTTTAGTGATACACTGTAGTTAGAAAAGTTTATTGACACCCACAGAATGCAAAGATGTGGCCAACGTCAAAACGTTTATCGGTTCTCAGAAAATTCGGAGGAGTCAGCTAAATCGCTGACGTCATAAGAGATATGGCCGCGGTTTATTTACGAAAAAACTGGCATTATGTTGGTCATATACGAAAAAATAAAAGCAACCACTGCCCATACTATGGTGTTGCAGTTTAAACAAGGACTGATTGGAAGAGAGAAGGAATACGTGTAAAATGAGCCTTCAAAATTGGGCTCCCAAGTCCCCTACGACGTAACACCCAAAGTTACTCTTACAATTTCGCTTCAAATGGCCAAATCTTGTAGTCCATCGTTCCTAAATCGCACCTCTTTTCATTCTTTCTTATTAAAATGTTATATTTCTGCTGCAAGCTTTTAAGAAACAAAGATTAGTAAATATTGACAGCCCAGAAGAATTTGTATCGCTCATTTCCTGCAGTATGTGTGCTACTGGACTAGTGTGCTGCTGGACAGCAAATGCATGAGCGTGTCGCGGAAGCATTAGAAAAAGACAATAAAGACAAATAAACAAAAAATTGCTTCTTAATTTTTAAACAAAAAAGATAAAGCCTCCGGAAAACCTTAAACAAAACCAACACTTTTTATACAAAAAAAAAAAAAGATTTTTGTCAAACTTCCAAATTTAAGAATTTTCTATTTTTGACATTTCAGAAAAAAAAGTGCTACAAATTTCTTCCGTTCCTTTTAAATTGATTTATTTTTATTCGATCGATTGGTATTAAAATATTAATAAATTTAGCAACTTCATTTTTACTATGTTTAGTCATATGTGTCACACTGTGCGAGGTATAGTAAACCGAACGCACAAATACACGCACAGTACTTTGAATAACGTAATCGATAATGAAAGTTGCAAAGGAAATGATAACGATACCGATAATTCATAATTTACGTGCGGCAGTACGTACGTGGAAACAGCAAAAACCAACGAGTGTAGTGTAGAAACTAAAAAACGATTTGGGCAATAAATATGCGGATGTTATTTATAACTTATAAATTATAATTGGCAGAGACAATATGTAGGTAAAGATAAAATTTCTGCTCACACTTGCAGACAGAATTTCCAAGTCATAAACCCCTCAAAACAAACTTTTATTGAATACATAATGATAAAATTGCTGTGTTCTTCAGATATAAATACAAAATAATGTTTTGGAAAAGGTCGTATAAATAAAATAGGAGTCGTATAAATTTGGTTTAAATTATTTTTTATTACTGCCAGAAATTTTACTGCCGTCAAGAGATTAGGTTAGCGACAGAATTTGTTCATAACCAGAAATTGTTCACACTAACTATATTTTAATCTAACACATAGAGAGCCATTAAAGCATAAAAAGAGAATAAAATGTTGAAAGGAAGAAACGAGTCACTCAAGACACCACTCACGACTTTCGCGGCGGGCACCAATGCACTAGGCCACTTAACTTTTTTTTCTTTAAAGCCGATTGTGAGTAGACCCTACTTGAACTAAATCTTCAGAAGGTTCCTTTATGAAAGAGACAGAAAAGAGGTAAGAGTATCTAACCTAAATTAGGCGCCATTTGAATTCCAAATTTGGTTACAGAAACCGTTTTTTAGTACATTGAATTGAAAAACTTGAAGTTCCTTTCATTTCAGCTCAGGTCTTTTTAGAACTTTGAAAAATATTAACTCAAAGGATATGAAAAAAAATATCGCGCAGATTGATTACGGCTTTCAAGTACAAGTTGGACATTCATCATCAACAATTTATATCATCTTGCAGACCAAGGCTCACCAGGAGCTATGTACAAGGTGGCCCAAAATTCATCACCCTATGTATTATGCAAACAGACAAGCAATGGAGCGCGTATAGGTCAAAATAAAGCTTTCCATCACTCAAAATGATTTTTTATTTAGTACAACTTAAAAAAAAAATATTGGTGATTAATTTTGCGCCATCTTGTATAACGCCAAACTATGATAATGATCAACAATTTATTCTCAAACGCTTGAGAAATTTAGAATTATCAAGTTGAGCATAAGTATTCTCTTCACTGGAGAAACGGATATAACTTTTGCCATTCAAAAAACTTTTATTCAATGATTGTATTTAGGATTTTGAGGCCCAAACTTGAAGATTCTAGAAATATATAAACATATATATTATTGAGGCGTACACCTTTTTTGGGTGTTTGGCCGAGCTCCTCCTCCTATTTGTGGCGTGCGTCTTGAAGTTGTTCACCAAATGAAGGGCCCTATAATTTTAAGCCGACTCCGAACCACAAATGGTTTTTTATGAGAATCCTTTTCATGGCAGAAATACACACGGAGGTTTGTTATTAGAAAAACGTTTTCTTCATTTTGCTGTTTCACCGAGATTCGAACCTACGTTCTCTCTGAATTCAGAATGGTAGTCACGCACCAATCCATTTGGCTACTGTGGCAACGAGAAATATTCTTTTTAAATTTAACTTCAAGTTGAATCTATATGTTTAAAAGTAATACTTTCCGCTTTTTAAAATACTTTTTTTGCCTTTGTTTTCTTTTATTCCAACCTTTAAACACTTACAGTAGGCAACAACTCCGCCAAGTTCTGCTTATATTCTTCAAAAACTTGATGATGTTCCACGTCCAAAATATCCGCCATATTTACTTATTGAAAAATATTTCTTTATGTACTTTGAAATTGAATTACCCAAACGATTAGATATCGTTAACAAGGAAATTTTATAGAAGTCACTTCACTGACTGAAACGAACCGGCCGCACCACACTTTCTGAGCACTTAACGCACAAACACTCACAAATTAGCTAAGCACAAAAATCACACCAACGCGTATAGCGATTAGGTAAATTGCTCGTGAGGATTAATTGACCGACCGTCTGACTTATCTTGACTCGATTCGACTAGCCTTTGCCGTAGATTATTCAACACTGATGGAAAAGCAGCAAATGGTTTTGCCAATTCTGTAACAGACCAAATCAGACTAACTGATTGATTTTTGCGGCTGGAACGTTGAAGTGCATACAAATTGTGCGATATAGTTTCGAAGCAACAAGACCAAAAGTATTTGGGCACTGCTGATAACTAACACATAACAAATGGTTTTATGAATCGATATGATAAAATATTCAATCAGCACAAGCCATATAAACACATATGTGAGTAAGTATATGCACGCATACAGTTGCGTACATTAAAATCTGGAAATCAAAAAATTGCATTTTTTGCAGCATTACCTTTTACATATTTTTTTGTCCAGATTGTAATTGTGCTTTTAATACATATGGTTTTGAAATAAATGTTTTGTATATTTGTGTACACTGTGTAATCTTTAAAAATTTCTTCAAAAGTATTGCATATATGTTCAAAGTTACGCTGCTCTAGACCGCGAATATTCCTCGAACTGGTCATTCTGAAGCGTTCTGAGCCAATTTTCAACATCGCACACTAAGCATGCTATAATATCAGAGGGCGATCTTACCGAAAACCTACTTTTCCAGCCATTTTCTAGCCAGTCTAGCCAATGAACATTATTTATATATGCAAACTTGGCATCTGTATGATTTTTTATATCCGTAACTGTACTATATATGTACATTCCAACAGTAGGTCTTCGTATCTTTCAGTGCGGCGTTATCACCTTCGCGAAGGCTACCAAAAATAATAATGGCATATTCTCACTTTAATTTGGTTACGCGATTCTCTCTATGAATTAGGAATGAGAATGCGGAAATATGTTTTTAATTTTGATAATTAGGCGAAGGAAAGAAATTGAAATTGAAAATTTGTTTTGATGGTGAGATTACATTTCAATATTTGTGACCAAGGTTGTTTCGACAAATTAGAAGTAACTTTTAGGGTTTAGCGCTAAAAAAAAAACACTTTTTTTTTTAATTTTTTACAGAAATATGGCTTAAGATACTTTAATAAAATCAGTTGCATGTTATTGTACATCTTTTCAATAAGTTTTTAAAAAATATTAATAATAAAATATTGACAAATAAGCCCATGACAGAGTTTTTTTGGAGATATGTTTTTCGAGAGGTGCTCTGCGGTGCCAATCGGCATTCGTCGTAGAATCATCTGAAACTAAAAAAGTCGAGTTTTTCAGTTAAAGTATGACGTAATGCTCCCCCCTACATTAATAAAATTTTTTTTTTTTTCATTTTTGTAGTTTTGGTGGCAAAAAAACGTAAAACGAGCATTTTTGGCGAAAAATTTCGGCATATTTGTAAGTGAAAAACAACCTTAAAAAAAAAAAAAAATAAATAAAAAAGCAGTGTAGGGGGAGGTATTTTTGATTTAGAAAACGTGTGCCAAATTTGAAAAGAATCGGTTGAATAGTTTCGGAGTTGTGATTGGCACCGACTTTTAAGAAGTCGTTTCGGGAAAAACGCGTTTGAAAAAATTACTCTGAGAAATTATCGATGCTCCGCATTCGAGGTAGAGTGCCTACAAAGGCTATAACTTTGAGAGTTCTGCTCCGATCCACTTAAAATTTTGACACAACATTCTTGAAATGATTTACTATAAGATGAGTGAAGAAAAAAAATTTCGATTTTGTGACCCTACCCCCCCCTTAAAGTAACAACGTGAGCAAAATATAATGTTTCTCATCTGAAATAAAATTTAGCACTAGATCACTTTATATTCGACTAATAGACTACGCACGTCTACAGTTTTCAACATATTCCCGGCACACCACCTCACTAACAGAACTTTCATAAATAGTTAAATAGAAATAATATAATACTTCTCTTCATTTACACTTAATTGTTTGAAATAATAGAAAAGGAAATAAAAAACATATTTTTTTCCTTATTCATTCCTCTCGGAAGCATAGGGCCTCGACAAGACCGTGTACGATGTTCCTGTGCTGTTGTTTTTGCACCGTCCCATGAGAAGTCGGCATCAGCTAGTTCGCGCAACATCGACATTCTCCAGGTGTTTTTGGTCGACCGCGACCGCGAGTATATGTATGTAGTTGTTTTTAATTTGTACTCTGTGACACGAATGATTAGTGACTGAGTAACACTAATTTAAGTTTAGTGATCTAGGGTTAAAAAGAAATGTTTTCTTAAAACATTATAACCCTTTATTGTCTCTTATAGCGGGTCGTTTTGGCCCTTGATTTTACCAGAACCTAAAATGTGCTGTTAAAAAAGGAGTTAGAAAGTTTGAGAAGAAAAAATTTTACAAATATATGCCTTGGAAAATTTCACTATGGGTCTGCTCCCACCGAAACTTAATAAGATTAATAAAAACAACCAACAAAAAATTAAGAGGGGAAAAATCTATGTTATCATTTTTTTCATATAAATATCTACACAGGCGAATATGCGGTGAATATATTCGGTGAAGCCGATTGTGAACGAAATCGAGAAAAATATGCGAATTTATTTGAATTTCAACTAAAGACAATAAGTGGCATTAAATATTGCAAATTTTTCGATCACAAATAAGAAAACTTGAATTGAAAAGAAAAATTTTGACATCTAGGCATCGACCCCTTTAGAGATTTCGATATATCAACCTGACGCCGTCGTTCTGCAAAGGAATTATCCATCCCGCATTCCTCACACCTTGACCTTGACTTTATCACACTGATTTTTAGATTTTTTTCTTTATGCCACATCATGTAATTCCGAGCATAACTCAAGCCTGACTTATGAACAGCTGACTTACGTAATTAAAGTTGTCATGAAAACCTGCTGTTGGCAACTTTGTGAAATGAGGTGAAATCATTTACGCTGCACACAAAGTATTTGCTTTTAATGTTTTGTTTTTTGTTGTGTTTTTAATTTTTTTTCACTTTCTTCTTTTTTTTCTAAATTTTGTTTGAATGCGCACACAAGTGTTTTACCTTTATAAGTAGGTACTTGTGGCATTAGTCATCGTACTTACCTAAAGCAAATATTCAATAGCGGAATATTTTGGTTCCAAATGCTCTTTTTGCAAAGATATGAAAATTATCTTCTTTTTTCTGTACATGCATACATACATATATTTGTCTATACAAAACAGCACTCAACTTGCTAAAGTAAATTTATGTGGCTGTCATTATTGAAAACCACTTTTTTGGTAAAAAGCAAGCAAAGCACATACATCCCGTAGTTTTGATATCCATATACACTGATATGAATGTACGAGTATTTGTTTTCCAAATCATTTCGTTCTCTATGTCACTTAACATTTAAAATCCCTGATTCGATTAACTTTTAATAGATTGAAGTGGCTAAGTACCTGCCACTTTGAAGATTTTATGCATTTTCTAATTGATTTTCAAATAAGCGTTGTATTATCGCCTTGTATAGTTAACTAATTGGGCGAACATTGTAATTACAATAATATTAATTGTTACTATACTACGATAGCGACAATTTTGATAAGAAAATTTGCTGTAACCGAATTCATTTCCGACAAGCAGCAAATAAGTCAATATTGAGGGTATAAACATGTTAAGAACACAAATTCATGAATCAATGTACAAATCTAAAATTCTAAGCAATTTTCAGCGGAAATTCAAAACTAAGTTAGTATGACTCAATTTGAATGTATTTTTGGGAATTCCAACGCTGTTTCATATCAGCATATTTTGCCAGCAATAGATAAACAATATTGATTGTAAGAAATTTGTGCAAAAATACCTCTGAATTTGTATGTGCCTTTCATTATCTTATGCTAATTTCATGTTTAAAAGGTTTCTTTCAAAGGACATTTGGTCGAAAGGTTTAACAGCAGGTTGAAAATAGCCAGAAATCACGCAATAACGCAGCTGGGTTACGAAAGGTGAAGCCGGTGATGGTTAAATGCAGAGTAAAACCAGTTCGTTACCCTTTCCAAAATCTTTCTGCAGTAATTTTATTGTCCAATAGATTGCAGCAAGAAAATATATTCCAGAAGTAGTTACAGGACAACTTGGCATATAAACGGTGGTTAAGTTTTAAGGGCCGGTATTGATTTTGAATAAAATACATTTTTTTAAGAAATTATTGTTATTTCTCTTTATTATGATAATATTGGCATGGCTCAATTACGTGTGAAATAAAATATCGGCCAAATGGCCGCCGCGGCTTCGGCGGCACACCTCCATCCGATTGTCCATAATTGAGGTTCTGTGCCATTGATGTGACGAATTATCTCATCTTTTAGCTCTTGAATCGCTGCTGGCTTATCGACGTACACCTTTTCTTTCAAATAACCCCAAAGAAAGAAGTCCAACGGTGTCGTTGACGTTTAGGTGTGGTTCACATTCAACATCGGCCCTTGAAATTTTCCCACCCTTTACAACGGACACATTTTCCCCATTTCCATTTTTAGCTATACAACGTGGTTCAAATTTTTAGGGAGACAAACTCACGTTATTGAAAAATAAGGTATGCCCACGATATCCCCAAAACAGTTCACAGATCTTAAAGTTAGTCTCTATTTTGAAGCCAGCACTGACTATTAATAGAATATCCAAGATTATAGAGCAGATATGCTCAAAACAGCTTTAGCACCTTCACTTGTAAACACGAAAGTGAAATAGTATAAGTAGAAGCTGACAGGAGTCTCGAATAAAACCCTGATATTTCGTCAACAATATTTACTCATATTGGATCAGATTCACTGCACGGAACATTATTTATTCAATTTCATATTTAAAGCGTAGAAAAGCATCCTAAATTTATCTCAGTATATAGAAAAAAAAATCAAATAAACTCTTTTGACAGGATAATCGTATGCGAGGGACGTCGTGATCCAAGACATTTTCAGTGAAAACTGGTTTATTTGTAGAATTGAGTCATGGCGGAATAATCAAGGTGTAGTAATGAGGCAGCTTTCTCTGTTCCTTTTCTGACGTACCGCTCGCTGCCTTATATAGTATTTTATAAAGTTGTCTTTATTCTTTAGACATTTCACAAAAAAAAAAAAAAAAAAATTATAAAAAAAAATTATTAAAACAAAAATATATATAAAAAAAAATATATATAAAAAAAAATATATATAAAAAAAAATATATATAAAAAAAAATATATATATAAAAAAATATATATAAAAAAAAATATTTGTTTGCCGCCGTAGCCGAATGGGATGGTGCGTGACTACCATGCGGAAGTCAGAGTGAACTTAGGTTCGAATCTCGGTGAAAATTAAGAAAAAAAATTCTAATAGCATCGCCCCACGGCAGGCAATGGCAAACCTCCGAGTGTATTTTTGCCATAAAAAAGCTTCTAATAAAAAATATCTGCCGTTCGGAGTCGGCTTGAAACTGTAGGTCCCGCCATTTGTGGAACGACATTAAGACGCACGCCACAAATAGGAGGAGGAGCTCGGTTAAACACCCAAAAAGGGTGTACGCGTCAATTATATATATATAATATATACATTTTTTTTTTAATTTTCTGTTTGAATCCTTATGAAAAAATGTTATTTATTTGTAAATAAAAACAAAATTAAAAATGCCTAGGGCAAGCTATGCAGTTTGCAGAAAAACTTATGCAGAGGACTGAGCAAGAGTGGTCGAAGACGGATTGAAAAAGATGGGATATTTCAGTTGACTTTCCAATATATTAAAAAAAGGCTATTTTTCAAGTGCAGAGTAAATTTTTACATTAAGTCTTTAACACTAGATTGCCCAAGGAAGTCATTTTGACTGCTCTTTAATTTCAATTAAAACAATTTCCTACTTCCAATAAGGTTGTGCAAATTTTTCGTACTGCTCTTATCACTTCACCTTTATAAAAAATTTTGAAAAAAATTAATAATATTGAAATTTATTAAATGTTAAAAATTTTGGTCCAAAGTTTTTAAAGTGAAATAACTCTGGTTCTTTCCGAATCTGTCCGATCTGCAGAATTTATTCAACAAGTGCAAGCGATCATTGACGAGGTCCCTTCAAAATAAATTAGGGATCTTGCGAGGGAGCATAATGATTCTGCGAGTCTTACCCATCGAGTTGTCCATGAGGATTTTCGGTACAAATCCAAAACTCCTTCTAAAAAAATGGCACACCATGAAGCGCCTAAGATATTATGAGTTTTTTCTGACGAAATTTTTTTTACCAATATGTTACAAAAAGACCGACCAATTACAGAAATGGCTATGTTTCAATCCTACAGAGGTGCCTGTTGCCATGCACACGAAGTTTCCAGCCGCTATTATGGTTTTAGGTGTTGTGAGCACCAAAATACATATCATGCCACAACAGTTTTAAACTCAAAAATTTCAAGTGAATTCTGCTGCATATATCGAGGTTCTGGAGACAGTAGTGAAACCATGGATTGATAGCGCACGCGGTGACAGCCCAAGCATCTTTCAGAAGACACACAAAGCGATGGTGATGCAATATTGAATAGTTGAAAATTTCCAAGACCACAGAACACCAAACTTATGGTCGCTTAACTCACCAGACCTCAATCCACTGGATTACTACGTATGGGGTATAGTTGAGCGTGAAATCAATAAGCAGCCTCAGAACACAATTTCTTCTATGAGGACTGCAATTAATACCGTTATGGGTCATATGAATAAGGAGCGTTTGATTCGGGCATGCATGTAGTTACTGCAGCTAATGGAAATTTATTGAATGTTTTTATATAAATATAATAAGTTAATGTTGTGCAAAAAATGAGTAGAGTTTCATAACATTTTTTTTTTTCAAAATAAGTATTGCCTTCTAAAATAGCTCTATTTTAAGTACTGAGTACCATATCAAGTGGTCTACAAAACTTTCTTGTGGATTTCTTCACCTTCCACAGATAAAGTTAAAAAGAGAAATACGATTAATCTTAACAGTTATTAGCAAAACTCTCACCTCAGTTCACATATTTATAAACAAAAATAAAAAATTATTAGCATGAAAAAAAAAAACAATTCGAAAGCGTTTACTTAATTTGTCATAGCCTTTCAAAGTCATGAAAAAATACTCAACTAATTCGAAGTAGAACAAAGGCCGTGGCTAAAGATATGTAAATATTTAAGTATTTAATGGCAAAACAACAACATTGGTAAACAAAGTAGGTGCGGAAATATTTGATAAAACCGAGTGAACTTTAGGAACAGTCCACTCCAGTTGACCGCTACGAACTTCGACGAAATTCCCAGCGTAATGACTTCAACAACATAAGCAAAGATAGTGAACCATTTATCAAATAGCATTCCAAAATCCCATAAAATTAGCAAATTATTTTACGCGTCAGTGAAACCTCTAAAAAAAAAATACTAGTAATTTGCAAACCAGTTATAACAACAAAATAAAAACGCACAACGAGCACTTGCCCATTGCACTCTATGTGTGTACGCCGTGCAGTTAGTTCAGCGTCGACGTTTTCACGGTGATGTAACCGCCATCATCATGACAGATTGTGCATAGTTAAGTTTTCCTTTCTTTCGCTGCAATCCACCTTACATGGATAGGTATGTAAATATGTATGTATGTACGTGCCATGAGCAGTGCGCATTTTGTCGCTTAAAAAGTGACATAATTACGACGCAACAACGACATTTACTACGTTTGGCATGCTGTTTGTCGTCGCCAATGCCAGCAACATCATTATCGGCGTCAAGTCATAAAAGCGGCATAGCATCAACGGGGCAGTGTCGCTGATGAATGCAACATTTTCACTCGCATCGCTCAACAAGAAATAAAAACGCACAAAGATTTACGCAAATCGATTGTTACTCGAGATGCGCCGAACCGGTTGCTTGCTGGTTGACTGACTGATGCTGATTGTTAAGTTGTTTGGTTGGCTTGTCGGCAAGCTATACACTTGGCCATAAATCGAAAGTGGTCAATTAATGGACTGTTTTTGCTACTACTGGTTGTTGTTGGTCGCTATGTTGTTGCTTTAATCTATTTGTCAGTAGCATCGGTCATTGTGTGCAATCGCCGTTTCTTCTACAAATACAAATACAATAATTACCATTGAGTTGGTATGATTTACAATATTTTTCACTTTACGAGTATTCCAGAGTTCGCTTTGGCGCCGCATTTCAAATTAATTTCTCTGGCTCGTGTAATTTGCTGTTTTTTTTTGTTACTTTTCGTTGTGAAGAAAATCAGAAAAAGATGTTTCAATTGTAAACAATAACAGCAGCAACAAAGCTGGTGGTCTTTGAGGTTGAACACACATGTTTGGTGAAAGTGTTTTTGCCAAATGCCCGAATACCTGGAAGATGCGAGTGAGTAATGCTGAATTTAGAATAAACAACCTTGCAGCAGCAACCTTGCCATGAAACAGTTGGATTTGGATAGCCACATGAGTTAAAAAACAAAAACAAAATATTTTCTTATTAATGCAATAAGATAAAACAGCGAAAATAATAGCTTTTTTATAAGTAGACTACTCAAGATATCATAGCAGAAAAAAACAATTAAATCATGTGACCACAATAAAAGCCCGTTAATAATAATTCGAGCATTGAAAAAGCAGTGAAGCGCACATCAAAAGTCGGGCAAACGTTTAAAAATTTTCTATCGAATTTTTAATTATCAAAGCTAAACTAAATGGTTATGAGTCTTCAGACAATGTTTTTTACAAGCGAATCGTATTTCATGGTGTGCGGCATAGCAGTGTAATAAAATTTAACAAAAGATTTGATTAAAAAAATAGCCTATTTGCAAGTCGATCAAAATTGTACGAATGTATTTTACGTGTTTAATGGCAGCAGCCGTAGCCAAATGGGTTGGTGCGTGACTATCATTCGGTAGTGTCCGGGTTCGAGACCTCGGGCATGAAACATTAAAAGATAGCAAAATTTTTTTATACAGCGGCTACGCCGCGGCAGGCAACGGGAAACGTCCGAGACGTCTGCCATTCAGAGACGGCATCAAATTGTAGGTTTGCTCTATTTGTAAAAAACATCAAGACGCACACCAAAAATTAGAAGAGGAGCTCGGCCAAACACCCGTCAAGGGGTAGCCATATATACATATGCATAGTTGGCCTAAATGTCTGTTTTAATATTCCGTTTTAGTATTTTGCGGCCTTTCGAAAATACTTTGCACTAAATTTCCTGAAGAACGCTCGTGGTTTCTTCCATTTCTCTACACCTTCTATTTTGTGTTCGTAGCCTAAAGTCGTCCCACAAATACTGTGACAGGTTAAAGTCACTGGGGACTTCATCACTTTAACGCAATTATAAAGCAGTCAGTCAGCTTCGATTTGTGCTTTGGATAATTTTTTTGGCAGAGTTTAAAATTCTCAATAATGGTTAACTGGGCGTAATTTCCCTTTACATTCGACTGAACGATACCAATGTACTGTGAACGTCAAATAATAAAAAGTAAACATATAACTAACTTGAATTAAAGCTTTTTATGTTGTTAAAAAATTTTTAATTTTTCATCTCAGATTGCAATTTCAATTTATCTCAAAAGACTGAACATTTTAAGCATCGAAAACACAAACCCTCGTCTTTCTTTTAAGCATTTCTTTGGTAGCCGTTACTAGTCATCGTTTCGCTCAAAATTTACCGCCGCCTGAACGACCAAAGCGGCTTAATCATGCGTACTATAGCACGAGAAACGAAGGCCAATCCAATTTCAAGTAGAGTTCAAATATCGAAAAATATTGGAACAGAGATATCAGCCAAACTAGTGGATGCCAGTACAATTAGAAGAGTACTACAAAAATGGCCTACTTGGCAGAGTGTCACACAGGAAGCCTTACATATCTAAAGCAAATCAAAAGAAGTGTGTGCACTCGGCAAAAACGTATCAAAACGGGGACCTAAACTTCCAGGAAAATATTTTATATACGAGAGTAAATGAGTAATACTTGCAGTGAAAAGGCTTCCAAAAATATGACAAGCAGAGAAAAAAGCTTTTCTCGATAAATGTGTATTACCAAGTAGCATCAAACATGGCGGAGGTTCGAATATAGTCTTGGGCATCCCGAGTCAGTCACCGAGTTAACACTTAAAGTTATTAAACGTGATCCTTTAATTATTCTGAAGGATAATGCTAATCCTAGTGTTAAAAATTGGGACTGTAAGAAAACTGGATCTTTTAACAGGACAACGATTCTAAGCACACACCCAAAATTGTTAAAGAATTTCGCTTACAACGAACGCCTAACTCTTAATCAGCCAAACCTTAATCCTATCGCGCGCATGTGAAAAAACTTTGATAGAAAAATCAGAGAGAAGGCCAACTCCAAGAAGGACGACCAAAAAAGCGCTTAAATTCAAGAACGCGGTCATTTCCAAATATAAAGAAAAAATATGTGGAAACTTAATGGCAAAATATCAATGCCACTCGAGAGAGCATGGTCAAAAGATTTTTTGAGGTGTGCTACGCGGCAGATCGTTATTCGGCTCTGAGCGAATTTGGCAGCACGAGCTGACGGGCAGGCGTCATTTGGGCCACGAAGCGGTTTGTTTACGAAAAAACTGAGATTGTGTTAGTGATATACGAAAAAATCAACCAATGACAACACTGCGTTGCCATCTGCACAACGACTGATTTGACGAGCGTGTGAATTCATGTGAAATGATCGTGCAGAACTTGGCTGCAGAGCTTCCCAAGTGACGTAGCGGTCTAGGTAAATAGAAATCCTGGTAGTCTCCTTGTTAGTAAGTGCAATGATCCTGAGGGCGATGCTGGCGGTAACGTAACTAATTATAAACTAAACCGGATGTCCCTCTTGAATCAAGCGGCTCGCGATATAAACGTTCTACTAGGGTATGTCCATATGCCTTGCAATTGCAAAGGCCACGTTTCGCTGCTGCTCAATCAATTTTTAGATAAAATATTTATATTTTATTAGCCAATACCATACAAGTATATGTTTCAAATTTCAAAAATTTTAAACTTTTTAATCAGAATTTTTGGAATAATGAGTGGGCAGTTTTGAAGTCATTGAATTTTTATATAATAGAGTGCATTAAACTCGACTCAAAAATCTTTTAGATTTAAATTGTTTTTTTTTTTTCGGGAAGTCAATGAATTTTTATATAATAGAGTGCGCGTTTAAAGCGACTCAAAAATTTTGTAGATTAAAATTTTTTTTTTTTGGCTGGAAGTCTGGCGTATTTTTTCCACAGACAAAAATGTTCGGGCATTCGTCAGCAAAAGACTTATTAAAAATCAACGCGAATTTTCAGCCACTACAAACGGGCAAAATAATATACCATAATTGAACAGGCTACAAAACTGCATACCCAAAATTTTTCAAAAATACTCACTGAAAATTTTAAAATGTTGATAAAATTCTGTCGAATTTTCTTTAGATTTTGTTAATTTTTTTTTTTTAATTTTATACAAATTTGGAAGCCTTGTGTTATATGTTTTTTGTAGCAGTATGAACCATATTTTTATAAAAAACATTTTATTTAATAAAAAATAAATGTTCACAACTCCGGTTGTGAACACAGATGTGTGCTTCAAATTCAAGCCGGACCATATGCCTATACGATTTTTAGAGATATCTCAACCACCTATCCTATCGAAAAATTTAGCAAGTTTTTTGTTGTTGTTGTTGTTATTTTAGCAGCATAAACATTTCCCATACATATTCGGAGTAACAACAGGATATAATTCCGGGTCGTTCTGGTAACGTAGAACCGACTGTCCAGTGCTCTTCTTCTATTTTGCTTAAAACAACCTTATCCGGTGAGTTTGAGCTCAATCGGCTCCCTACGTTTTCAGTTCACTGGTCCGAAAGATACGCGAAAAAACGGCTAAAATTTATATAAAACTTTAAAGACAAAACTAAATAAGCTACTAGGTAGCATGAAGAAACAGCAACAATGTTGAAAGACGTTATGGATCAACATCAAAAGATACTTGCTGAAACTTATAAGGTAACTACATAACTTTTGAGTTAGGTTGTAAAAGTGTTTATTAAGTTTTTATAGTTTTTGTTTTTGGGTACACTTGAGTTTATCTATTTAGCACTGCAAATGTAATTATATGAGATTGCTGCTACAGAGATAGAGCTTTTGCTGTTACTCCACTACCAGGTAAGTAATAGGGAACAGCAAGTATTGTAGATTTACGTAAGAAAGCATACACCACGACAACTTTTCGATTCATAAGCCGGATGAGAAGTGGACTCTTAGACAAATGCTCACGAATAATAAACTCAGTGAGAGACGACACAAATCTAACCCACTGGTCTCTTAAAATTGATCAGTACGGTATGACAACAGTTTAGTAAAATATCTCATAGTCAATTGATTATTTGTGTGCATTAAATTTCTCATTTGTTTCAAGTGTTGTTGAAAAGTTGATGTTTTTCGCCAATTGGAATTCCAATTACTGCTAAATTAATGCCCATTTCTTTGATTGAACGGACCATAGTCGAGAGTATTTCTCCTACGGAAGCGAAATTTTTTGTATGTGGACTCAACATTAATCCACTTATTAGCCCACTAGTAGTAGTTTTCGCCCCTAATACTTGCGCTTATCTGGTCCAACACTCTCGTGAAGTAATTAGTGAATAGCTGTACTACTTTACGCATTTACCCCAACAGAAACTGTGAAAGAGAAGTAGAAGAAAAACGAATTGATATAATAAATTGTATAATATATATGATTTTGGCATTATCGATAAGATAATTTAATACCATTAGTGTTTAAATTTGATTTCTGTTCCGCTGTGCATACCAATACCCACGTACCCAATACGGTACGTGACAGCACACTATTTCGCAAAAGTATGCGGCCGACGTAGTCGAATGGGTTGGTGCGTGACTACCATTCGGAATTCAGAGAGAACGTAGGTTCGAATTTCGGTGAAACACCAAAATTAAGAAAAACATTTTTCTAATAGCGGTCGCCCCTCGGCAGGCAATGGCAAACCTCCGTGTGTATTTCTACCATGCAAAAGCTCCTCATAAAAAAATATCTGCCGTTCGGAGTCGGCTTGAAACTGTAGGTCCCTCCATTTGTGCAACAACATCAAGACGCACACCACAAATAGGAGGAGGAACTCGGCCAAACACCCAAAAAGAGTGTACGCGCCAATTATATATATACTATATATGTGCCCAAGAACGTCTCCTGGAATAAGAGGTTAATGAAGACGATATGGCATGTTTTTATCTGTTTATTTGAACTTAATTACTGCGAATAATTAAGTCAAGAACCGTTCGACCAAAAAACACTTGGGACGGTGCAAAAATAACAGCACAGAACCGTGTACGATGGAAGAGTCTTGTCGAGGCTCTATGCTCCCGAGAGGAGTGAACAAGAAAAAAAAAAATTGAAAACGACTTTATTGTTTTTTTTCAAAATATTATCCATGAAGATCAATACAGTTTTGGAAGCGTTTGAAACATTTTTGGAGCACTTTTTCCAGTTTTTTGTTCGAACAACTTTCACGGGATTTTTTTTTGGTGCAAAGTGCCATTACGATTGATTCTGAAAACCATTGCAACTCAGTGGCTCAAGATGGTACTTTGCCACCCAAAATCGAAGTGAGTTGATCAACTTACTGTTGTGCGTTTAATCACTGTTGTGTTTGCTGCATGAAGAATACTCTATGTGAATTTTGTGTGAATTAAAAATTTTTTTTTTTTGGAATAAAATTTCAGCAGCGGGAACATTTTGAATTTTGCAGAGGGTCTTTGGAAAACAAATTATGTCGCAAAAAAGTATTTACAAGTGGTACAAACAGTTCAAAGCAGGCAGAGAAAATTTTGAAGACGAAGGTCGAGAAAATTAAAGATTTAGTGCTCAAAAATCATCGGCTCATGCCAAACCATGTTTTTTCAAAGGTATTTAGTACCTAGAAAACGGAAATCTTGCAAATCTCACTCGCGCTGGATCTTCACTAGATATCATTCCACAAACCATCGTATTCACCGGATTTAGTATAGTGTGATTTCTGGCTATTACCTAAGCTCAGCTGCGGGCTTTAAGGGGGTGGTAGGGTTTAGCGCTAAAAAAAAAACACTTTTTTTTTGAATTTTTTACAGAAATATGGCTTAAGATACTTTAATAAAATCAGTTGCATGTTATTGTACATCTTTTCAATAAGTTTTAAAAAAAAGTTTATAATAAAATATTGACAAATAAGCCCATGACAGAGTTTTTTTGGAGATATGTTTTTCGAGTGGTGCTCTGCGGTGCCAATCGGCATTCGTCGTAGAATCATCTGAAACTAAAAAAGTCGAATTTTTCAGTTAAAGTATGACGTAATGCTCCCCCCTACATTAATAAATTTTTTTTTTTCATTTTTGTAGTTTTGGTATCAAAAAAACGTAAAACGAGCATTTTTGGCGAAAAATTTCGCCATATTTGTAAGTGAAAAACAACTTAAAAAAAAAAAAAATTAAAAAAAACAGTGTGGGGGGGGGGGAGGTATTTTTGATTTAGAAAACGTGTGCCAAATTTGAAAAGAATCGGTTGAATAGTTTTGGAGTTGTGATTGGCACCGACTTTTAAGAAGTCGTTTCGGGAAAAACGCGTTTGAAAAAATGACTCTGAAAAATCATCTATGCTCCACATTCGAGGTAGAGTGCCTACAAAGGCTATAACTTTGAGAGTTCTGCTCCGATCCACTTAAAATTTTGACACAACATTCTTGAAATGATTTACTATAAGATGAGTGAAGAAAAAAAATTTCGATTTTGTGACCCTACCCCCCCCCCCCTTAAAGACAATTCCTGAAATCGACTTCAATAATTGTTAGCAAAGATTGGGAAAACCTTTGGCATAAACGTATTGTATCAGAAGGAAGGTGATGAAATCGATTTGGAAGAACAAATACAGGTTTTAAAATTTATTAGCATTTTAAATTACTTTTTGTCACACAGTAGTATATATGACATCCACACATAAGAAGATATGAACAAAGAAATCAGCGTAAAATAAATCACAACCCAACGACGTTCAGTTCATCCCACGCACGAGCTGGAATTGCCTGCGCCAAAGAAGCGTTCTAAAAGTTCTTTTTCGCGCAAATATGGCATACGAGCACACGCTTAATATGAATGTATGTACATAGGTATGCATGTAAGTTCACGACCTGCACGTATATTAAATCTACTAGTTATGAAATGGTGCGCACATAACCGATTTGAGAATTTTTTCCGCACTGTCACTAAAGTTAAAAAATCATATCTAAACGTAATTTTTTTATCGACTTACAATTAATTGGAATATTTGTGCTAAAAATTGTTTAATAAAAATGTGCTTCATTTCTTCATGTGTTCCCTGCAGGGTATGCATTACAAGCCGCACTTAGCCCCTTGACTGGGCAAATAAGTATGCATGTAAAATATGTATGCGTGTATCTCCCGACCTACATGGCACCACGCCCATTCTTGTCAGCTTCATAAGCTGACAGTTTCACGTTCATTTTTTTTTATTTACTTTTTACGATCTTTTGTTATTTATCACGAATATGCGTGAATGCATACTTTAATGCAGTTATGTGGAGTTTTATTTTGTTTTTCGTTTTTATCGAAATGGGAATCAGCGCATGGACCAACAGGCAGTTGCTGGTAGCGGCCACCGCATATGCACTAATACACCGTCTTCCAGCAGTCCATAGTCGCTAAAGTTTGACTTATCTCAACATCACATATGTATATGGGATATATTTAAATGCATAAATATATTTATATACATATATAAAGGGTGTTTTTTTTTAGAGGTTAGGTATTCAAGATGAAATAAAACGTATATAATTTAATGTTATGGCCAAGAATTTAGCTTTATTATAAAGATAAGGGTTTGCCATTATGTTTTAAAAATGATTTTGGGCAAGTGGCCGCCGCGTCTGGCTCGAATAAATTCCAGCCGAGAGGCCCAATTTTCGACCACTTTTTGCAGCAATTGGGGCCGTATGTCAGCAATAACGCGCCGAATATTCTCTTCCAAGACGTCAATCGTCTCGGGCTTATCTGCGTAGACAAGCGACTTCACATAGCCCCACAAGAAATAGTCCAGCGGTGTTATATCGCACGATCTTGGAGGCCACGCCACAGGTCCACGGCGCGAGATAATGCGCTCACCAAAAGTTTCCTTCAATAAATCGATTGTTGCGTTGGCTGTATGGCATGTAGCGCCGTCTTGTTGGAACCAAAGGTCGTCCACATCAACATCGTCCAATTCAGGCACGAAAAAGTCATTAATCATGGCTCTATAGCGCTCTCCATTGACTGTAACATTATGGCCGGCTTCATTTTTAAAGAAACATGGACCAATGATTCCCTCTGCCCATAGAGCACACCAAACAGTGACTTTTTGAGGATGTAACGGCGTCTCAGCAATGGCTTGTGGATTATGTTCACTCCAAATGCGACAATTTTGCTTATTGACATACCCATTCAACCAAAAGTGAGCTTCATCGCTGAACAAAATTTTCTTGTGAAAATCGGGATCGGTGGCCATCTCGTTTTGGGCCCAAATTTGCACGATTTGCAAACGTTGTTCAGGTGTAAGTCTATTCATTATGAAATGGCAAACCAAACTAAGCATAAATCAAGAGTCACCTGTCAAAAAGACCATCTACGAAAAGAGTAGTGCCAACTTGAAAACCTAACCTCTAAAAAAAACACCCTTTACATGCATACATACATATAAACATATGTACACAAATACCCATGACTCACTTTTTGATTTGACACAAGCGTGCCGAGTTATGGACTAATGGAAATTTATTCATTCAACTTATATAAATACATACATACACATATGTATGTATGTGGAGGGAATATGTACGCAAGTCTAATGTTTAAAAGCGCTATGCGACAATACTGAAGGAATTCAGTCTAGAAAAGCTAATTAGAATTTATGTGCAGCTAATGGCAGAGAAGACGACTACTGCCTACGCACTGTAGTAAAAGAGTGGCGAAAATATGCTAAAAGTGGTAGACATACAGCGTATTTCAATAGGTGCGCTCAACTTTTTTCCGATAGGGAGGGCGAACGACGCAATATTTTTATTTTTCGCTTGTCATTTGTAAACTTCATTAGTACACATTTCATCATGGAACGCTACACACTTGAGCAACGATTGCAAATCGTGCAAATTTTTTATGAAAATAATCGTTCTGTTGCTCTTCTTCAGTGTTGCTCTTCTTCAGTGTGTTCATCTTCAGTGATGAAGCTCACTTTTGGCTCAATGGTTGTGTCAACAAGCAAAATATGCGTTACTGGGCAGAAAGCAATCCACACGTGATTCATGAGGCACCGTTGCATCCCGAAAAAATCACTGTTTGGTGCGGTTTACATGCCGGCGGCGTAATTGGCCCATATTTTTTCGTTGACGAGAACGATCGCCACGTTACTGGGGCTGCCGCGACATGATAAACGATTATTTTTGGCCACAATTGAATGGTATGGACTTAGACGACATGTGGTTTCAACAGGACGGGGCCACACAGCACACGCTACAATTGATTTGTTGAAGAGTAAGTTCGATGAGCGCATTATTTCCAGAAATGGACCGGTCGAATGGCCGCCGCGCACGTGTGATTTGACGCCTCTAGACTATTTTCTTTGGGGTTATGTGAAGTCATTGGTCTACAGTAACAAGCCGTGAGCTCAGAGCCAATATTGACCGCGAAATTGCTGGAATTTCGGCCGATTTATGCAAAAGAGTGGTCGAAAATTGGTTTCAACGATTGGACTTCGTAAAACGTGCACGCGGTGGTCATGCAAAAGAAATCGAATTTCATACTTAAATGTATATGTTCAAACTCGATAATAAAAAAAAATTAGTTAAAAAAGTCAAACCGTTTGTGTTTTATTCAAAAAAAAAGTTGAAGCGCTCTTACTGAAAAACGCTTTAGTAGGTAAATACAAATATTGAAATCAGTCCTTTTGAGCCTCACTTTATCTTGGTGAGGCAGTAATTTCTCACCAAGGAACTGTGCTATTCCTTTAAGGGTACCTGTGAAGAGATCTTAGGATAGTGCGAGCGTTTTCCACATTATCCACTAAGCAAATCGAGATCTACTCTGCATAAGTAACATTTTTACCCGCTCATTCAAAACGTACTTGTAGCAATGCCATCAGTGGTTGTGTATTTTTGAACATTGACTTTAAGTTCAACAAGATATCTTACCTCGGTTGAAAATTCGCTTTCGATCTAAAATTCTACTGGAATGATTCTTTCGGTAGGGTCTCAACAGAAACTGCTTACTGAGCATTTTGTTTTGTTGCTTTACCAAAAGCATGCATTCCTTAATATATTCTACAGACATTAGAAGGCACTCAGTTGATATTTACCATGTCTGCTTCATCTACTACGAATATATTAAAGGTGATAATGCTACACATTTAGAAGCACTTTGTTTTCGCAAAAGTGGTTCTTAATAGCAAAATGTCTATAATAATATAAACAAACAAAAGATTATTAAAGCGGCCTGCTCCTTTTATTGATGCTTTAAGACACAAAATCGCAAAATCAGCTGATTCAGTGACATCACCTTGAATGGATTCGTTTTGCCTACTACTTTGTATTAACAAACTGTTAGGTGACCCTGTTTAGATCCGCGAATCCTAATATGTATATTAAGTTCCTACATTTCTGCAATTATTTGATCATCAGGTGTGAAAAACCTGTTTTGTTAACTTGCCACATCAGTCGTTAGTAGTTCTTACAAGGTTCTTCTTAAAAACCAACATCCGAACTACTTAGGACCTGTTACTTAAGATGCTCTAGTCAAGACTGAAATTAAGTTTTAGTATCGATCACGTACAACATTAACTTATAATCGAAAATTCAACGATTTGTGTAACGGACTAGGCTTTGTCGAAAGAAAGACTGGACTCACTATATTCATAAATAGCGACGAACGAGTTAAAGTGAAGATGGTTCCAGTACTCGGATTGTGTCTCAATATAGATAATTTCTAAGAAATGAAACAAGAAAAAATACCCTATCGGAAGATTTATAATTTTTGGTAGTATGACATTTACGAGTATTTTCAAGTGGCTGAGATGGTATATGCACGCACTTTGAAGGCATTTCACCTGGACGCCCTTTTCTATACCACAAAGGCCTTTTGATACTCGCAATTACAGTTAATAAAGTTACCGCGGTATTTACTGGGTTCCTGGAATGTATGCTCTTCGGTTTTTAGGAAACCATCAAGAATTCGAATCCGTTAGTCAGATGAGAAGAAATCTTTCCTGCAAGACCGGAGCTGCTATATACGCCTAAACTTTCCTTGGCGCGTTCAACCGAGTGCACCAGTTGTTTATTTTTCGTGCATATGAGATTTGCTTAGCTACATTTAGCCCTGTTATAAATCAATTTAGAACCACTGTGCAACAAAACATTGTAAGACGATAGCTTAGCGGTTGCTGTGAAAAACTTGTGTTTTTTAGAAGTTTATGTGCACTTTGCTCTTACAAAATGTTTACTGCTACTGTAGTCGTAATATTATTGTTGTGATTGCTATTCTACTTCCTGCTGGTCATACGATTGTTGTAAAAGTGACGCTGACATTTGCTTAATTGCAAGTGATAAATGTCTCACGGGCGCGAGTGAAGCCGCGTTCGCCATATTATTCATTGTTATCAGCAAAATAAAAAACAAATATAATAATAAATTAAAATAAAAATAAAATAAGTATCAAAACTGGACATACTACACACATCTACATGCATACATTCATGCACTATAGTGAGTCAATGAATTCCTAAAAATTATAATAAATGGCGTTGCTACCACAAATTCAAGGTTTACTTATCAAGAAATATTCCTCGAACAGACTAATTGTTTCAATGGTCTGCCTGCCTATTTTATTGATTTCGCTTTATTGTGACAGCTGTTTGAAAATATATACCTACGAGCAATTCCCTAAATCTGGACAAAAGAGAGCTTCGTGTGCTTATTCAACACTATTTTTTGCGCGAAAAAACCATCATTTAAGGCAAAAAAAATGCTTGGAAAGTATAATAGGGACTCTTTACCAACGATTGGAACCATCCACCATTGCTTTACTTAGGGCAAAATTGTTGACTTGTTAGGTTACGAACTATACCCATATCCATCATATTCTCCAGATTTAGATCCGGCTATTTGCGGCTATTTTTTGTTTCCAAATATCAAGAAATAGCTCGACGGCCAGAGATTTGGGTTGAATGGATAGGTAATCGATGAAACAAACGTATATTTTCAGGACCTCTTATTATTTGAAGGGCACCAAAAAATTTGAGAAACGTTGAATGAAGTTCACGGCGTTGAAATCAAACTATGTTTTTTAATAATAACAAAAGTTAAAGGTATTATTGCGAGTCTCCGATACATCAAAAGTGCTGTCATAAGAGCTAAAATCTTGGTATAAATGGAAATGGTTCATTAGTGTCGTAATTTATTGTACAAAAGAGGCCTAAAGTACTTAGATACTCGAGAGAGAGAGAGCATCAGGATTAAACTCCGTCAGAAACAATGGGCTTGGAATTGCCCTTGGGAGCTCTTTAACTATAAGTATTATTTCCATGATTTTCTACAACTCGCAAGAGTGGCAAGATTGATAAGTTTTAGATACTTTTGTTGTATGGGCGAGATGATCAGCTCGTGAGTCCTATCAAAAATCTCCTAAAGCAAAAAATAAAAACTATTATTAGCTTCTAGATTATCTAAGTAAATTTGATAATACGGATACCAGACTATCACCATATCCCACACTCGGTCTTACTAAAGTTGCAAAAAGCGCTTTAATTATGGCAATTATGGTAAGTAATGGTCAAACTTCATGAAAAGTCGAACACACCAAGTGACGCCAAGTTCTTCTATACTTGGTCTTTCCAACGCCGAAGAGTCCTTTCTCTTCCTCTGCCATTATCAGCTGGTACCGCATCGAATACTTTCAGAGCCGGAGCGTTTGTATCCACCTGACGACATGACCCAGCCAACGTAGCCGCTGGATCTTTATTCGCTGCGCTATGTCTATGCCGTCGTAAAGCTCATACAGCTCACCGTTCCATCGTCTGCGATATTCGTGCAAAGGTACAAAAATCTTGCGCAAAATCTTTCTCTCAAACACGGATATTGTCATCGCCAACGCTTCTGCGCCATACGTTAGGAGAGCCTTGTAGAGTGTTAGTTTTGTTCGCCGAGAGAGGGCTTTACTACTCTTTACTACTGACATTGTTATCGGTGTTAATACTGGCTCCTAAATAAACAAAGTCTTTTACGTCAATATCACAACTGTCAACAGTGACGTGGGTGCTGATACGCGAGTTCGCCGACTGTTTGTTTGATGGCAGGAGGTGCTTTGTTTTGTCATCGTTCACCACCAGACGCATTCGCTTTGCTTCTTTATCCAGTTGGGAAAGGGCAGAACAATAACGCGGTTGTTAAATGATGTCAATATCATTGACGTACACCAACAATGGTACCGTAAGTAAAAGTAAAGATTTCATCTATGAGATACTGTTAATAGATATCGCCAAGAATTTTTTATACAACTTAAAAAAAAGAGTTTGGGCATTCTTGCCCTAAATTTTTTTTTTTCATTATGGCACTTTTGAGGTAGTTATGACGCGATATGTATGTAATTTATAGTTATATCAATTGACGGGGACTTATTGAGCCACTCTCGTTCGCATAAGCTTATTTTTTATTTACGTATATATTTTTATATGTTTAAAAAGAAACCACAACACTTAAGGAAATACTAATAAAACTCAATTTGTAGCAACACAAAAATTTTAAGATTTACATTTATTCTTTTATTATAGCTCTTTTTTTGTGTCTGTTGTGCTCTGTTGCTCGTGCACACTTCGCAATGACTTATCAACTTCGCCGTCGTCGTCGCCGTTGTCATTGTCTTTGTCGTTTTTGCTTAGCTTGCAATGCAATCACCTCGTATTCACCTTAGCATTGTTATTGGTATTGCCTTACCGTTCCTTCCCCACCTGGTGTTACCTTGATTTATGTACCCAATGAACGTTCAAGTTTCGCTGATTTCTGCATTCAAACTGGGAAGAAAGAAAAGAGAACAAAGAACAACAGCGTCTCAGTCTGGGCCTGCCAACAAGCGTGACATCACTTTCTCCATATATGATCCAACTATTAAATTCTGCTGCTAACTGCTTTTTCTTGTAGTATGCATATATGTGCATAGGTTGGTATGTATTGAGTACACATGTGTATACTTTTTTACATTTCCTAATTCTATAAGAATTCGCCGCTATTCCATTTTCAATGGGCATTATTGTGTTACCCCTGACTTTGTCACTCCACCGGCGAATTTCGCATTTGTTTTTTTTGTTTGTGCCTATTTATTATCGTGTCAGCTTTCATGTGTGTATGAGTAGAAAAATTGCTAATTTGTTTACAATATGACGAAGGTATTTACCACCTCTGAGCTTAGATTTTTGACTTCGTTTTTTTTTTGTTGTTTTTTTTTCAACTCGAAAGTTTACTCGCAATGATTCAGCCGCGTTTGAAAAGCGAATTAAAGCTCACCATTTGAATTTTTTAGCAATGTCTTTGCGGAATGTGAATGGTTAAAGATTTGGTATTATTAAAATAAGTGAATGTTGGCGAACTTTTTTTTTCGGTATCCCCAAAATCAGGTCAAGCCGTTGTTGAATGTCGTCGAGGTTTAAGTTTGTGGAGATGCACAATAACAAAATTCTCTATTTAAATTAATCCCCGCAGTGGAATGTAAAGTAAGAAACAAGGCGAATTCGTACATGATGGTAGCAATAGAACAAAAACAAAATTTAAATGTATTTTGTTTTTGCAATTTGTAATGTAAACCAAATTAAAAAAAAACCACAGAATCACACAAAATCGCAAGAAAATACAAAATCTGCTTTTCTATTGCTATCAACTTATAATAATTCATTTTGGTAGGAATTGTAGAACAAATTAGGATGATGAGAAATGCAAACGCCGAGTTCAAGACAGCAGAAAAACGGTAACATTCTCGGATCATGAAATGAAGTAGTGCAAATATATATGTATGTATGTGGAGAACAGGTCGAATGAACGTAAATTTACTGGTGTCACAACCGGTAAGGTAAAGCAACGCATATTGTCGATGACCTGGTTGTTGTACAGAAAGTAAACTAACTTCAGAAAAAATATGGGTGATTAAAAATAATAATAAATTGTCTCTGAAAATTGTTGAAATGGAAATAGGGATTCCTCAGAAAACTGTGTATCAAATTTCGATTGAATCTTGGATATTCGTAAGCTCAATTCAAAATGTGTGTCCCGCAACAGCGAAAGAATGTAAAGAGTATTTCAAAAGACGCGCCCATATGTTGTTTTAAAATAAAACATGTAGAAATTTCATTCTTTCAGATTTTACTATTTTTATTCAAAGGGCTAATAATATCAGAAAGGCTAATTTAGGGCTAAGCATAAATAAGATCCTCCATGTAACGAACGACGTTTCTCACAGTGGCTTTATCTGATGTTGGAAAAAAATCACCGAATATTTCCAGACATTTACATGGGATTATGTGAAATTCAATAGAGTATTACTCTTGTCTACAGGAGTAACTGGCCTAAGTAGGCAAATGAGAAGCAGTCATCGCTCGATAAACGAAAAACTACGTTCCATCAGTTCCTCATTAAGAATGTCTTCTTGTATGTAAATCTTGTAAGACCACATGAGTTGAATTGCTTCCGAGTATTCCGAAGGCGCGAGGCTCCATATGAATGAAAAGCTGTATAAGCTCTACGACAACATAATACGCGGATTGATTATTACATAACGAAACAAACGCCAGCGTACGCCAGCTGTTTAGCGTGAACAATTTCCTTTTCAAATGCAACTCTTCTTCTTTCAGTAAAGAAATCAGTGTAATCCGTTTCTCTGGAAAAATGTTATGCATTTATAACATAAGAGCAATGAATTCTTATGAAGTTTCACATGAAACTTATAATTTATTCAAAGATACATATGTAGGTATGACAATGAATATTTAATACATGTACGTGTTTTTGGGTCCAGATATGCGATAAGGTACAAAAGATGAATCACTCCCGGATCGTCTTTCACGTCAAAAACGAATAAAAATATATAAAAACTTGCTGATCTGGTTCGTTCTATGTATCTTTACTGGATTTCTTAAATTCAAACTTTTAGCTTATATAACAACTTTCACGTTTTTGCTGAATTCCGGGGCGGAGTAAAGAAAAACGACCCCTACTGTGGCAAGGCAATATAAGGATGCACCACTAAGAGAATGGCCCTGTTAATTCCGCATCAACTGTTGAGAGGCTTCAAGTCTACTGCTGCAAACACAGGGCTGGAGAAAATATTGAAATATTGAATAACAAAAGTAATTTACTATTTTAAGACAAACGGGGCCTTTCATCTCAAATGCTTATGTTGCACCTTGTCATTTAAAAATCGTTTAACTGAGGATGGTCGAGCTGCCTTTAAGGCCTTCAACTCATACAAAACGACAACAAAGCTTGCGAATAATTGTACAATTCTTGAAACATTACTAGGCTTTGATATAATTGTAATGATAGGATGGTCTGTTATTGTTGCTTTAGCAATTCATCACCCTCTGCCGGTAGGTGTAGTCATCATTCATCTCGTCTAACGCCAGGTCTACGAAACATGCTGGTTCGACAGGCTGGGTTCAAAGGGAGAGAGTATTCTGTGAATGGATTAAAGGAGACATGTGAATAGATGGTAAGTTTCGCGCGGATGACCTTTACTTGCCGGGCATACATACATATGTTGAATATAGTATATCTGAGTCAATTCCGGTAGGTAGGAGTTTAACCTACTGCAAAAACCTGAACGCAATTATGCCACGTGTTATGTCTTACGAGGCAGCTGAAGCTCTTCGTCTGCGAGGGGTGGTTATTGGGCCCCAATGACGGCATTACCGAGAGCGGGAGTTTACGAAGGTGGTAGGAGATTTCCGATGAGTTTCGTTTAATGTACATATGTCTACATACTGTTGGTGTAGTTAAAACGATGCAGGGGTGGTTCCTAAGGTAGCAACCCAACAGAAATTGTGTGCTGAGCATCTTGCTATGCTCTTTAACCGGTAGCGTAGTAGCATCGCTGTGAAGATGTTGCAGGGAGAAATCAGGAAACACCCAACGGCTATTCTGATGATAGTATTCGGGCAAGTTTAGAGCTTCCTCTCCACTACGAATCACTAGTAACACGCTACCAAATGGGCGCTGCGTAATTCAGAACCGGCCGGCGGACTTTCTTACTTGGCTCAGAGTCCTTCGTACATATCACAAAACTACTAAAAAAATGAAGTTAACACAATTTGTCCTTTATAGCTCAGAGAGAAAGAATCTCAAGCTCCTTTATGCTACTTGTTAGAATCAGAGAAGGAACTAATGCAAACAAATTTTGAATTAACAGTACCTTAACAACTCATTATTTCACTTCGGATATTAATGGAACGTACTTTAACCACTATTTGTAGCAGTGATAGTGGAAAAGCATCCAAGGCCACTGTGAACTACTATAAATGAATAGTTGAAAATTATACTACTTTAAAAACTAGTGACCCTTAAAATTAAATGCACTGCTTCCACTGCTAGGCAGAATATAACAAATTTAGATATCATTTTGTTAACGTGAGACTTTCCGTTGCAAGCTCTTTTTGTTTGCCGTGAAACAGCAGAATATAATTTTAGTTATGTATAACACCGTGCAGCAAAAATCTACTTTTTTTCTTGTACAATAGCAATATCCAATTAGAAGGTTCTTTTTTGTTAAAGGTATTTTTTATAAAGTTTTTTTTTTAATTTTTATAAACAAATAAAATAAAAGAACGGTTAATTACTTTTACAACAAGTCCAATTATTCAAAGAAAAGAGCGTTTAATCACTTTTACAACAACTCCAATATTTCAAAAATTGGTCAAAATTTTTTAAAAATATGAAGTTTTTAATTTTTCGAAGATCTGATCTTAGACCCTTATAGCATCTGTAATAAAATTTTTTGCAAAAAAGGGATATGCTATTTAAATAGATGGAACAAGCGGATAACGGTCATATTTTTCCTCTTTAAGTTATTTGCACACATTACTTTTAAACATTTTTTTACTAAAGCCATTATCTCGAGCTTCGAAGGCTCATATCTCGAAATTGGAAGGTAAGATGGAAAATCGGAGAAATTACTTTTTTACTTATGACTCAATCTTAAAAAAAATATGTTTGGTCCAATACCCAGAAAAAAAGGTGATTTTGGCGTTTAGTGTAATAATAAAAATAATAATAAGAACAACAGAAACAACAACAAAATCTCAACATCAAAACTTAATTAAGACCACCAAAGTCTTCAAATGACATTGAAATCATTGAGGTCGTATAGTTGGTGCCACACGAAGCACCTGCATAAATAATAAATACACTTTTTATCTCGTTAGTCATTACGTAAGCCACCAATGGGGGCAAACAAGCAAACATAATTTTTCAGTACCATGGAGGAATTTTTATGAACGCTACTCTTGATGAATAAAATAAAGAAAATGTCTAAATACGCAAGTTTGTATGTATGGCTGCTGGGAAGCAGACAGCAACCTTATTGTACAAGACGAAAATAAATTTCTATGTTTATAAACAACTTAAAAATGAAACTGAAAGCTGAAATGACAAATGCTAAAATAGGGCGAATTTAAAATGCGACACTGCTAACGCCAATCCCACAAGTCGAACAAAATTGTAGCAAGGCAAAAAATACAATAATAAATGTACACGTACACGCATACACACACACGTATGTGACTGACAGGCGTGCTTTGGCCGCCAACTAGTTTAAACTACGCCGTTTGCAGTTCCCAGCTCTTAAGAGAAGTTGTATATGTATGTTTGTATGTATGAGTAATTGCCCCCTTCACTGTATTTAGTAATTGCGCGCACGCATTTAACAGGCTCATCACGTTCCCAAAGCGCAGGCGTAACAACTGTGGCCACAAAGTACAATTTGCATTTTCCGCTGCGGGTGATTACAACACAAATACAGCAACACAAACAATAGGTTTTTCAGTGCCAATTCCAGTGACACAAAAATCCAATTGACAGCAGCCAGCCAACAAATTCTTCAATTCAATTACAAAAACAAAACAAGAAAGACAACCCAGTAAATAACAACGGGCAAGCGATGTTAACAAGCACATAAATGCATACATATATTTAGACATATTTACACGTGCATATGTGACCAGTACAACAACGACTCACAAAGGTCTCCGGCAAAGGGCTCCCATAAGTCAAATTGGGCGTGAGCAGGTTGTTGTTGTTTTTATGCACTCACTCATTCCATTGCTTTTACTCATTATCACCTCCACGACCGTTTACGGACCAATACATAATATGTCTGCATGTGCGTGTGTGTGTGTATGTATGTTATTATGTTAGTTGTTTGGTAATTGCGCTGAAAGCCAAATGGTCGCGCATGAATGAGGGAACAACAGTGAACGCCAAACACCAAACACCGGTAAAGAACCCTGCTGTTGGTGGGCAAGAGGAATGCTGAGGCAAAACATGGCAAGAATGCAGCACGCGACAAGCGAAACGCGAGTACGCGAAAGGCGGCAATGGAAAGTGTGAAAAAAGCACTAAACGTTTTTTTTTTATTTTATGTTTACAACAAAGAGCAATTTGCTAAACAGTAAATAGTACACAATGGGGTCAACCATGACGAGGACGACATAGAAGCCAGCGATAGTGTAGTACCATTGCAACCATCTTAGCGTGCCAATAAAAAGTAAGCGACGTTAGAGAAAACACGAAAGGAAGTTAAAGTGGGGGTCGACTTTATTCTACATACATAACATACATTAAATTCCTTTAATTCCATTCAGATCGATATCGCTTGTAAACTTATTTAAATTTCTTGTAATTGCAAAACGGAACTCGTGACTCTATAAACATGTCAGAAAGTTGTGTGCTATAAGTGTTATAGAATTAGTGAATAGGTGAGAATTTAATGCAGCACATATGTATCGCGATTATTGCATCATGCCGGACTTTCTTACACCCTTAATTGGGTGTTTGGCCGAGCTCCTCCCCTCCTATTTGTGGCGTGCGTCTTGATTTTTTTTTCCACAAATAGAGGGATCTAAAGTCGTATGGCAAACGGCAGATGGTTTTTTATGAGAAGCTTTTTCATGGAAGAAATGCATTCGGAGGGCAACCACTATTAGAAACAACTTTGTCTATTATTTAGGGTTTCCCATCTGGGGCCACGAAATGGAGCACCAACCCATTCAGCTGCGGCGGTCGCCTTACGTACCTTACGTACTTACCGTAAGTTTTGACTATATTTTTTCGGATTAATCTTAGTTTTTTTTTTAATATATGTACGAAGTGTGTTCCAAAAATAAGATGAATTTTCAAATTTCGCGGCCTACGTACCTTCAACTTTCGATTAATTTTTTTTTATGTTGGTTCACTCGTCTCGAAGATATGTTCACGGTTTTAGCAATACAGCATATTTAGTTAGTTTTTGAGAGGCATAAATAAGAGTAGTGTTTTGCGTGTTCGGCAATTTCTGCTATCGAAAAAATGGATCAAAGAAGTTGCATCAAATTTTGTGTAAAAATGGAATTAAGTGCTGAAAAACACTTGAAATGTTGACAGTGGCATACGGTGAGGGCAGTCTGAGTCAAAAAAATGTATACAAGTGGTACAAGCTTTTCACAGAAAGTCCAGAAGATGTGAATGACAACGCTCGCTTTGGACGACCCAGCACATCAACAACCGATGAAAATGTTGAGAAAGGAAAGAAAATTGTTATGGAGAATCGTCGAATCACAATTAGGGAAGTTGCTGAGGCTGTCGGTATATCGGAATATCGGTTGCCTCATGCCATGCAATATTTTCGGAAATTTTGGGCATGAAGCGTATGGCAGTGAAGTTCGTTCCATAATTGCTGAATTTTGACCAAAAACAGCGTCGCATGAGCATCGTTCAAGAATTTTTGAATGAAGTCAACGATAATCCAGATTTGCTTAAAAGGCTCATGGGCATATGGTTATCGAAACCAAAGCCCAATCGTTCCAATGAAAGAGTCCAGGAGAGCCAAGACCAAAAATAGCTCAAAAATGCTCACTCATCTTTGCTTGTGAGAGATTATTTGGCTAAAACAACACCGTTATCATGCCTCAGTCACCGTATTCATCCGATTTGACCCCATGCAGCTTTTTCCTGTTCCCAAGATTGAAGAGTCCCATGAAAGGACGGCGTTTTGCAGGGATTGAGGAGATAAAAACCGAATCGCTGAGAGAGCTCAAGGACATACCAAAAAGTGCATATCAGAACTGCTTCGAGGTTTGGGAAAACGCAGGCACAAGTACATTTTATCTGAGTTGGACTACTTTGAAGGAGGTAAAATAGAAATTTATAAATAAATAAATATTTTTTTGGAAAAAATGAAAATTCTCCTTACTTCTTGAACGCACCTCGTATATTATTCTATAACAATAGCCAAATAAATTAAAGTTTCAAGTTTTTCGCAAAAATTTTAAATATTCAGAAAATTTGTGGGTGCATATGGGAAAAATGCTCAACACCGCCAAAGACAAGAATTAAAAAATTAACGAAAATTTTAAACCTCCTGCACTTTATTATACTAGAATAACATTTGAAGCCCTGAAATTGTCTGAATGCTTCAAAATGCTGCACAAGGCGACAAGCTAGCGACAAACGAGACAAGTTCTTACGGATTTATATCCGGCCAAGGACAGACACTTCGGCAACTGTCACAATTTTTTTTCTATTGTTCATTATTTTTTTTATAAAAGTACAGCTCATGACTAATAAAAACTATATAAACCCCCGTTTCAAACTTACACAAAAATTTTAAAAATTAAACAACTCATCATCACAATTCTACGGTTTTTCTAGAAACATTTTTGGCATGCAGTTTCATATATATGTATGTATAATTGGCGCCTACACCCTTTTTGGGAGTTTGGCCGAGCTCCTCCTCCAATTTTTGGCGTACGTCTTTATGTTGTTCCACAAATGGAGGGAGCCACAGTTTCAAGCCGACTGCGAATAGCAGATATTTTGTATTAGAAGCTTTTTTATCGCAGAAATACACTCGAAGGTTTGCCATCGCCTGCCGAAGGGCGACCGCTATTAGAAAAAACTTTTTCTTCATTTTGGTCTTTCACCGAGATTCGAACATATCTACGTTCTCACTGAATTCCGAATGGTAGTCACGCACCAATCCATTCAGCTACGCCATCCACCAAATAATTTCATAGCTTAATAAATTTTAGTGCAATAAAATGCTAGTTTGAAGTTGTTGGAAAATACCGTTGCGATTTTTATAATTTTTTTCCTGTTAGTGTTGCGCATTACAAATGCACATTTTGCTACGGAAATATTTAAAAATGCGAAATGAGTCGGTTTTCTCTATTTGGTTTAGGTTTTTACCAACAGACCTCCTTTAGACAGTTTAGAAGATATTTTCTTTGTTTTTCTCTGATATTTTCTGTAGTTCTGTTTTGATTTGACGAATAGACAAACGTACCCTAATTTATCGACCTTTAGTGACTTGTAATGTCAATAGGAACACGTATCGATGGTTACTTCTTCAAAACTTATTTATTGAACCTACACATAATCAACACTCATCATGGCTGTCAATTAATACTTTTTGTCTTTTACGAGTTTCTCCAACCACTTTTACTCAACAGCGCATTAAATGGCCTAAATTCCGCCAGCAATACATCCGACGCATTACGCACTCAAAACGCTTGCAACATACATACATATATAACTATCGACTATGGGTATTTTTACCTACAATGTATGCAAGCGAAGCAACTCCCACCAATGCTCATGAGCGTGTTGCTGTTGTTGCGGTTAACCGCGTGTCAAGCAAACGTACAACGCACAGTAGCCGTGGTTATACTATACATGCATATGTACAAGTATATGTATGTATGCATATATGTACCTTTGTGTGTGCGCATATACATAAATAGTACGCCAATATTTCTAACATTGTCACCGTCACAACAATCAAAAAAAAAATTACTACACGCACCCACAACCACTGGAATATTTACGACTGTCAGACAGAGGGAAATAAATACATAGACAAAGTGTCACCAGCGTTAAACTGAAGGAAATTATTAAAGAAACAGCGGTAAGACAAGCAAGCTGACGGTAATGCCAACTCTGCGGTGGCAACCTTTTTTTTTTATTATTATTACAATATAAATATTGATGGTTGGCATTTTATGAACATTTAAAATCGTGCCGTTTCCGCTTACCAGAGTTCAAGAAACTTTACGCTGCGTGTATGAAGTCATTTATGCCAAATATTACTAACGCAATTCAGCTCAAACTTTTCCCAGTAAATAGGCATGGAAATGTATGCGAATAGTTTTTTAATTGGAATTTTATTTTGCAAATCGCTTGCAAAGTGTAAAAATTTTCGAAATGATTGACGAGCAAAAACCATTCAATAACGGTGAGTAAAGAGGTGTCTAATTCTACCCGACGCACGGTTTTAGACATTCGGGTATTTTATCTTATTTTTATGTAAACATTTAGGTTAGGTTAGGTTAGGTTAGGTTGCTTGTTTAAGACAAGACTCTCGGTGGGCCTAAGGCCAGGCCCATTGTGATGCCTGTATTTGTTTTCCTTCCCCTAGCTAAGTTGCTTAAAGCACTTAGATATTTTTAAGAAGGTGACTAATCCAACCAGATGCATACATTTAAGATTTTACAAAATTTTAGCACTAACTACTTTATTGGCATTACGCTCGTTTTCTCATTTAGCCAATAAAGTGAACTTTACTAACCGAACGGATAAACTATTCCTAACTTTTAATAGTCCTTTAAGGGGGGACCCTCATTTATCGGGTCAAAAAAATCGATTTTTTGGAAATAATTTTAATCTATTCTACAACTATTTAAGAATATACTTTCAAAATTTCAAGTCGATATCTGTATTTTTGAAGGAGTGACAAAATTTTTAACAGGACGCGACGGGTGGCCTGATCGCCTGTATCCAAAACTTTAAACGCGTTTTTCTCGAAACATAATTTTTCGATTTTGTGTACACAATTGAGAACGCTGTATTGAACCAATCAGGCTTTACAATAGCTCATTTTAAAGATAATTAAATTGTTTTCAATGTGACATTAAGTGTTTTTTTTAAAAAAAGATTTTCATATTACACATAAAGGTATTATCCTAAAGTTTTAAAAAAAATTTGGTTTTTTTATTTCAGAAAAAAATTCAGAGCGCTAGAATGTACACAGATAGAATGAGGTGCCATGGACGAGGTGTATATTTCCATACTTAAAATGTTTTTTTTTCTTCTCCGAAAATTTTTGTAGACAGTCAAGACATTTATTAAAGTACTTTATGAATTACAAAACGTTTGAAGTTATTTTACCTGAGAAAAAAATTCCCAAAAATGATGCATTTTTCGACCGTCTAAATGAGGGTCCCCCCTTAATTCTTTATTTCTTAACTGCCTCTCAAAAAGGTATTAGTTAGTTCCGAAACTAGAGCAAGGCTGGTGCAGAAACTCACAATTTTCTTCAACTAGTTTCAAGAGAAACCAGCCGTTTGTTGTTTACATCGTCTTCACTACTTCCACTTTACTTTAAACTTAATTACAGATTTTAAAGAGCACATCAATTTAATATTAATTAATTATTTTTAACCACCAGCGAGTTTTAGTGGTGAGAAACGACCTGTTTAATGAAGTGGTTCTAGAGTCCAGTTTCCAGTTTTTAAGCAATCATATTTCTTTGAACTCCTGAAAATTGCTGTTAGCTCAAGTTGGGCAATTAAATAATTTGCATGACTTCATTAACACGAGCCGACAAAATTAAGGAAAAGTATAAAGTTTTGGTGGCTCAGATTTTCTTATATATTTTAACCAAAAGTGCAAGAATCGCAATTTTGGCCTATATTTGAAGTTGTGCAGTATCGTGATTTCTTTTTTTCTGAATAAAAAAACAAGCATCTTAAAAAATAATTTTTCGCATGTCGTTGCATTTTGTTCAATATTTTTTTCGGTAAAATGAGGCCAAGGGCAAAGTATTGGCAACGTAGAAAAGAAAGAATGAATTCGCCTTGTTTCATTCTGGGCTGACAGCCACCTGGCCACGGCGAAAGAAAAAAAAAACAAATCAGCTGATTTACCGATACAACCTTTAATAGATTTGTCTTGGGTGGGGCCTTCACAGATTTTTTTTAATTTATCAATATGCAAAAACCTACTAAGAACTAGGCAGATGTCATAAAGTCGACTATTATTTTATTAGCAGAAAAAAGATTTTGGAACAACGGCATTTGAAAGAAGAATACTTTTATTTTAAGATAGGGTGTATGATGTGCACCGAGTCTCGACGAGATATCTCAATTTATATTAAAATTATCTCTTGCACAGGCAGGGCTAAATCGATCCATTTCTTTATTCTGAGTTTTTTGATGTACTATACATACTACACATACATACAGACATACATATGTATACGTCCACACCCGTCTCATTTCAGGCCATTACAAAGAAAAGTTATGTGCATTAAATCATTAAACCCCAGCGACGTAGTGTGCACGTGTTTAAAAACCGTCGCAGGCCGCCCACCCGGCATAAAAATTTACCAACTTTTAGCGACCGGACAATTTTGTAACTCGATCGTTATTCGAAGCGCAGAAAAGTAGTGATAAAATAAAAATATTGCAATGTTGCAAGAAAAGATTATGAAATTATCGCTTAACCAACTGACGCACCTCTACAATAAATACCGTATTTTAATCGCAATTTTATTGCAGCATGACTCAGTGGATGGCTGCAAATGACCAAACACCAAAATTTACTGATTTTATATGCTTGTTGTTTTATGTATTTTATGCATATTCATATTGATAAGGGAAGATTTACTTTCAAGGAAAAAATCGGAAGATTCATAATTTTTGCAAATAGCGTCGTACGTTTTGGACAAGCAACGGAGTAAAGGTAAAACGTTCCAACACTAAAAATTATTTGTTTATTTAGTAAAAAAGTTATTTGTGTGCAAAAGTTTTTGTTAGGAAATCATTACTCAATTTATTCTGCTGCAAGTGTTTCATCTCTTCACAATATTCACATCATTTTTCACGCTAACTTTTTATAAAAAAATTTAAATTTTTTAATCAGGAGCTTTGGAAACTTCTGGGCATGCAGTACCTACATAGAAGTTTTTTATATGGAAGAAAATGCTCATAATCGAATCCAAAAAGTATTGTTAAAAATCAACTCGACACTTGATTTAACTTAGTTACTACTATTTGACAAGCTCACACTTTATTCTACTAAAATTGAATGAACTATAAAGTTGCCCGCCCATAATGTTCGTAATGAAAATTTATGAAAAATAAACGAAAAAAATTTGCATGAAAAATACAGCAAAAATTGTAAAAAAATAAAATGGCTTAATTATATGAGCACAAGTGTATGTACGTATGTATGTAGTATGCAAGAATACTCGTATTACTTAAGCCTAAATAAAAATGTTAATTGTTTAAGCAATATTTTGAAAATTTTAACGAATGACGAGCGCGAAAACAAAATGCACAGCAGAAGTTAAAATAACGACTGAGGTCTGAGTGTAATGGAAATTTTTATAGCGGATTGAAATTTGTACTTCGAATCATTTTTTTCAAGTCACGTGTTCATCAAAATCATCAAAAATTTGGTATTGTACTATATATCTGTGTTACGTTACCACCTAAGTATAACTTCACAACCCCACCTTTTACTAAATGTGTCATAGCATCTGTCAAATTTCTGTTTTGTCCCGTTTTCTCATATGAGCAAATTGCTGTCTTAACATTTCATTTTCAAAATTGCATCATCAAATAAGTTCTCTGTATTCGCGGTAAAATGAAAACTGGGTTGCCAAACTACGAAATTACAGTACTGGCAAGAAATTCGGTAAGGCAGATTTATTAACAGTGAAATTCCTGAAATTTCGGTTTAAACAGAGCTTTGTTAACATAATCTATGAAGGCTGTATGGGATTCAAGACGAATAGACATTTAATAAGCAGTCAAGTTAACCTGCTTGCACTTGAACTGAAATCATAATGCCACGTTTACACAGACGTCATGAAACATATTTTCTAACGATAGCTGCAAGGGCAAAATATATCATCATACATGAATATTGCATGTAAAGTAAATTTGAATACATTTATTATGAATTAAAAATATTTAGCGGTCATGTGCGTGGTCATATGGGTGGCTATAAATAATTTCGCGAATCTTCTATAAAATTTTGTTAAAATCTCAACAATTCTGCTATACTAAACAAACATAAGTTTTTGGACAAACTGCCCTTATTCCGTTTTATGAGTAAACATGAGCAACAACACATTTATCGTTCCCACTTCGTTGGTTGTACCTTAGTAATATTCCCGAAAGAACAACAAAAACAAATTCCTTCACAAAATGTAAAATTTTTTTATTATTTAGAAGTCGTATTTTATAACACATTAGCCAAAATACAGGTCCTCAATATAACTACTGCGTATGGAACTGCTTGGGAAATGTACAAATGACGTGAAATGCAAAAATTTTCGTTATCGTTAAAAACATTAAACCATCATTTTATTTAAAGATTAATTCAATCAATTTAGAACTTTGAACCTTTTCATTGTAAGAATCAAATTATTTTAATCTAATCTATTTACATACATCATACGAGCATATACTCGTATGAAGCCATCCACTTCAAAATGGTAATTCAATAAAGCAGTCAGGTGCTTTGGTCTGACCCCTATCAGGCACATGATATTGATGTTTTCACCATTTTGGTTGATTTTTACGCACATAAGTAGGTGTGTATGTGCGTACCTAATGGTTGTACACATAGCCTGCGTACACCCTACAAATATTTTTAAATTGAGTAAAAACAGAATATAAATTTTCAATCATAAATTTAGTCATATTTTTTTCATCAATTATATTTTTTATGAAAAAATGCAGAGTGGCACAGGTATTCGGGTGTTGGCATTTATACCTAATTGATGCCATATTTTATGATGCACAAAGGCGTTTGGATTCCTTAGGCGTAGGTCAAGATTTTAGGGGTGCTTGGCGAATTCCATATTTCGATTCTTGTTACTCGACAAGACCTATAAGAAAAATAACATCACGCCCAACGTATTTATATTGCATTCTCTTTTGTAGAATTGTGTTAAACTTTGAACTCCCTACAGGGTATACGAATATGAAATCTGATTTCATACGCAAAGCGGAAGATAAATCTTAAATCCTGATAAGCGATCTTTAGAAATAATTTGCTTATCTACACACAACAATCATTTGGAGCTAGACAAGTGAGAGCTGAAGTGTTTTGGCCATATCATGTCTAGCTTTGTCAAAGGAAGTAACCACTGTCAGGAGGAGAAATTCAATTTGTCAAACATTGGTATGAGTTTTGTCTCGTACTAAGTATGAATTTTTGAAATTTATTTGTTGATATAGAAGCAAACGAATATTTATAACACAGCAGGACAAAGCAAATACATACATTGGAATGCTGCGAATATATATATATACATATATTAGGCCGGGTCGATTTGTGGGGAGGCAAAAAAATCGCCCATTGCTCTGTGAAAATCATATTCTAGGGATCAACTCGAAGTCAACTCGAAACGTAAAATCGCTAAAGCTGGTACTAAATCAGTTGGCAAACTATTAAAATTAAATACAATTTTTAGTTTTGTGTATTTTCGGGAAGCATAAGTTGTGTGATTTTTGTCTGAATACTTTATTGCAAAACCAAACTTATTTTAAAAATATTGGAAGTGATTGCGAAATTATTAACGATGCAATGTCAAAAATGTATAATAAACAGCTTCAAACTATTTGAGTTAAACGATGTCGACTTCTATACTATGTATGTAGGTACAAATTGAACAAAGTCACCATTGGTTTCATAATGCGCAAGAAAATCCGTATGAAAATACACAACGTTCAAAATATAGAGATGGAGTCAACATCAGACCGTTAACCGGCTCTCAGCGATTTTGAAGGAAGCAGCTGATTGTTTAATTTAACCGGGATCATGATAGCTTTTTGTTTACAAAAACAAAATGAGATTGCGTTGGTGATACACGAAAAGAATCAACGCAGGCCCCGCTCATATCACTTCGTAAATCAAGGATGATTGACCACCAAGTTTGGTCACACGAAGCAAAATGGTGAAAGTAACTTCGGCTGTCACGTCACCGGGAACTCGGCAGCAGAAATTTGCTCGCTCATTTCACACTTACTCACACACTCGTCCAACCAGTCCAGACGGCAACGATTTAACATGAGTGAAGACAGTAGCACAGCAAATGTGCAATACTCTCCATTCGCTCTTCGTTTCTGCATTGGCGACAGAAGAAATGAGAGGAAAACTACACATGCCGTCGTGTGTACCCATTAGGCAGGGCCCGGTGATAATACCCACCACTGCACTAATGGATGGCGGATCTAGATTTATAAGGTCCCTGGTTCTGTGTTCACTCTTTCCAGGCCAGACTAGACCAGTCTAGTCACCTCATAAAAGAGTTTCGTGGTCCACCTACTGTTGTCCTGGGGATGCCCAGATACTCGGCACAACCTTCATGATACACCGCTTAGCCATCTCACGTACAATAGCCCTACATTTAAGTTCTACTGTGGAAAAAGTATTATTGCAGTGTAGAGATTGTATAGCTATTTACTGTTAGGGTAGATAGCGATCTGTTGTGCTACAACTGGCAAGTTCCTGACCCACAACGCGTCTTCTTCTATAGCACAGCTTGAAAGACATAACAGTATTTAAGTGTAATTTAGTTCACTATAAGTTCCCAGTAGAGTTCCGAGAATTTTGGATTGCTCAAATTTGATTGCGATGCAATTAACCCGATTTTTGCCAAAGATATCTATGCGAAAAGGGACCACTCGAGTCTGAAGAGCTTTGATGGGGGTAGAAGGCAGCGCTCTTGTGATAAGCATGGATGCTGACCTCTGTACCCGTTCCAGTTTGCTCTTGGCATCATTTTTCCCAACTCTATCCACCAAATAGTGACCCCGTGGTAGAGGAAGCGCAGTGTACAACCAGTTTACAGTTCTAAGCCCCATATTTTATTTACCTATAGCCATTTGCATACATGTCCTCCTTCATGGCAAAAGATTGTAGACATTTTTTTATTTTTACAGTGTCGCTAATAAGATGGCAAGCCAATTTATCAACAATATTACACAGTAAAAAATTAAAAAAAAAAAAACTAATTAATTTCATTGAATTTAATTCAATATATATGTATTACATATGTGGAGCACATTTATATTAAAAAATTTAATAACTTCAATTGCTGTAATTCACAATTTTGGAGTTCTCCGTAAGAAGGTATTTGATAAACAAGCAAAATGATAAGGGGGAGCGGGTTAGCGTATGGTGTGAAATGGACTGCTGGGCTTCTGATTGACACTCAGCGGTTGGTTGAATGCACGGGCGGTTAACGTAACAAATGCGAATAACGATGAAAGTGCAACTGATATCCACATATCGCACACAGCTGCTAGATAAAGATTAGGTACAAAATACAATATGTTTGTACATAAGAGTACGTGATTGTTGCTTGCATGGGTACAGCTGGCGCTGGCATAATCAAGCCGCTTTTTTATACGTTGCATATTTGTACTTTTGTATGTGCGTTATTTGCGTTCAGTACGATTGCGTGCATACACATGTACATATATGTACATATATACATAAGTATATTTTCTTTGATTTTTTCTTAGTTTAACAATATTTTGTATTGTACTCGCATTGCGTAGCATTTATCATAAAGCAATTTGATTGTTGTAAAACGCTGGGAAAGACCTTGACTTGTTGGTTAGCATTTTATAACTTTGCGTTTATGCCTTTTAATGCTATACACAAAAGCACAATAAAGTGAACAATGCAATCAACAACAAACTTTGAGTCCAAACAGGCGACTTTGAAAGGAGGCACTCACAAATACTTGGCGACTCAAGTCAATTAATCGGATCAAAAGGCATGGCTGCTATTGGAATGCAAGTGCAGTCGTTTATGCCACTATTTATCTGTGGTGTGTTTGTGAAAATCGTTGCTTGCACCAATCCGCTGATCCCCCGCATACGACTGGTGCAAACACATTCATTATTCAAGACGTAAGCGCCGCCATAAAAATGCATGAGTACTTCTGTGATAATATTCAATAAATATAAATGCGACACTGTCGGATAAAAGACGCTTTGAAGTGGTGCACTTGGATATTTGCATCGCTGCGCTTCGACGAGAACGAACAATGCAGCTCCGTCACAACTAGGCACTTTGGCAACTAGATCACCCTTTGACGCCCACACCCCTCCCTTCTACGCAGTCAGCCAAGTGTGTGCTCTTATTGAGTTACAATCGGGCTCAAGAGTATACAATAATGTAGAGAGTGCATGTATGTATGTATGTATGTACATACATAAATTGACAAATGATACTCAATGCCTTCAACTCTTCTCACCCAGCACCTCCGCTTCTATTCGTATGCAATAAAGATTTGCAGCTGTGCAATAAAATGAAAATTTAAAAAAGTAATTCAGTCGATTATTCAAATCACTGCAAGTGTTCTGTAAGAAAACTATATAGGCTAGAATATTGCTTGAATAACAGTTTTCTTGACTCTAGGTTTGATCTTTAAAATCACATTCTTTTTTGAAAAAGACGTTGCTAATCCGTTCAAAAACTCGGTAAATAAATAAATGACATATCGACATAAGAATATGTGCACATAAGAATATTCAAATGTATACAATGGTGAGAAAATTATATGATAATGTTCTTCTTTTATTTTCATGTTCACATTTATTTGTTCTGCAGTCATTCTTTACTGTAATTCATTATAAAATTTGACATGTTGCCGTGAACAGGAAATACATGCCGTTGATGTGAGATAAAGTCTCGAAGCATGAGTTGTAAATTGGCAAATAGTCTCAATACTGATCAAGCCTTGCACTAACTTATTCAACTTTATGCCACTAAGAAATCAAGCGCTTAAAAATAAAGGTGATTCTGCTGAATGTTGAACGTGAAGCTATATACTACGATTTACATTGTGTAAATGTATATCGCCACTTTAAAAAAAGTCATCGCACTTAAAAAAAAGAACCATCAACCGGTTAAGCCAACCTATCCTTTGCTACTGAAGTGACAGCACTTGTCCGGATATATGTATGTAAATATGAGGATTTTAGGTAACGTAGATCCACTGCTCTTATAGTTTTTTTTTTTTAGCCGGGACGTTATTTTTTTAATTGTGCTTATTTTTATTTCTAACACTACATATATAAGGAATGCACACGCATATTTGTCTTCCATGTGCGCTATTAACTTGACAGCTAACATGCGTTCCAGCAATAGTAGAAAATGCACATTGCACCTTACTTGTGCACTAACTAACGGTTATTTGTGTATGTAGAAACTGCATTTGTCAATTATCGGAGTAAAGAAAGGATCAGCATGTGGGGCATGAAAAGCCACTACGTTCTGTTGCCAAGTTAGCGCAGCAAAAGTCGTTGCCGGAATTAATACACAATAGCGCGACAGCATCGATGGAGTTTTAAATGGAAATATTTGCGGTAAAAGCTGAATGAAGTTTATATCCTGACTTCATTTTCTTTACACACCACCCAAAACAGTGCAGGGCGGCCTTTGGATTTAAGAGCACACAAATCCATCCCCAGCCATCAGCGAAGACTGAATACACTTAGGGGCACTCGACACAATGCAAACAAAATTTATTTATGTATATATAAAAGCCACCCCAGTTGAGAGTAAACTACCAACTTTAGGTACACAATTGCGCTTTTAACGCCTTACTTAAGCTTTTTATATAGCATTTCAGTTTCCTTTTATATCATTTTCTTTAAATTTTATTTTATTTTAACAGGACACTCCTTTAAAGCAGTCATTAATAAATGAAGGTAGAGCCGGCACCGGTTGTGCATAGCAAAGGACACTGTATTCTCTCATGGCTGCGCGACGCCGAACAGCGCAGTTCGACGCCACATCCCATCAGTCATTGGGTGACCTCGCCCTCAGTTTGCGCATCAGACGTCTGTTCTACCTCTACTGTGCACCACTATCTTCACCGAAACAGCAACATGACTCATCAATTGTTCCTACATTTAGAATGCCAATTTGGCGAAATATATATATATTTTTTTTTTTTTCAAACAAAACAGATTTTTAATTTTTGACTCCCCCATGCAATAAAAAAAAACACTTGTGCAAACAACATGCCGACTGCAAACGAAGCGGCAACGCACATACAACGCTGGCGTCAAAAACAGCGACTTCTGCTGCCATCCCACAAACATTTCCTTTTCAAGCATTTTCTTTGTGGGGGGCGCTTTGTCTTTTTTTCGTTTACTTACTTCTGTAAATTTTTCCAATATTTCCGCCTTTTCATCCGCTGATAAGGTTTTTGTAAATTTGTTTAAAACCGACATTTTACGTATCTATAATTTGTTTTTAGTTATCAACTTTTTCGCGAGATTATTGTAGTGTGAAATTCTTTGCCACCAACGAGCTTCTTGAATCACTAAACTGCTTTTCCTCTTTTCTATTTCTTCGCCGACAATGAAGACTACGACTGCGACTGCGGCAACAACGGCAACGGCAACAGCGACGCTCTTTCTTCCGCTTGTACGTATACGTATTTGAGTCTCTTTACAAACACACTCACAACACACGGAACTTTCAGATTCTGAATTATATTTCGCGACTTCACTTATTAGAAAATTATTTTATTCTATTCGTGCTTTCGTTTCAATATACCTCAAATTGGGTACGCGCTTTAATGCACTTTTCTTTTTTGTAAACGTCTTCTATTTAAAATTCACTCAAAGAACACAAATAAAACAACTGAAACGTGTATATTTGTTGATTTTTTTCTTGAGTGTGTGTTGAAGGGCGGGCGACAAGTAGCGTTTCTTTCCTATTTGATTTTGCGAACTTGAATAAATTGAACCACACTGCTTCACAACTTGCGAAAGAATGCAAAGTGAAATCAGCGTTTAATTTTCATTTTCGTTTTGAGCAAGACTTCGACAACAGCAGGGATGATTTGAAGCTCGAACAAGGAAGGTATCAAATTTGTAATGTTATATATTGTAAGAATCTGGCCGGCCGATTTCAAATTTAGTCCAATAATTAAACGGACGCGACAAATGTTTTTTGAGCGCTTAAGAAGTGCTCACGCAAATTTGGTACAAACTTGTTAATGGCAATACGCAGTTTATAAGCAATTTCTTGCTATTGCTACTAACATTTCAACTTTCTGATATGCTTTCTCTTTTTCCAATCTATATCCGATTATTTCGTTAGAGATTCCGATTAAAAGAAACTCTAATATCGTCACCAGGATGAGTCCTCCCGCCCCGCATTTGACAGACAAAAATCAACGGACTCTACTTTTACCATAACGTTATTCCGGCACAACAGCAATGTAAGCCACGGGTGATAGAATAGAAAAGTGTGCATTCAACGTTCCGCTACCTTTCTTGGTTTGAGTTTGAGATAAAATCACTTTGATCTTATTGGTTAGATATTTTGGGTCACAGAATTTCCATTTAAGTAACTTCTGGTTAGTTTTGGTTGCATATATTTACGGTATAGCTTACTAATATCTTTTGATAATAAACTAATAAATATTTTTTATTTTACAATTTTACAGGGTACAAACTTCTAATCTCTCATTATCGAATGTCCACATAATATAATACAAAGCAGATGATTTATTTGTAAGCGGCCATACTTTGAATGGGGTAACTCTCTGTGTAGAAAAACAATTGCGTCAACATTTACTGGACGTTTTCTTCTGAACTCTATATGCTGCTTAAAAGTTTCATTAATTGTACATAACTATAGAAAATCATCACCGCACAATTGGCATAAGTGTGGCAACAGTATGGCATGCCAAAGCGAATTGAGTACCGTAGGTGGCGCCTTGCATAACCAGTTGCCTTTTTCGCGATTTTGACAAGTCTGACGTCAGCTCCCTTCCCAATACGAAACAAACAAAAGAAGAAGTTGCATGCTTGGTCATATTGTAATTTGTGAGATTAAACTAAAGAAACTAATGAAAACGAAGTGTCGTGTGTTTAATTGTGAAAGCACAAATTAATATAGAGCCTCGAAATGCAGTTTGTTTACGTTTTTATGTGGAAGACGCCGTGGCGAGAAAATATGTGTATGCGCGTATAATTTCTTGAGTTGGGTTGCTTCCGTTGCTTTCGCCTACTCTCTTCTTCTGCACACATAAGTAATTCCCCTTCCTTTCTTTGTTTATTCGTGGGCTCTTACGACACAACCAATTAGGCAGGCGCAATCTCTTACTCTATCATTCTTGATGACATGCTAGTTAGAGATATTATATATGTATTAAAAACAGACAGTGTTCAAACAGTGTACAGAATGCTAATAGCGGCGCCTTCCAAAACCGCAACTTTATTTTTCGGGATTTTGGGAGTCGGGTAACGTCAGCGCTGCATATATGTATAAGAACACAAAAAGTGAAGTTAACTGTTTTATTTGTAAATTTCATATGTTTGACAATTTCCATTTTGGCTTTCTCGTCTCATTATCTGCATTACTCACGTCGTAGGGAATTCGGAAGGCGCATTCAATTCGTTCTCACATGGAAGTGCCGTTGCTCTACCGAAGTCACCTTCTATCAATTCGCCTTGTTTTTTACCTTCGTCAGATTATTTTTCTTTTTGTAATCCATTGCAACTTTTGTTCCAATTGTTCTTTTGCATATTTGACGCCTGTGTGTTGAAATTATTTTTCCGGAAAATTTGTGGAAGTGTTTGTTAGAATACGCGCTAACACACCAATTTTATACATACTTAATCAACAAATTACCAAAATTGAATGGAAAAAGTAGCAAATAAATAAATCAAAATATGACTACGTGACCTCGTCATGAGAAGCGTTCAAAACTGGTGTAGAGCGTCGGGGTAGTGAAGTGTGAAAGTTTTGCGTAATTGTTGCACATTAATTTATATAAAGACAAGAAAAATAATTGTTTAAAGCTAAGACATTTTGAAAGCAACAAACAAACATCGGAACGGTTTAGGAAGAAGTCAACATAATATTTTGCTCGATTATTAAAACATAAAAAATAGTGGTTGCCATGAATAATGGTGGGTTTAGTACAGGAGAGGAGGACTCTCGTGATGGGCACAGTACGTGTTGCCTTATCGACGACGATGAGCGCTGCCGAAATCCTGCGGGGAATGCGAGATATAGCAAACGTATACAAAAAACAGTACAACAAAAACGGCTGAAACTACGTAATGACCCCACCGCGGAACGCATTTATATCTGTGAATACCACAAGTGCCAGATACAGTCTGCACGCAGCAAACGTCGACGCAAGGATTCTGAAGAAGATAGTAATGAGACAGACAACGAAATGCAGGATACCATGCCCGATCTCTATTCTCTACAAGTGAACACCTTGAGACGCTACAAACGTCACTACAAAGTGCAAACCAGACCCGGCATGAAACGGCAGCAGTTGGCGGATGTGAGTATATTTCGAGTGTTTTCAAAAATTCTAACTTAACTCTGTGTGTGTTTTTTGTTTTCAGGCAATCGTGAAGCATTTCAAAACGATTCCAATCAAAGAGAAGGAAATCATCACCTACTTTGTGTATATGGTTAAAACCAATTCGAATAAACTGGATCAGAAAAATGGCATTGGCAATGACACAACCTGAAGAAAACGGAGTTAAGTCTCCAGGTATTTGGTGATTTAATGCTATTTTCCTTCAACATTTAAGCCGGCAATAACAGCAGCATCATCAAACACTTAGTGTATAAAGTTTGCTTCATGTAAATGTACCTAGTTTTAAGTCAACATTGATCATCGTGTTATTGTTTACTCATTTTGAAAACTAGAATTATGCAGTTAATCTATAATAAAAGGGTTATGTAAATAATTCTTTTAATTTTATGTGCGTAAGTATATTTATAGAAATGTAAAAAGTTAACTACACAACTCTGTTGAATAAAGAAAGTGATTGTTAAATTTTTGCAATACTAATTAAATACTAAACAGACGTTTTTTTTTCACACTTGGTACTATTTAGTTTCAGACTGTGCGATGGCGACATTGGTCTAAGAATTGCGCGCTATGGAATTGTATAACCCTTGAATAGTAAATTCTTAAGAATTTTCCCGTGATATAATTGCACTGAGCTCTATCATTTCCTGAAGAGGCGCGATTGTCATGCTTATGTTTCCGAGCGGTAATATGTTAATGTATAAAACTAACATCGTTACTCTTGGAGGCTGCAATGAAAAAGCTTTTTTTTTGTTGTAGCGGCAAAAACATTCCAAATACATGTACGAGGAGTGCTGCTGAAGATACAATCCTTGGCCGGATATGTAGCGAACCCGGGTCGTTCCGGTAATGTAGAACCGACTGTTGAGGGGGAACGCCATGAAAAGGCTGCTGTCATTCGGTCGTGGCGTAAACGAATAGATCCTTCCATTTATGGATCAACATAAAGACACACACCACAAATAGGAGTAAGGAGTGAGCTCAAGTACCCAACAAAGGATGCATGAGCCAATTATATATATATGGTACATACATATATGCTATCTAGGACTTTGCTATACCTGCTACAATTAACCAAATTAGAGACATAACAGCTTGGTTGCACCTAAATAAAATTCGCTTACTTCTGATCTATTGTTTTTACTGTGAAACCCGAATTCACGAAGTGCTAAAGCTGAAGCTAATTAAATTTTTTGGCAATGGCATTGAAATTCACTCGGAAGTGATTTACAGACCCTTAACGAATATTCCAATAATGTCCTTGTTTTGCATTTTGCTTTTGGCTACAAATAAACTTTGTGTGCACTTTTTTCTTTTACTTAGTTTTCTTTCTTCTACTTTTTTTATTTTTAAATTATTTATTGCTATTGTATTAGCGTTAATATTCCATTCAGTGCTCATCTATTTAATTTTTTTCTTTTCAAATTATGTTAAGTGTAAGCTTCTAGTTGTTGTTGTTGTAGCAGTATCTACGCCCTGTCAGTGTAGTGTAAGTTACCGGTCGTCTTCGTCTAGCTCATCTAACGGTAGGCCCAGGAAACTGGCGGTTTCGACGGGTTGGGTCCAGAGGGAGAGAGGTGTTAGATGAGTGGGTTTGATGGGGCATGTGAAGAGGTGGTTAGTGTCGTGCGGGGTACCTTCACATGCAGGACATATGTTTAGTATGTCGGGGTCGATTCTGGATAGGTAGGAGTTTAACCTGCTACAATATCCAGAACGTAGTTGTGCCAAAATTACGCGGGACTCTCGGGGAAGCTGGAGCTCTTCGTCTGCGATAGGTGGTGGTTGGACTCCGATAACGGCATTCGGGGGTCGGGAGCTTAGGAAGGTGGTGAGTGTCTCCCGATGAATGTCGTTAATAGCCTGTCTGTATACTGTCTGATCCTGGAGAGGTCTGTCCGTTTTGTCCTGGATCTCGTCCACGTAATTGAGGAAGTGCCTCCTGATGTGCCTGGGAGGTGGCTCAGGCTCGAGCAGGTGTCTGCATGGGTGAGGCCTACGGTGACACCCAAGCAGAAACTGCTTGCCGAGCATTTTGTTGTGCTCCTTAACCGGGAGCATGTGCGCCTCGTCGTGTAGGTGGTTGATAGGGGACATCAGAAGACATCCTGTCGCGGTCCTGATGGCAGTATTCTGGCAGGTCTGAAGCTTCGTCCACTGCGTATCACTGGTTCCAGGCGACCAGACAGGCGCGGCATAGTTCAGAACCGGTCGGCCTATTGCTTTGAAAGTCGACAGCAACATTTCTTTGTCTTTGCCCCAAGTGCTGCCGGCAAGCGACTTGAGGACCTTGTTGCGATTCTGTACTTTCGTTGCAATAGCGGTTGTGTGCGCCGAGAAGGAGAGCAAGCTGTCAAAGGTGACTCCCAAAATTCTGGGGTTGTTTATCGTCGGAATTGGGGTATCGTCGACGTGAACCTGAAGTGGCAGCTTGACCTCCTTTGTCCAGGTGGTAAATAGGGTCGCCGTGGATTTAGTGGGAGAAAGTTTTAAGTTTCTCGCAGTGAAGAAGCGAGAAAGGCTGGCGAGGTAGTCGTTTACTTTTGAGCATAGGCCATCAATGTCATTGCCCGACGCCATTATCGTGCAGTCGTCGGCATATGAGACCAGTGAGACTCCCTCTGGTGGCTGGGGGAGTTTCGAAATATAGAAATTAAAAAGCAAGGCTGAAAGGACACCACCCTGCGGTACGCCTTGCTTTATTTTTCTCTGTTTTGATGTTTGGTCTCGAAATACTACCGACGAGTGTCGACCACTCAGGTAGTTCGCGGTCCACCTCTTCAGCCCTGGCGGGAGTGTCGACTGTAAAATGTCATCTAGTAGCGTGGCGTGGCTGACTGTGTCGAAAGCCTTTTGTAGGTCCAACGCTACTAGGACAGTCCTCTCGCAGGGGCGGTTTTGGTTAAGGCCGCGGTTTACCTGGGTGTTTATGACGGTGAGTGCCGTGGTGGTACTGTGCACTCTACGGAAACCATGCTGGTGTGGGGCTGGAGTCAGGTGTTGAGTGAGGGGTGGGAGTAGAAGGGCCTCAAGTGTCTTCACTACTGGGGAAAGGAGAGTTATCGGACGATAAGACTCCCCTTGGTTGGCGGGTTTCCCAGGCTTCAGCAGTGGGACCACTCTCCCTAATTTCCACTTATCAGGAATGATGAGAGTGGCCATAGACAGGTTGAAGACCTTTGTGAGATATTCTACTCCCAATGGACCCAGCTTTTTCAGCATCAGCATGTTTAGTCCGTCGGGGCCAATGGCTTTTGATGGTTTCATGTGTTTGATGGCCCCCTGAACCTCGTCGCTGGTGAAAGTAAGCGGTGCACTGTTGTAGGGCAGTTTGTGCAGCCGTCTGGTGGCACAACGCTTGGATCTGTCGACCGGAGGATGCAATATAAATTGCCGGCTAAAGTAGCTCGCGCATCTCTTCGGGTCCGACGAAGTACGACCGTTGAAGGTGATATCCACCTTGTCATTGTGCTTCGTCGGGTTCGACAGGGACCTTACGGTGGACCAGAGCTTGCTCACACCAGAGGTGAAGTTACAGGACTTCAGATGCTCTACCCATTTGGTCCGCTTATGTTGGGTGACCAGTTGCCTGATCTCCAAATTGAGATCCTTTATGCGAGGATCCCCGGGATCGGCCTGGCGTAGACGGTCACGCTCGTTTGCCATAACGGCTGCTTCGGCTGGGAAATTGGGACGTAATTCCCGGATCCGTCCAGCAGGGATGAAGCGAGCCGCGGCGGCTGTAATCGCCTTGCGGAATGCGCGTTCGCCTGCGCGCACATCGGTGGGAGTGGGTAGGGCTGCGAAGATGTTCTCAGTAAATTCCGCGAATCTGGTCCAATCAGCTTTGTTAAAGTTGATATATGACCGGTGATCCGCGGAAACAAAATCGGCGGGTCTCTCGATCGAGATGATAATGGGCAAGTGGTCTGATGCAAGCGATAGCATAGGTCGCCAGGTTATGCTATTTATCAGACCAGCGCTAGCAATTGTTATGTCAGGCGAGCTGCTACAATTGCCCACTACCCTAGTGGGGGCGTCGTCGTTTACAGTGCTGAACGTCGAATCGTCTATCTGCTCTGCCAAAAGCTGTCCCCTACGATCATTTGGCAGGCTTGAATGCCAAAGATCGTGATGCGCGTTAAAGTCGCCTACTACCAATCGGTTTTCTCCCCTGATGAGCGCACCAATATCGGGGAGATATCCTGCCGGGCAGCAGGTGACAGGGGGTATATAAATATTATAAATTTCGAGCTCGGCATCGCCTGACCGGACAGCTATACCTTGACGTTCTAAGGTGCTGTCCCTGCGGTCGATGCCTTCATCAATAAGACGATACTGCACTGAATGGTGTACTATGAACGCTAGGCCACCACCGTTGTCTCGCTCGCGGTCCTTTCGGTGCACGTTATAGCCGTCCCTGGTAATCAGGGGGAGCTAGCGTGCAGTTTTGTCTCTTGGACCGCAGCTATCTTAATTCCGTACCGATTCATGAAGTCGACTATTTCGTCAATCTTACTCGTTAGTCCGTTACAGTTCAGTTGCATAAGCTTGAAGCTTCGCGGGAGGGTCGTCGTAATTCGGGGGTGAGGGATGCGTGATGTTGTCTGCGTTGGTCCTGCTGTGCGTTCCGCAAAATGGGGAGTGGCCTGATGTTGTCGGGTGGCCGCGCCACGGGGGCGGTTGCGGGTGCAGAGCTCTGCAGCAGGGGGCAACGTAGTCGCGTGTCCACTCACGGGTGGTGTGCAGGCCGGAGCACCTCCGAAAGTGACACCAGCCACTGCAGGAACTGCATTGGACAGTTGTCAGGTTCCGAGGTACTACGGTCTGGCACACGGAGCAGACTGTGCGGGGGACCAAGAGCTGCTGGTTTGTCCCCGCACTGGGGTAGGAGCAGGAGGGTTGTGGGTTAGAAAGGGAGTCGTGTTGCTCTTGGGGGCTCCTGGCCGTTGAGGTGTTGTTAGTGGCGGCAGTGTGATGTGCCGGCACTGATGGCAGTGTCGCCGTAGAGGCGGTGACCGCCTGTGGGCGGGAGCAACACGTGGCCACATACCTTGTGGACCACTCCCTGTGAGTCTTAAGGCCTGAACAGGTCTTAAGATGGCACCACCCGTTGCACTGGTTACACCTAACCGAGGTGGAGTTCGGGTGGAGCCGTTTGTGGCAAATGCAGCAGTAAAATACTTCAGGTCCGGGGTTGGGTTCGACGCCAGTTGGAGCAAACTGGCTGCGATGAGTTGCTCCTGTGACGAAAGGTTTAGGGTAAAATACGGTGCACTAGACAGGGCTAGTGTACTGGGGCGGCAGCCCTTGGTCGGGAATAAAAACCCGAGTCATTCCGGTAACGTAGAACCGGCTGCCATGGGAATGGTAAGCTTCTAGTTGTTTGTTGTTGTACAAATAAAAGACAGAATTGTCTTAGGTACACAAAAAATATGAAATAAAATACATAAATAAAAAAAATTAAAAATACCAGTTGGAAAGAATACCAGCTTACTAATTTAATTTTATAATTGAAGCCTTTATTCATCTTCACAATATTACTTTTGTTTCTTCCTCTGAGTCGCTATCAGCATCTTCTAATGGAAATAAAATAAATAAATGTCTCATCTCAAAAAATACTCTGTTCTATTTACAACTTACGTGGCAAATGTTTTTTACTTAATGAACGTTTCGACTGCTTCTTCGAGTTTCTACGCATTTGTTTTTCCACTTGCTGTGACAGGCTGCGCTCACTTTCTTCATCCTCCTCAATGACGTTATCAGAACACATGCTTTCAATATTACTTTCAGCGTCATCATCATCCGGCACCCATTTGATATTCGATTGGTTGGATTCCAGTACCGCAGTTTGGGCATCGATGGAAACGACTGCATAAAATGTAGGTAACAATTAAATACGATATTATACAAAAGCATTACATACTATTTTGCTTCTTTTCCGAGCCGTCTTCATCACTCTCCTCCTCCTCATCACCGCTTGTTTCCATAGCATTTTCTCCCTTCACCTCTTGCGTTTCTTGCAATTTGAAATTACGTAAACGCAATGCCAAGCGGTTCTCTGTCAATGCGGTAATTTTATTAAGGCGCACGCATTCAGTGAATCCCGGGTTTTTGTTATCCTCTCGTGCCATTGTATCTAATTCTAGTGTTTCCTTAACGTAATCTACTACGAATTTAGCACGGCGTGCGGCACGTGTTGCACATTGTAGTAAAAGTGTAGAGCTTGTGAGGGTTGTCCCACCCAAGTTTAGACAACACAATTCGCGGAAGGAATTCAAACCGAAGACCATAGCTGAATCGGCTGTACGTTCCTCTAACACGCTGGGATCGGCAACAGCCAAACGGCCATCATCGAATAGACAATAACTAACACAAACCGGATAGTGATGCATGACCATAGGTATAGGTTCTTTTTCTGCAGCGGAGTGTATGTGTACATCGTTATCAATGATGCTAACATCCGGACGCTTGAAATGCATCAGAGCGCTGAGCGCGGCCACTGAACAACAGTCTAAAAAGCAGCGAAATTAAAATTAAAAAGCTCTTAATTCGATTTTTTTTCATTCACCTATTAAGTTGCCTTCATGATTGAGAACATTCAAGTCTATGCGCAATACCCACACTCGTTCCTCTGTTGTGACACAAAGTGATTCCAAATCAACACAACGTGAATCTTTCAAGGTTCGCTCCAAGGTGCGACTAATTCGTACATTCAATTCGGAGTTGCGACCGGACTCGAAATGTGGCGCTGCCATCTGTCCCAATTCCACATTGATGTAAATCAAACCCTCGTTAGGACGCGTCGACTTTGGGACACCCAACTCACAGGAAACTTGTGCTAGCACCTTAGTTTCACCAAGCGCTACTAGAGCGCTGCCCCAATCGGCACCGAAATTGATTGTTATTTTACGAAATTCATCATTTTTTCGACCATCGAGGCGCTGAAAGGTAATGTGAGATAATAAAAATTTTGGTTTAATGAAAATACCCCCAGCCACCGCGTGTTCGACGCGTCACTTTGGCTAATTACCAAATTCTTTTTGACTGCTTGGGTGATGAAAGTACTTTCAATGGTTGAAAGTGGCGTCTCCTTCATGTTAAGGTGTCACACTTGTTTTTAATAGCTGCGTGAGCAAAGTTTTTTTGTATCGAATTTTACCGCTCGGTGTTTTCTGTACACTTTTATGTTTATTGCAACATTGTGAGGTTAGTTTTCGCAATATTTACGAATTTTAAGAAGAGAAATGGAAAACACAACAAGACGGAATGACAAGAAAATGAAGAAGAGCGAAATCGAGACTTTTAGTTTCGAGACTCGAACTCGACTGCCTATAGGAAATTATTGTGTGACTCACGATAGATTAACTTTCCTGAAATACGAACTTAAAAAACTTTTGGCACTTCCTAGCATACTTGTAATTGCCTTAATTTTTTCCTGAAAGCCATTTACCTTGCATAAATAAGCAGTCCAACTGATTTATCCTTAAAAATTTATTGCCTTATTCTGTATGTATTTTCTTCTTTCGCTAAAAGGCTGATTACATGAAATGATTTTTCACTGAACATTTACTTGAATGGTGTAATCGGACCTTCAACAAAACTGGCCAAAATGTTTTTTATTCGGACTCGGTGCAAATTTCGAGATCGACGCAAGTACTGAGTTTTTTCCATAAAATTATATTCGTTTTTTTATTGATAGCGACCCAAATTTTTTTTGTTTTTCTTATATTAAATAAAGTGCATTTAAAGCGATAAGTTTCATTTGAAATTAAAGAAATTTTCGATTTTGGTTTGCTTTGTACGAACTTACTTGTTCAGTACCACACTCTTTCCGAGCCTTTGCAGCGTCATAACATCGTTTAAGCAAGCACTCTTTTGCCCACCCAATCGAAGCATATATTGAATGCTGATATTGCCTCCTCCGATGCAATTTTATTCGTATTTAGCATCACGTCGTTGATTGCTTGACCCGACTGTTTCGCCGTCTTCATTACAGTTCTCTTCATTTAAAGCTATGGGCTCCTGTCAAAAAATGGGTTGATATAGTCACTCTTATTTGATCATTTTTCTCCGGAAATTTTTAACGATCATACTCCATGCCTCTTTTTAAAGTTTGCCCAACTTAACCATTGCTAGCATGGAGGCCTCCAGGCTTTTGCTGAATTTTGGCATGTAATAATTAACTTGGCTTTTTCTTTCAACATATCACTTGCAATTGGTAAGTTTTTGGCCCTTTGATCCGCAAACCAATTGAACAACGACTTTTCCATTTTCGGAAACTGAGAAGTTTTAAGAGTTTTTCCTTTTCTTGGACCAGATTCAGATCACGTAAAAAACTTGTTTATGGACTGTTCATTTTGTTAATACGAGTTCTTGTTACTCTATGCACGTGCAAGTTTTTAGCTAATGCAAAAGTCAACGCAAAAGTGGAATTTCGTTAGTAAAGGAATTAGACGGTAATTCCTCTAAAGTTATTCTGCGGTTTCAGTTCAAAAAATGTCATTACAAGAATGACATCAACGGTACTTCCCCGAGCCTTATTCTCAAAAATACAGCGTACATAAAAAGAGCTCAAGAGAAAGACAAAACAAAAAAAGTTGCAAGTATCTGCAGTAATTAGCAATAAATCCAAAATTGATAATCAATCAGCTGCCAATACTGTTTCGAAAGGTTTTTCTTCATAGAAATAGCTTTAGTAGAATATTTTGGAGTTTTTGGTTTGTTTAATTATTATAAACGATATGAAGAAAAGACAAGGTGAAGGACTAGCTACATAATTTAATTGCGCAATCGCCTGCTAATAATAAACAGTTTGAGGAAATCCGAAAACGACGTTTACTGATTTTATAATAAGTAATAAGAGGACAAAGCGTTAATGGACATACGCTTCTTCTTTAACATGAATGCATAATAATTAATATTTAACAAACATTTTATTACAATTATGTCTACAAACCAGTTTTCTCTGTCGGCGTCCATTTTATTTAGTTTTTACCTTGACGTTGCTCCTTACATTCGTAAAACTAATTATGAATTACACAGGGCTGTATTTAAAAATTGTGGCAATAATCTGGGATTATTATACATCACTTTTTTTTTAGTGTATGGAATTCATTTATTTTTTTTCAAGTTGAAGGTCATTAAATTTTATTAAATGTAGCTTAACTAGTTTTAAAAATAATTGAATTTAAATGCCCCCCATGCTCGTTGACACAAGTGCGGCATCTTAGTAAAAAGTTGTTCATTGCTGCTTTGAGAGTTGCGACAGGAATAGCCGCAATTGTTGCCCGAATGGATTGGTTTAGTTCATCCAAATTTGTTGGCTTTGTTTTATAAACTTCTTGTTTACATAAACCCCACAAGAAAAAGTCAGGTGCAGTAAGGTCAGGCGACCTGGGGGGCCAACGAAATTCGGAGTTTCTTGAAATCAGTTTATTGGGAAATTTTCGTCGCAACTCTGTCATAACAGTCTGGGCTATGTGAGACGTTGCCCCATCTTGTTGAAACCACACAGAGTTGAAAGGAATTCTCTTTCGGCGTAGTTCTGGATAGAAAAATTCTTTCAGCATTTTCAAATAACGGTCTCCAGTAACCGTAACGGTGTGACCATTTTCTTCAAAAAAATAAGGCCCGACAATACAGCGTGAAGAAACCGCACACCACACTGTCACGCGAAGAGGATACAATTCCGTCTCGTGGAGTATCTGTGGGTTAGAAGTACTCCATATTCGACAATTTTGTTTGTTCACATTGCCGTTTAAATCGAAATGGGCCTCATCAGACATGAAAAGGCAGTTTAACATGTTTTGGTCTTCTTCCACCATTTGCAGGATCTTCTGGCAAAATTCCAAGCGAATCGGCAAGTCTCTTGCATTCAGTTTGTAAACCATTTGAATTTTGTAGGGAAATAAGTCTAAATCTTTGTGCATTATTGTTTGCAAAGACTGTCGGCTGACACCAAGTTGAGCAGTTCTTGTTGAAACCCTTGGATTGCTTTGTATAGCTGCAGCTACAGCAGCGATCGTTTCCTCCGTCCGAACTGGTGGGTTTCGATGATAAGGCCTTCTTGCGACTGTTCCTTGCTCAGCAAAATTATTCACCAGTCTCATTATGGTCCATCTGCTCGGGGGATCGCCGCCAAACATCCGCCTGTACTCTCTCTGTACCAAAACTACGGACTCCAGTGCGTGATAGCGGCGGACTATCCAAATTCTTGTTTGCGTGTCCCAGTTATCCATTTTAATAAATTTTAAAGATCAATCTGCAAATTAAAACAAAAATGGAACAGATAACTTAAAAAGAAAAAAAGTTATTCAATTTTTTTTGGTAGCGGCTTTCATCAGCCACCCTGTATAATTATTTTATAATCTCAGATTTCGGGAGAGAAATTTTGGGTAATCTCGCTTTTTTATTACGGATTGGGTGTTAAGCACGAACAAGTAGGACTGAAGAAACTAGTAAATATTTTTTTTTTAATACTGTCGTGAAGCTTTTCGGGTATAAGAAAAACGACTCTTCTCATATGCTTGCGATTTGCTTCTAAAGCTTCCTCCGAGAAAAACCCCGTAGGAAAAAGTTTTAATGAATATAATGTGTACATAAGCGAAAACATTCTTTATTATTAATTAGTAAATGGAAAAACTGTATGATTTCGCAGTAATGTACCGCAACCTTATGCACTTTGCTTGACAATGTTATTATTTCAGACATTGCACAAAAACTGCAATTTTTTATTATTTTTTTTTATTTTACATAGACATTATCATTTTTCGAAATCTATAAATTTTTTTTTATTGTAATTCTGTAGGAATTATTTTATTTAATTATATTCCAAAATTTATATTCTTATAATTTTCTACTTTATTTTATATTGAAATAAAAAAAAACTACAGTGAAGCTACTGAACCTTTTGGTGCAGAATGGGATTTTATATTCACTGACGGATCCAAATCGGACACCAGCACAACATTTGCTGTGACAAATAGCTGCTCAGCTTTCACAGCAGAAGCAGCTGCATTGCATGAAGCAGTAATGTTTGCCTACCAAACGAGTAAAAAACATCTAATATGCAGCGACAGCAAATCCGTCATTGAAGTCTTCCAGAACCCAAAAAACGATCTGTTACTCATCAATATGATAAGAAATATTATATATAAAAATTATGTGGGTTCATGGTTATGCTGGAATCAAAGGCAACGAAGTTGCTGATGAACGTGCAAATAAAGCACGGATGCAGCCATTACATTTCTTTAACCACCTCACTCCTAAAGACCTACGAATGTATGCGTCAAATTACTTAGCCGGAAAACTCACGCATGATTGGGCCACATATCATCACTACTACAAATTAAATAATCCCCTTGGAACTAAACCGATTTTCCCATCTGATTCTCCTTGCAGAGGTATCAGAACTTTTGTGCGTCTACGAATCGGACATTAAATTCCCACTCATAGTCATTTACTAAATGGAGCCTTGAAGCCGCCATGCTTATGCTGCAATATACCAGATTTATCAGTACAACATCTCCTGGACGAATGCCCTGGCCTAAGTCAGATCCGAACAACAGTTTTTGGTAGCAGCAAACACTTTGACCATCTGAAATTAACAAACTCAGATAATATTAACGCTTTCCTTAAATTTCAAATCTTAGCTAAACTAAATATAAAAAATTATTGTTACTTTCATTCGGCATAACACAAAGTTTTTGTTTGTTTTTAAAATACTTAATGTAAATTATCTCTAAATTATCTAAAATAGTCTTATAAGTATAAATCTCGAGCCGAAGGGCTTAGTAGCCAGAGTTCTTGTTAAATTTTAGTGTATTGGTTATTTATAACTATTACTCTTACATATAAATATGTAAATAAATAAATAAACTGAAAAAAATTTATTTTTGGTTTTTTTGTAAAGACACGTTCATCCCATCTAACCAATTAGTAGCTAAAATCTGACAGTTTTGATCCTATTAAACAACCTAATATATTTATACCTGAATCGTTTCTTATTTATTGTCAGAACATAGAACTTTCACGACACCTCAAAAAAGAAAAATATATCTAAATAGTCAAATCGCAATTCAGGGACCTCTTATTATCATGGAGGCTGATAAAGTTGATTACGAGCATAGCGCACAAAATACAATTTTTTGGATAGACGCACACTGGGCCAGAAGACCCGAGTGAGTGGCCAAAAATAAAAATTTTCGACTTCATTTAAACAGGAAATTTATAACATCATCTTATTTTGAGTAATTTTTTACACCAAATTATGAAGTTTCATTAGTTTTTATCAATTAGTTTTTTTTATGTAACAGTTCAAAGTCAAAGTTTTAGTTCGATTTTTAACACTTTCAAACAATGTTTATCAATAAGTTGTTGTGAAAAATACTAGTCAAGATGTTATTATCGTCCATAACTTTTCTTTATGGATATCAAAAAATAATTTATAATTGAAACCATGTGTATGTATGTTGAATATTTTTTTTTTTTTAACATTTAATCAACAAAATCTGTTTTTTATTCATACATGACTTACTTTGAAAACAAAGTTCCCCGAAGTTCCCCTATCAAATGAGTTAAATTTTATGCCAAATTGTTCGTAAAGAAGTATTAAATAAGGTATATATGAGCCTTTTTGCGCCTTTTCATAAACATGTCTGAAATATCGATATTAGTGTGAGAGAAATCTCAAATAATTCTTGATTCATGCTGGAGAAATAATAAGACATTGTACTTTACCAGTTGGTGTATATGGAGAAGAGGCATCTGAATCGAGAAACAAAGATCACAGAAACTTCAGACTCAGGCACAGTAGACAATGTGATAGGAAAACAAACTTAGAGGATCTCTTTAATCGATTACTAGATACTTCTGATCCATTACTGTCTAGTATGAACAGGTTGTCTAGAGCTAATAACAGAAGACGTTTACGGGATCCCTACAAAATGCTGTATATCAAAATTCTTTTCATACGAAATACTGTAAATTAACGTAACAAAATTCTGCAGTGACAAAATTCTGTATTTACAGAATTCTGTATTTACAAAATTCTGTAAAAACAAAATTCTGTACTGTCTTAAAAAAATTCTGTATTGACAAAATTATGTATTGAAAAAATGTTGTGTTGACAAAAGTCAGTTTTTTACTTGATTTTATTAATAAAAACAATTAATATATAAGGAAAGCAAAAGATTTCTAAGCTGCAATATTAACTTAAGCGATAATTATACATAGAAAAATAAATGAGAATTTCAAGTGCAAAATAACAATACAAAAAACAAAAGACTTCAATATTAATTCAAACGATAAGTATGTATGCAAAGAAGAAGTAATAAGTATTTCAAGTACAAAACACAGGTACATGATTAGATTAGAAACAAATATTGTTTGCTATTCTTTTCAAAAAAGAAACTTTTCCAATAATTAATCTTTTTTTTATTATACTTTTAATTTTTTTGTTAGATCTAATTGATCTTAACTTTCTCGGGAAGACTTCTCCATTTTCTACTCTTGATATTTCATTAACTTTGATTTACAAATAAGTACATACTACTTTCGGGGCTTCACTGCATTGGAATTTTGTTTGGAATGGCACAACTGCATTGCTTAGTTGACAACAACAACTTCAACGAAATCAATTAAAACGAAGTGAAAAACAAAACAAAGATGAACAGAAATAAAAACAAAACCGATTAGTTGTTCTGTACTGACGAAATTTTGTATTGACAAAATTCTGTATTGACGAAATGCTGTAAGTAAATGATAAGAAATTCAATAAATTTTATAAAAAAAAGTGCGCACTTTTTTTATAAAATTTATTGAATTTCTTATCATTTACTTACAGCATTTCGTCAATACAGAATTTTGTCAATACAAAATTTCGTCAATACAGAATTTCGTCAATACAGCATTTCGGCAATACAGAATATTTTTTACAGAATTCTGAAATACAGAATTTCGTATACAGAATTCTGAAATACAGAATTTCGTATACAGAATTCTATAATACAGAATTCTGAAATACAGAATTTTGTATACAGCATTTTGTAAACAGAATATTGTATCATACAGCATTACGTACCCAACCCGACGTTTACCACTTTCAGCAGAAGTTAAACAGTTACTTTTGTTAGATACTCAAAATATGAAAAATTATCATAGCAGTGCCAGTGCAAATGAAGACGAATGTGAATCGGAAGATGAAACAGAGGCCGAACGCGATCTGATTCTGAATAAATTGAGCTTAAACGCAGATTCAAAAATTAAGTCAAATTAAAAAAAATTAAAAATTACAAAAATTACAGCAAAAAAAAAATTAAAAATTACAAAAATTACAAAAAAAAAATTAAAAATTACAAAAAAAAAATTGGGATACTAAATCGTACTAGAATCCTCCTCGCGGTGTATCCTGGGTGTATGGGTACAGCTAATTCTAGACGTATTTTCTTTGTTCTAAACCCCTAGATTCTGAGTTTGAAGCAAAAATACGGTTTTTTTTAAATTCATGTCCGCCATTTTGGATCCGCCATTTTGAATTTTTTAATTTTGACTTCAGATTCGCATTCATAGAGTTAAAAAACTATAATAAACGTGGTTTTAATCGGTTTTATGGCCTTTTCCTTAGAAAAAAGAGTTTTGGCCACTCACTCGGGTCTTCTGGCCCAGTGTGAGACGGTGTGACAGGATGCGCCATCTTGCTTAGGCCAAAGCTCGCCATAGCTTATATCTTCAATTTTAACCCGGACTCTGTAATAGCGTTTTTTATCAAACAAATTGGCCAATAATACCATAACTCCACACTTCGGTTTCTTAAAAACTAAATACGAATTTTCCGATCCCTACAGGTGGTAATTTGGTTTGTGAACATAGCCGCCGAGGTGAGAATGCACATCGTGACAATTTTTTTAATAAACCTGCAATGTGCGCAATATAAATATTTATTTACTTTGGAAGTAAGTGTCAGTATTTTAAAACGTTGTTCAAGCGTTAAGCGACCCGTTTCGTATCACGGCTATACGATATTGAGTTTCTGACGGTCTAATGTTGGTTTTAAGTGATTAAGTGGAAAACATTAAAATTCTCAATATTCAAAGCCTGAACACAAGCTTCCAAATTTGGTACTCATTTTGATCCAGTTTACTATTTTTGATTGGCTTATACCCTGGTCTAAATCTGTCTCAGTCATAAGCATATCTTCCTTAGGTCGCACAATATTTTCGGCAGCACATCCACAATTTGTGCAGGGTTCTCAGAGTAGTGTTTCAGGAAATGAGGAAGTAGATGAAAGGGCGAGGAAAGCGCCGGAAATAGGGCTTGGAGAATCCAGTTCAAGCATACATATTATATTCACCAGTTGTGGAGCAATCACTAACAGCAGGTGCACTAATCTGAACACCTGCATGCTATCGATCCACTCCAAAGCGAATAGGTATATTGGCTCTTACGGGAATATTATTGAAGCAATGTACCCTTGGTTATAGGCCGCTAGGTTCGGATCTCCGTAAAAGGATTTCCGTGGGAGTTGTAGATATGAGGAAGAGGTAGGCCCTTTCAGCACTTCCTGTGTGAATTTTGGAATGTGTTTTAGATTTTTAAAGATTTTCTTCGATAATTTGAATTGTTTAGGCAGCGAGGCGCTGATCAGACTCACTAAAAATGGATATTGTACAAGCAGTATCCGTGGCAACCGAGTGAACTATGTGTAAAAGTAAAAAAGTCGTTCTGAATATAAAAGGTGGCGCAAAATTAATCATCTAATTTTGTATTTTAATAGGTTTTTTACTAAATAAAAAATAAAATATATTTTGAGCAATGGAAATCTTCATTTTGATCTTTCCGCGCTCCATTGCTTGTCTGTTTGTATTACTGCAGGTGTTTAGTTCACAAGTGTCAAATATGATTGACGTATGACGCCACAGCCGATTGATGCCTGACTCTCATTCGGGAGTGCGTAGGTTCAAATTTCCGTGCATGAAACAGCAAAATGAAAAAGTTTTTTTTCCAGGTAGGCAATGGCAAACCTCCGAGTGTATTTCTGCCATAAAAAATCTCCTCATAAAAACCATTGGCCGTTCGGAGTCAGCTTAAAACCGTAGGACCCTCCATTTGTGGCATAAAATCAAGCAAAATAAAAAGACGCACACCACAAATAGAAGGAGGAGCTCGGCCAAACACCCAAAAAATGTTGTAAGCGCCAATTATATATTTTTTTTATTTTCTATGACGCCATTTGCGAAAATTATAAATCTTCCGAAAAGGTGATTAATTTTGCGCCATCAAACAAAGTTTTCTCCCAAACAAGTGTTGAGGGCTCGAAAAATCAACAAGTTCTTTTTAATATATAAGGCAGGTGAATGCTGTAAAATAAAATAAAAATAAAATTGCTTAATTTATTTAAATTTAAAATTTGTATTAATGATTGCTCACGTATACACATGTATGTATGCACGTATGTATGTATATCAAATAGGACTTATAGCATATAGAATATAAGAACACTTGCCAAGAAAAACAAAAAGTGAAAATAGAAATTTAAAAATAAGTAAAAAATATGAAAGAATGCACAAATGAGAATACATATGACTTTCGCAATCTCGAAAATGTGCTAGGATCTGAATAAAATTTTGAATATTTACTATGCAAGCAGGCTGAGTTTTGCCGACACTGCCGTTGCTGTCGTGCAACAAAGTTAATCGAGCTAAGAATACCTGTGTAATGGACTTTCACACATATATATATATATACAAAAGTGTTATATACTTATATATAGCATATGCAGGCACATACATACATACATACATATGTTTTTAAAAAGCAAATTTCATATGTATCTACCAGCATCGGCTATTTAATGCAGTACATACATAACTTCATACTAATATGTGTGTGTGTGCATGCGTGTTGCCAACCATGTCTGCTTTATATTGTTTACGAATTTTTTTTTAACATTTTCCGCTCGAAGTATGGCTATTTTACGATGAGCAGATGCCATTTGAGTGTACTTGTGCACATACCTACATATTTATTCAAACAGATAAAAATATTCGAATTCCAGCCACTAACTACGCCCGCAACTAAAACACATACATGCAAACTTACATGTATGTGTGTATATATATGGGCATATTTGTATGAATTGGCTAACACATAGAAATTACTAAAAATGCACACAACGCCTGCGGCTAATACTCAATACTCATACACACACACATTCTCACGTACACACACCCACATATAAGTAAAATAAATAAGACTAAAAGCAGAGAGTGGCAAAGCAGCATGAAAAATAGCCGCCCGCAGCATTAGCGGCTGGCTATAAGCAATGACCAACTCTAACTGTAAAGGCAACCAACCGAACACATCTGAAGGAGAGCATTTCATTTTATTTTTTGAAAAATATATATTCAGAAACATCTCTTGCTTGCATAGTACATTTCCAAAAATAGTTTTTCTGTGCTAAAAATTTTATATTTTGGCAGATTAGTTGTTTTTTTTCGTCTAATTTTACTTCTTCTCATTGTTTTTGTTGTTTCATTAAATTTGTTCGCTTCAACTTGGGTTGCTTTCGAAATATTCCAAACACATACATACATACATACATGCATATATTCCGAGCAAATAGATTGTATGAATTTGTAGAAGCTTTTTATGCATGAAAAGTTACACATACACATGCACGCAGATACACATACACACACACACACATTCTCACTCATCTTAGCTGCTTTATTTGTGTAGGCGTTCGCCTGAATTTTGTATGTAAATAAAATTTGTGCATTTGCCTTTAGGTTCTCTTACTTTGCACACAAAACCCCTTTTTTGTTTGAAGTTGCTGTCGAAGTCAGGTTTACACAAAAAAAGGTATGATAAAATACCACAGAAATTCATCTGCTGTGACCTTTCATCTTTGCCTCGTTCTGTGGCAAGCCTATCAACAGATGCGTGTGTATGTGTGTGTGAGTGAAAATGTGCCTACAAATTATAGGATATGATAAAAGTTATGGATGCTATTACTCACTTTGTGGAAATTTCAATTGTTGAAAGGTGAACACTTGTCAAAATAAATTTCACACTACAAATAATTTTATTTTTATGTTTGTTGCTGTTGGTTTATCAACGCAAGAAGTGATAGGTATTTAATTTAGTATTTTTTCCAATTGAAGTAATCCCATTATTCGTTTGACATTGCTCGTTTACGCAGTATTTAAAATATTCATTCATTTATATCAAGAAAAATTCCATTTAATAAAATAAAGGGTGGTCTAGTATTATATTTCGTTAATTTTGTCAACTTGTTTCTCGCTTGTTTGTTTGTTTACAATAATTTTTAGCAGGTAGTTGCACTGCAAAGTTTTTGATATAAACCGTTGTCTGTTGACAAGCATGCAATGTTGCCACTGTTACGATATTGGAATATTCACTTATTAACAGCTGTTGAATAATTTTTGCGATTCGATAACAGAGGCCATTGAACGTATGTGAAGTTTCATTTCAATCTGTGAATTCATTCTTTGATTACAAGCCATTTAGTATCGACGTGTCACAGCAATTCCTACAATGGAAATACTCAGGTATCGTGCGATGATTGAATTTTTATTTTTGGAACGTTTAAAAGCAACGGAAATTTATGAAAGAATATTTAAAGTTGATTAAGGACTTCTCCCCAGCAATTAGTACAATAGAGAGATGGCTTGCTGAATTTAAACGTGGTACTACAAGCCTTGAAAACGATCCAAGTCAAGGACGTCTAAAAACAGCAAAAGCACCAGAAATCGTACAAAAAGTATAGGAAATCGTATTGGAAAATCGTCAAGTGGCTGAATGACATTTATTAGAAGCTTTAGGCATCCCATGGGTAGTGTAAGCAATATTTCGACCGAAGAATTGGGTTTCCGAAAGCTGTGTCACAATGGGGGCCCCATCGCTAACTATTCAGCAAAAACACATTAGAATGCGACTTTCTCAGCAACATTTTGAGCGTTTTCGAAAGGATAAAGTGGATTTTGTGCATCGATTCATCACTATGGATGCGACTTGGGTCTATCACCATAATCCTAAATCAAAACAGGAGGCTAAAGCGTGGTGAGAATCTAGTTCGTGTCCAGAAATCGGCCAAGAAGATGTTAGCATCAGTTTTTTGGGATGCGAAAGGAATTTTTTTTTATAAATTTCTGCAAACTGGTAAAACAATAAATTCTGAATATTTTTGTGATCTTTTAGACTAACGGAAGGTAAAAATTCGGGAAAAAGACGCAGCTTGCTAAAGAAAAAAAATTATTTTTCATCAGGACAATGCACCGTTTCACAAGAGCATTTTGAGAATGGCTACAATCCGTGAATTGGAGTTCAAATTGCTGGAACATCCACCGTATTCACCAGATTTGGCACCTAGCGACTACCATCTGTTTCCAAACCTAAAAAAATGCATGCGTGAAAAGCGTTTTCCACCAAATGATGAGGTAATAACAGCAGTGGAAGCGTATTTTGAAGCCCTTCAAGATTCTCACCGCAGGGATGGAATTCATAAATTGGAAAGTCGTTGGAACAAGAATATTGACGATTGAACCATAAAATTATGTTTTTCTTATCGAACCGCAAAAGTCATTGAACAACCTAGTATCTAAGATTTTTTTAAACTTAACATGTAAATACATTGTATATACATATGTATATATGTATATTGTACAAGGTGGCGCAAAATTAATAATTTCAATAACAAATTCGTACTCCTACGATTTCTTCCCATATAGAAGGTGGCACAAAATGTATCATCCAATTTAGTTTTTGCATAACTTTTTTACTAAAAAAAGAAAAAAAATGATTTTGAGTGATGGCAATCTTTAAGTTGCCCTTTACGCGCTCTATTGCTTGTTCGTTTAGTTCATAAGTGTCAATATAATTGACATATGACGTCATTTGCAAATATTATAAATCTTTTGATAGAGTGATTATTTTTGCGCCACTTTGTATATTAATTCGCTTGAAATTGGTACCAACAAAACAGTAAACTTTGAAATAAATAATCTTGAAAATAATAGCCATCGCTAGCGACACATTTTTCCCATCTCTCAGCCAATTTGTGGATACCGCGCCAAAAAAATTGGCCATCTTTGGCCGCAAACCAATCATCGAATCATTTTTTGGCTTTATCGTGAGAATTGAAGCGCTGCTCGGAAGGTGCGTGGCCCATCGGTGCTAACAAATGATAATCGGAAGATGCCAAGTCTGGTGAGTAAGCCGCATGCACCAACGGTTCCCAATCGTACGTCTCCACCAATTCCCGGGTCGCTCTTGTTCGGTGTGGCGGTGCATTGTCATCAAGAAAAATTACTTTGTGACACCGATCGGCATATTCTGGGCGTTTTCGGTGTATAGCGCTGTTCAAATCGGCCAATTGTCGTAGCATGCACCGTTAACTGTTTCACCTGGTTTTAATAGCTCGTACCAAATCATACTACGCTGATCCCTAAAAACACACAGCATTGCCTTGCGGTCGAAGCGATTTGGTTTGGCCTTTGTTTTTGCCTTATGGCCGGGCGGACTATACGATCGTTTCCGCTTGGTATTGGAGAAATACGCCCATTTTTCATCACCCGTCACGATTCAATGCAAAAAAGACTTCCTTTTGAACCGGGAGAGCACCAAGTCACAAATGGTTTTTCGGTTCTCAACAATGTCCGCAAATCGTAGTTTCAAGGCACGAAATCCGACATTTTTTAGAGCGACAAAAATGCATTGTTGTATGAAACGTAACAAACAATGAACTAAATATTGTTGACAGATGACAGACGAAAAAAAACACGACATTTGGGAAGGTTAAAAAATACTCCTAGCTACATCTATGGAGTAATAGCTGAAAGTCTCATTTCATAGGTATATATCTGGTACTTCAAAAATAAATTCACTTTGTAACAAAGTCGAACCATAAATTTAAGGCTGATGGCAGTGTCGTTGATATGCTTGGCAGAGGTTTGATTGAAACAACCTCAAAAAGCGATGATAAAGCCATTCAAAATTTTGTTAGTAAAAAATCCTACTCCAAGCCTTAGGCCAAGCTGAAGCTTTCATCAAAAAGCATAAACATTTTCATTTGCACAATCAGACGGAGATTGAAGGAATTTGACATCAGGAATCGGGGCACACTTCAAAAACCTCTTCTGACTGAAGCGCATATGCAAAATCGTTTAGTATGGGCAAACGAAAATTTGAATCGTGATTGGGCCAAGGTTATGTGCACAGATGAGTAACCTTTTTTGTTTCAAATTCCAGGAGGAAAGCTTGGGTTGATAAAGGCACAAGGCGGACGACACATTAGCTATAGTGGGCCCAAATCAAATTGGGGGTACTTTTTCCAATAGCAGTTTTTTGACAGATCACGCGTGACTACTGCCAAACTAAATACATAATTTTTTTCACTGACATTTCATCATGGAACGACTTACGCTTCAACAACGTTTACAAATCGTACAATTGTATTATGAAAATCGATACTCTGTGAAAAGTGTTCATCGCGTGCTCGGGCCATCTTATGTTGGACATAATCATCCTATCGAACGCACTATTCGACAAACCATCGGCAACATTAAGAATAGTTTTACATTAACGACCGATTGGACTTCATACAACTCGGAAGAATCGATTCGGCGCCGATCTCAACAACTTGTCCCTTCTTATGGAACGACTTGGGCGATTTTACGAAAAGATCTTGGTTTGAAAGTGTATGAAATACAGCTAGTTCAACATTTGAAGCCGGCCGAGCTTCCAAAGCGTCATAATTTCAGTCGTTGGACTCTCGAAAAACTTGCCGAAGATTCGCATTTTGGTACCCGAATTTTAACAGCGGCCTATGGGCTCAAGGAATCATCGGCCCACATATCTTCAAAGACGAGGCTAGCGCTAATGTAACAGTGAATGGCAAACGCTATCGCGTCATGATAAACGACTTTTTGATGCCGGAAATTGAACCTCGTGATCTTCACAACATTCGGTTACAAAAAAAACGGCGCTACTTGCCATACAGCCTGTGAAACAATGGATGCACTGCGTCGTCGTTTCGGACACCAAGATCGTGCGATATCACACCTTTGGGCTTTAATTTGTTGGGGGATGTAAAGCGACTCATTCAAAATTGTTGTTTATGGATGACTGAATTACGGCGCAGTTGGGGCAAACATTTGAAAGGGATTATCTTTGAAAAATAAATGTCATGAATGATTCTACACAAAAATAATAAATATTGCCAATCAATTTGAATTTTCGTTGTTCTCTTTCAATTTAAAATCCGATGCCTCTAAATTGATCACGCCAATTGATGACTCTGAGTGTGTTTATGGAGTTGAGGGTGGAGAGTTGTCTGATTCCCTAGAGGTGTTAATATCCTTCTTTCATCGGAATGGTTTTGTGACTATTTTCTAAGCAATAGCGTTTGCTATTAATGAAGACAGACCTTCATGTCGCCTTTTGAAGCGTTATAAGTCACGGCGCTTTCTAGATGAGACTATCCCCGTTTTTCGAGATATTCAAGCTGCTTTTTGTCTCTGACAAATCTTACAACCAAATCAAGGCTGGCGCGCAAAGCCAAGTACTCGATGAATGAAGTTTGCATTTCCGGCTGTCGTAATATCAACGACCTTAATGCACTTAAGCAAGTATTGAATCCCAGTCCAAGTAGGCACTTTGAATGGTGCTAAATTCCTGAGACCACTTCAATATTTCGCCTTGGCTATTCTGTTATAATTTGGTTATTTTAGTTTGTATTTCTTTATTCTGAATATTATTGAGGCTTCGTGTAAAAATTTATTACCACTAAAAATAATTTATAGAGATTCAATAAAGATGTGTTCAATATCAATAAATTTCAACTAATTTCCATTTCATAAATTTGTTCGCCGTGTTAAATAACATTTTGGCATTTCTTCCACTAGAATAAATATTTATTTCATTTAATTAAGAAGATAGACAGAAATATGCAAATAAAAATAGATAAAAAATGTAAGCTTGTAAGTAAATAAGAAGATGAAAATACCTCCTCGAGGTAATATACGTAATAAATAAATAAAACTATAAAAAGCGCATACAAGTATGTGTATATGTCTATATGTCTAAACGAAAAAAATTTACACAGCACCAAGCAACCAAATTTCTAATGGCATTTATGTATGTATAAATGTATGTGTGTAAAGAGATATGTGTGTGCATTTGTTTGCAGAAACCTATATTTTGGAGAACATAGGCAAATATTGGCAATTGTATACATTTTACACAGTCGATATTCACACCTACGAGTATGTATGTATGTAGTGAAATAAACAGGCAGCTCAAGCCATTGAGCTAAATTGGGTAGGAAGTTCTTTTAAATTCGATTATTTGACTACTCCATGTGCATAATTTTGGAATTCACTCTACTTTAATATTAAAAGCTATCTACTGCTTTATAAAAGCCTACTGCTATTCAAATGAATGGCTTTTGCACAGCTTTAATGCCGAGATATTTGAAAATATGGTTGCTAAATATTTTTAATATAATATTTTATGACGAAATACCTACAGGCATTGGTAGATATCAAACAAAAAATATTCAATATGTGGCCAACTCCAAATTCATAATACAATTAAATAAAATTTTTTGAAAATTTTACACATGAAATAATGAAGGCACATTTATATTTAAAACTATAAAAAGTTGTTATCATCATCACAATATAAATACGCCAAACTAAAATATTAAGACCCTATTTTAGTGTACCGTCCTTTTAATTTCAATGAAAAATGCATAAATTGAGAAGAAATAATTACTTCGATTCAACAGCTCAACTACCAGCATCCTCACAGTTATTATAACGGGTCACCCCGCTATTGGTACCATATCCAGTAGAATGGGTATACCTCACAATGACTTCTGCAGGAACTGTGGAGATGACAAAGAAATTAAGTTGGTACAACACCTCCTCTGTGAAAGTCCTGCACTTCAAAGAAGCCGTGGCAAATATTTTGGCGATTATTTCTTTGAAGACCTGGGAAATTTGCAAAATGTCTCACCGGAGAGGCTAGTTACCTTCTTAGAAAGATCTAATGGGTTTAAGGAACTTAGTTAGGGGATTCAAATCAATCAAAAATCAAATGCAGGCAACACAATGGGCCTTAGGGTCACCGAGTGTCCCGTCGTAAACAAGCAACCTGACTAATCTAACCTAACCCTTTGTTGGAAAATATAATACAAGGTGGCGCAAAAGTAACCTTGCGATGTTTTTTGGCTGTAATTAAAAAAAAAAATGAAAAACTTTGATTCTTCTTGTGGATTATTTTTATTTGGTCTTTTAATTTTTTTTACATCAAGTCGAGAATATGATGTCATGTAAATGGCCGCCGCCACAGTTGATTGCTAATTGAGCCCTTTTTATGGCATTTTCCATCATTTTGGCCAAAACTTCCGGCGACAGGTCCTCACATTCTTGACGGATATTGTCTTTAAGAGCTGCAAGAGTCTGAGGCTTGTTGACATAAGCCCGCGACTTCAAAAAGTCCCACAAAAGGAAGTCTGGAGCGGTCAAATCAGGCGATCTTGCTGGCCAGTGCAAATCGCCAAAACGGGAGATTAAGCGCCCGGGAAATGCATCCTTCAGCATATCGGTTGTGGCACGTGCAGTATGTGCCGTTGCACCGTCCTGTTGGAACCACATGTTTCCCAATCCCAATTCATCAAGTTGCGGCAAAAAGAGCTCGTTGATCATTGCTCCGCGACGTCTTCGAAGAAAAAAGGTCCTACGACTCCTCCAGCGAAAACAGCACACCATACAGTGACTTTGAGCGGGTGTAATGGCTCTTCGTGGGTTACACGCGGATTTTCAGTGCCCCAGAAGTGTAAATTTTGCTTATTTATGTACCCGCTAAGATGGAAATGGGCCTCATCACTCATGATTATTTTTACTGAAAAATCATCTTCCTCTTGGTGGTGATTAAGGATGGCTTGAGCGTATGTTAGACGTGATTGGCGATCAGCAGCTAACAGCTGATGCACCGTCTGGACTTTGTACGGAAACATCTTCAAATCTCGTACCAAAATTCGCTGTAGAGACCGTCGGCTGATACCCATTTGCGTGGCACGTCATCTGGTCTATGTCGTGTTTCGCTTTTTTATCCTCTCAAGTCGACATTAAACAAATCATTATCCACAGGTAATTAACGAGTAAAAATTGGCTTTTATTACACCAATTTTTAAAAGTGGGGAAAAGAGTAATGTGCGCTTCCTTCAAAGCTTTCGACTATCTCTAAGTTGTTTGACTGCTGTGTAAAAGATAACATATTTTTTTGTAGTCAAAAGCTTAATTCGTCCCAACCAGCATGGCTTCATCCCTGGTAGATCGACTGTTTCATATTTGGCTGCTTTCTCAGAAGATTGCATATCAGCTTTTCAAAAAGGTTTCCTGGTCAAAGTTGTATATACGGAAATGTTGTATATATATGTAGGAATTTAGCACGCCTTGGTTTCCATTTCATATTTCTCTGTTGGTTGGAATCCTACCTCTTGAATCGTAAATGTGTGGTTGTTATTGACAATCATCAGTCATATTTCTTTACTGTGCCATCTGCAGCCCCTCAAGGTAGCATTTTGGGTCCCTTGTTATTTGCCTTGTTAATCGAAGACATAAAAAATTGTTCTTGGCAAATTTTTACTTTAAACTGACGGTTTTAAAATCTATTCTTTTGTTAAAAAACCCCATCTGATTCACAAATACTGCAAAGTGAGCTTGATTACAGTTATGTTTAAATATTCCGAAATGCCACTACCTTTCTTTCGCCAAGTGTTTTACTCCTTTGAAGACATCTTATTTGATATCTAACCGTTGTCTTAGTAAAATATTTGACTTAAGAGTAATTTTTGACGTAAAGTTCACATCATTTGTTCGTTCTAAAATTTAATATGCACCCCTCATCTGAAGACCTTATCATGCCTGCCACATAACTCGAACTGAACGTATACAAAAACTGTTCATTGGCTTGCTCTACGTTCCCTTCGTTTTCTTGACCTCGTACCTTCATACTCTTCTAGGTACCTGTCTTTATCTTTCGTGTTTGATATTATTCAAGGTGTTGCAGATTACCCCTCCCTTCTGGAGCAAATCTCTCTTAATAGCTCATATAGACGTAATTTATATTTTTCAGTATTGGTTTTATAAGAACTGTGTATGCAAGAGAAGAACTCTGATCGGGTACAATATTATTTTTAAATCTCTTGGCAATGACTGTGCTTCTTCTAAACACTCTTTCATTAAAATTCTTAATTATATCTCTAAATACTTTGATTTAGTATGATTTGTTACGGATTAAGATTATAATTATATTATTTGTTAAAATATCTGTATATGTCTGTAAGAATACTTGATTATGTTGACTAATTTTTACTTAAATAATTTAATAAATGTATATATATATGTATATAATTGGTGCTTACAACCTTTATTGCGTGTTTTGACTGCGACCAATCGCACATCGCTAATACGAGGAGGACTCTTGATGTTCTTCACAAAAGGAAACAAAGGCAGATGGTTTTTTATGAGAAACTTTTTTATAGTAGAAATACTAATACCCTCGGATATTTGCCATTGAGTGCCGATGAGCCACCGCCATTAGAAAAAACTCTTTATATCATTTGGTGTTTCGTGCTCAAGGTTTCGAAGCCGCGCACTTCCGATTGGTTTAAGTATATGCTGACGAAATATCCAGTATGGAAAAGAATTTAAATAGTGAAATAAATCTGTTTAAACTTTGGAAATAATTTCCTTACATTTTTTTTGACTTTGTATTTTACAAATCTCTTAATTTTACAACTATGTCTAAATCACTAGCTGGTACTGGAATCGACGTCATACTCTGGACAAAAGTAAAGGCTAGTTGTGGTACCGAGCTTCAGATTTATTCACCTTCCTTGTTGAATCCTCAAATAGCCCTGCTGAGTCCCATCAATCATGTTAAGTTAAGGTGGCGGATCCTGATTTACGGTGATAAAAGGTAGAAGAACTGCCCACATTTTGCAGAAATAGGAAGCTCCACATACATTTTTATCTCGTTTAGTATGACGGCCTCCTATAAAAGTAATACAAATTTACACATTTTCGCAGCTCAGAATAGTTAAATGAGTTATTTATTTTTCTTCTTAGTTCTTAAAGTCTCTGCGCCAACTTCGAAAAGGCACGACTGCCGTTTCGGGAAGACTTCCTTTTCTGTAAGAACTCCAATAACAGTAAAATATTAGTCCTTTGAAAGCATGGAAATGCGCACATTAATTGTCAACAGTTTGTCTATGCACAAATTCTTCGGGAAACCGTTTTTAAGTGACTTGCGACACATTAATGATTTTATTTTGAAAAATCAAGAGCCAAAGAATATAAGAATGAGTTCGTCTCTTTTAAAGCTCTCAGTACTTTTACTCGCTCTAGAAATAAAATAGCATTACTCCGAAGGCATTTTTGAGGAAATATGAAAATGTGTATATGAAAATAAATGCACTTAAGAGGAAAATTGCGTCAAATGCTGCACTTATAAAACCAAACAAAAAAGAGATTGAAATAGCCTTCTACTATGTATCAAAACAATTTGGAAGTACTTAGTGTTATGAGAAGGAATTGGATCCTCACACTTCAAAGGTCTAAGAACTTCCAATCGGTTCTATGATACTTCATCAGTGCTTTAATTAAGGTTCAGTAAATAGATTCGCTTTTTGCTCGCTCGTTAATAAAAATAACAAAGAGCAGCGGGCGCGAGATGCTACTCCGGAGAACACCGGATGAGGCAGTAAGAGAATGAGAACAAATACGGGCAACAATAAAAATACACAAACATCTCTCAAGTTCGATCTTACCCAGTTTAAGAAAATGTAATGAAACTTGCTACTTAACTAGGAAATTAAAATATGTAGAATGACTGACTTTGTTGAATGTTTTCGAGAAGTGCGGGTACACAAACTTTTAATCTTTCTTTCCCTCGCGTCTCATGCCTTGACTTGCAAATCCTGCTATCATACGGTTTTTCTCGATGCCCTTGTGATCACTAAATATAGATAAATTCTCACAATGCATATCAAAGTTACCTGTTTTGTTTAAATTTATGGCTTTGGCATTTTTAATGCGAATTCATTGAAATCAAAGCTAATTATTGGCTTCACACACATACACAAATTAAGCAAAATATTATATTGGCTATGTGAATTGTGAAAAATGCCTGCTATTATTTTTACATTTTTCATTGCAGTGAAAAAATAACAAATTTTCATAAAATTTCAAATACTGGTTATGTAATTAATGATCAGCTCATAATAATATCAGATTATAAATATTAAAATCGTAAGTGCGCTTTCAAAATAAGCTTTGAATATATAATATTAGAATGCAATGTTAGATACGCGTATACATACTTACGTATATACTTACACATGAGTGCATATTATTCAACACCAAAAGCAATGTTCAGCAAAATATGCCAAATATGCGAAATTTCAACACAATCCCCGGCGGTTAGTGCAAATTCATGCATATTGCGCATTTAGCGACTGCCATCGTTTGCTATTTAATATAAAATCAAATTTTAATCTATTTACAACATGCAAGTACACATTTATTTGCTTGAAATAAATGTAATTCCGTGGATGTAAGTATGTATGAATATATGAATATTTGTATGCGCTGGGTGGTGCATAAGCAGAAATTGTTGTTGTAGCTATAAGGTATAATGCATTGAGCATCTTTTGCTGTTGCTGAATAGCCAGTTGAAGGGAAGTGTGTGGTATGGGACACAAGCATAACTTGGCCCACTGCCCGTTAGCAATAAGAACAACAATGGCTGAACAGCAGAGCAGCAGCCTGTTGGCCCGCACAAAAGCCAAACAGGAATTGTAAGGAAATGCAATGGGCTAAAATAGCAAAGCATTGTAGCATTCATTGCATGCGAGTTTGGCAAACGAGTTCGTGGACGGACAGTTGGACGTACGTTTAGGGGGTTAGAAGGAAAGATAGATAGGCGGATGTAGAAATCTTAAGATGCATAGAGATACGTATATGCGCGTGTGTATGCGCATGTGAATATATGCAATTTTTGGGACATTTTCGCTTGAATTACGCGCAAGGAACATTTGACAGTTACATGCCAAAAATGTATGGCACTTTCAAGCAAAACACATTCATAAGTACATAAATAAATTTGTATGTTTATATGGTACTTTGTATTCATATATTTATTACATGTCTTGCGCTGCCTTTATATACCACATAATAGAAGTATCTGGTTGATAGGAATATGCAGTTATACTTGAATTTTTTATTCTACGACTTTATGTTACGTATACGCCCCGTGTGCGCTAACAGCTGAAGCCTCCCATTGAGCAATCAACCGATATTGCGCCCACCAGCGCTGGCATGAATTTTATACCACTAACGTTTACAAAGCGACAGAAAATATGCGTGAAATATATATGAAATTCAAAAACATCAAAAATATTCACACAAAAAAATAGAATACATACATACATACATGCGTACACACAAATGCATTTATAAATTCATGTATACAATGTAAGAATTTTAATAAAATCAAGCGACCGCACACAAAACACTTTTCAGCCGAAAATCAAACGTTCGCCTACACCAAAAGGCCGCTCCCGGCGGCGACAAAATGAATCACAGCCAACGCTAGTGGCTTTGGCAAACAACAACACAACAACAAGCCGCCAACACCATCAACCGCCGGCAAAATAATTTTTATATATGTATACACACACACACATATATATACGCGCACTCACTGATGGCTTGCCAACATCTGCGTGGTGGTTGTTAGTTGTTGCTTGATGGCCTATTGCCTGTTGCCTGCTGCCTTTTGACTGCTAACAGCTGTCTATTGAGTGCTGCTGCATCACGTACTAGGTAGGCTAGTGTATGAGAGAGTGTGTGTATATGTATGTGTTAGCAAAAATGTTTCAAATAAAAAGTGTATATTTCACATAAGATATGTTTATGATAGCGCACAACAATAACACTCGCCAGGCAGCCTTCACATACACTTACACTTGCCCTACCCTTCTTTTTGGCATTACCAAAGCCCATGCGGCCCACCTGAATGTGCTACAACCAACGCTACAGCTGCTGTCTCTTTTGCACATAAGTAATTTACTCAGCATATCAACTATGTTGTTGCTGCTCGCACACGTTTGCTCTCTCGCCAATTTCACTGCACGATCGCATTATGCCTGGCTGCTGGCTGGTGGACCGCGGATGGCTGCATGTGTGTGCGTTAGGGAAAATGTAATTTTCCGAAAAATTTCCTCAACATAACGCGTTGGTTTCTTGCTTGATCGTCAGTCTGTTTAGTCGAACCGCAGCATTCGCTCCCAACGTCGTCAGCTGCTCGGACTATCGTAGAGAGTTTAATTTTTGTTCTTTTCCCTAAGTAAGTTTCCAATACAAATTCATTGAAGAAGAAATTAATAAAAATATAACGTTTTCAATAGAGGCGACACATGAAAAAAACGTATAATTTTATATGAAATTTTTCAAGTTTTGAAAAGTAAAAAAAAATTATTTTTTTTATTATCCTTGCAAGAATTTCAAGGCTTTGTGGCTCAATTGGTGAGGCGAAAGAGTGCTGAGTATTCAAAAGTGAGGAATAAGGAAATTCGTAAAAGGAATTTCGCAGACTGAAAAAATTATATAATGCACTGGACATTTTTGTGAAATTGCATGAAGTGCTTATGAGTTTTTGAATATCAAGTCAAATATATAATATTTAGAGACATATGAAATAACAACTTTTCATATGCTAGTGACCTATTCACCTGAAGTGTGTGAATATTTAATTTTTTTTAAGAAAGTGTGAGTGGAGTAAAAACTTTGCGACTTAAAACCTATTGATCTGACACAGGATAATGGAACGAAATACGAAAATATTAATAAAATAATAAAACTGAATAGAATGGAAGATAAAGCAAAATAAAACTGTAAGAAAAAATATTAAAAAAGTAAAATAAAGTAAGAAAAATATTATCGAACAAGCAAAAATAATTATGAAAATCATATTACAACTTTTTTCAAATTCAAAATACAACCAAAATTTTAGTTAAAAGAATTGAAAAAAAACTTATTTTCCTAATAATTTAGAAAGAAAAATTAAACTTAAAAATCTACAAAAATGTTGGTTAAAAAAATTAAAACTACAAATTTATTCAAGTTTAATATTTTTTGTGGTAATTTGACAATTGGAATAAAAACATTTTGATAGTATATTTAAAAAATTAATCGTAGTTCGATATATTTTAATTAATGCGAAATTTTTTTCTAAATCTTAAACCATAAAATTCCAATAAAATTGAAATTCAAAACAACTTTAAATATTTAAAATTTAATTCATAAATAAATTTTAGCTTCATATAAGAAAAATTCTCATTAGCATTTGATGGAAAATTTATTTGAAACGTTTGACCGTCATTAGAATAAAAAAGATTAAATTAAGAAAAAAAAAAAACAAATTTAAATACCTCAACTAGTCACATCACTGCGCGTTATGCTCCTGCCACGCACCACAGTAATCGAATGTAGCGCAGCAGCGCATACAATTTGTGGCACGCAAGGCGCCTCAGATGTATGGCCAAAAATAGACATCGGGCCTGAGCTCAGTATGTTACATGATATACCGAACGATCAGCAGGCCAACAACACGACAACCGAAAAAATGAAGTACCACAAAAATAACAATAAATAAAAATAAGAAATAATAGCAGCGAAATGAAAACTGAATCAAGCAAAATAAGAGCCACAAAGAGCAAAAGCCAAGGCAAGCAGCAATGAAATTGTACAAAAGTAAGGCAACATCAGAGCGATTGTGCTGCAGCTGCTACGCTCACTATACAAATTCGCTCACACACATACACACACACACTCACACTCATGTAGACCAAACGCACAAAACCACAGCACAAGCAGCAAAAAAAAAAAACAACAACAATAAGTAAACAAGGTGGAAAAAGAAATTTGTGTGAATTTAAAAATAAATTTCATAATAAGAAAGCCACTATTCGTACATGTACATGCACATGTATGTGTGAGTATGTATGAGTATGTATATATGTGTGAAGGAATATGTGCATTTGCTACCTTGGCCAAATGAATTGAAATGAAACGGCAACGGGAAAACTATAAAACTAAACAAAACATATACACAGGTTCACACGCACGCACATACACACACATCTGCATGCAAAAAATCAGAACAACAGGCCAAACAAAAACGCTAATGAAAATGCCAATTTATAGTCTGTACGCATATAAAAAATTGATATGTATATACCTATGTGTGTGTGTGCGAATACAAAACGCTAACAAAATTGGAAAAGATGGCGCACTCTAATTTCGGAAAATACGACGTGATAAGCAAATTGATCTAACGTATCATACGAAATTTGGAAATATGTTGTATAATATCATAAACTGGTGGTGGAATACTCTCCGCCACACATACACACACTCAAAAATGCACGCTACCTTAGCTATTTTTTATAATTCATATAAACATAAATTCTCCGTCGCTTCCGTTGTTCATGCGCCCAATTTCGAAGCTTCAGGCACGATGGAGCTTTTCGCGAGCTAGTGCGCACTCAAAGCACGATCGTATGATTATACGAAAATTCTTAAGTTCGTTTTTTTGTTTTTGTTTCTGCTCTTCTTATACTTAACGGAGAGCGGGAGTCGAATCATGTCGATCAATGCGTTTCGCCCACGCAATGTTCTATTTTTATTTATTTATTTTATTGTGTTTGTTTCTGTTACCACTCACACACTCACACACATGCACACACTTTGAACAGGTATTTTTCGTTGTCACTTTTATTAATTTTGGAATTCTGCTATTTGATACCAGTCATATCGGATATGATAACGAAGAGATAGTACGAGCAGATAATTGAGAGCCAATAATGAGAAGAGAGATTTTGGTGCATAAGAAGCGCCTCATATGGAGTTCAATAGCTGTGATATGTTGGCGTTTTTAGATTTGAGTTTTTCATTTTTAATTTGTAATATATTGAATGGAAAATATTTTCGAAAAAAATTTATTAAAAATTTTAAAATTTTTAAACAATTTCTAATAAATAAAACTGAACTTAAGAAAATACCAACAACAAATCATCTAAATGAGCGAATTTTCTGAACAAATTATCTGGTATTACATTTTTTTTCATAAAATTAAAATTAAAATTTTAAAACAATGGAAATTATACCTATGAAATCTGTGGTTTCTGACTAGAGTTAATAAAATGTTATTTCTCATGTGCCCACTAGCAAAAATGTTGAAATATCCATCTTAATACTAGAAATCGTTAGCAGAATGAAAGTACATTTAGCTTTTATTGAAATTGATCTGATATTTTCCAAATATTACATATTAACAACTTAAGGGTATTAGATGTATTTTGTCAAAATTTTTCCATAAACACATTTTTGAAAAAGTTAAAGCTTTCATATTTTAATGACATTAGCTTACATTTTTTGAAGTAATGTAATGTTAGGGAAAATTTTTTTATTGAAAAATAATATATACATATGTATCTCTGGATTAATGCGGTTATAGCATTAGAGGTAAAAGCTTGAAGTTGAGCTTGGAGTTGAGCTCTTTACCGATCCTTATCAGACTTGAAGAAATACCCACTTAAGAGGAAATATTTTCTAGATTTATTAAATAACTCTAAGATAAAGATGGAATGTAACCGAGAGATCTGCTAAGAGCACTCTAAATAATTTATTAATTTGTACTTTTCAAAAAATATTTTTTTACTTCATAAAATTAAGTTAAAATTTTTTTTATGGCATACAATTTGTGCTAGAACATTCACGCCGGCTTACCTAGATTTATATAACAAAAAAAAAAAATATTTTAAATTTTTATGTCAAATTTAAAATTATTCAATAATCGCAAATTATCATTTCATGGTTGCTGTAAAATACCACGACTCAAATAAGCAAGTCAGCGTGAATTATCCTTTTACAGAAATTATCTAAATTATTTTCTAATCAGTGACTCGCGGTATATTTTCGGCAATAAAACGTTCCACAAACCATTTTTCTCAATTATGGAATGATAATCATAGCCGAATGATGTCACGAAAATCGAACCGCTCTACCAAATACCTAAACACACTTATTTGCCTTACCAAAAAAGAAAAACGCGTCACTGATCAAATATGCTACATACATATGTACATATGTACACTATGCACTATAAATTTAAAAGGCTAACAACAACAATCTGCAATACAATCGTTTCAAGAATTTTCGACACCCACGTAATGGGCTATTTTTCGCTACTCAATGTCGTATACAACAGTATACTCAAATATATTTAATTCAATTAATGCTCAGCCCGAATACGCACACACGCATGCTTACCCACATACACCTATTCGTTGATTTAAGTATTGAGAGCTATGTTATGAGAATTTTAATTTGTTATTACCTAATAACACTGAAGAGTACACAGCAAATACTCAACTCATCTTTCTCTCTCCATCTCCAACAGCGTCTCCTTCTACCACCATTTCTTTTGCACTAGCGCTCTCTGTTGCTAAAGCTTTTCAACTGGTGGAAATTCAATACGATCTATTTTTAAATACATACATACAAATAAAAGGAAAAACAATATTTTCCTATGTGAGGAATATTGAAACGAATGCTTGGTATGCATGCATATGTGGTTGGTTCACTTTTGCGCAATGAATACACATAAATTCAAATCGAATAAATAAAAATATGTATATGCATATGTATGTGTATTTGTGGCCGTACATGCATATTCGTGTGCGGTGATGTTGTGCATATTTGTATGTGCAAACATGCATACACACATGCATAGATATACATATGTATATGTGTGCGGTTTTGCGCTTATTTTCAAATATGACGCTTTGGTGCAAAACTTTTGTTAACAAATGCTAAAAAATGCATCATTTGCTTGCTTTATTCAGCTGCTGTCAGCAACATAAATACGAGTATAACACATTCGCAAATGAATTCAACAAATTTCACTATTATTTCACGGCGCACACTATATATTCTATGTATATGTTTATGTATGTATGTATGTATGCGTGTGAATGCACGTATAACTTGCTTTTAAAAGCATATTAATTTCTCACCTGCAGCCACAAGGCCTTCGTTTGGCTTTTATGTGCGAAATATGAAGTGCTTCGGAAAAGTATGCACTTTATTTGATTGGTTATATTTATGTGCACATTTATGTATATACATATGTGCGTAGGCTTTTAATTTGAGTAATGTTAAATCCTGCCCGCAGTAGCAGAGTGTCCACACAAAGGGTCTTAGTCCGAAAAATTTACTCATAAAAGCCATCTACCTTTCGTGGCATGAAGTGGCATGAAATGGTAGCAGGTGGTATCTACATATAAGTACATATGAATGTATTTGAAGTATTGTTGTAGAAAAAAAATCAAAACTGTTGACAGAAACACAATGAAGTCCCTATAATGGGTACTCCTTCGCCGATTGATCAATATTGATATTCCACATTTGCTAATTTCCAGAAAACAATGTTGCGGATATGTCTCACAACTGATTAGTATAACAATAACAATAGAGTGAAGCTCTCCAGTATCAATAGATTTCTTATTTAAGTATTAACATTTGTTTATTCTATAGACTTTTTCTATGCTATAATATAGATTTCCTTCAAATCAGAACATATCGCGTAACCTACTTCAACCAAAAAGTGTCTCATAAAACCCATCTGTTGTTCGAAAGCGGTATGAATATGTGGGCCCTCCGCTTGAACACGCACACCACAAATTGAGAGCGAACCTCAGCCAACAAGTGATGTACGCAAACCCTCAAAGAGTGTGCATACTTAAGACTTTACATTTGTAATGCAACTATCCCTGTTATCGTAACATTTTCTGTTAGCTGAGCATAGTTGAGTTAACAACGTCATGAAAGAGAGCTAACGGCCTTTCATACAAAAATATTTGCATCGGAATTTGAGTAAATATATTTATGCGATATTTAACTGTGGGTAAGCGCAACTGGTAGTATGGTTCGATCTAAATAAAGGCTATACAATTTTGCATTAAATTGTGAAGTTGTAAGTCTCTGCTGTTGAACTGATCTTGCTGTTAAACTTGTGTGTGCGATTATTTCAGTTTCTGACTTATGACTCACTGCCATGGTGGAATATTCCCATTTATAGAGAGACTTGAAAAGTAGTGGTACAAAAATAACTCTTATTTATTATTAAAAAGGCACTTAAAGAATTTCATTTCTTTAGTCTTGAAAATAAGGAGCTCTATAACGAAGAAGCTAAAAGTGTGGATCTAAAAATTAATTTATTTTTATTAAATGTTTTAATAGACCAAGTGCTTCTGCATCTGTCCCTTAATCAAATGCGGGAATTATATAATTTAAAAAAATTGTGCCGATAAAATATAGCAAGTTTCACCTTTTTTCATTATTTTCTAAAAATATAGTTTACACTACAACTATAACTCAAGGTTTCAAACAAATGCAAAAATGTACATGAAAGAATCAGAATCTGCGTATGCAGTTTTGTAGCCCATTCAGTTATGATATAATATTTTGTAAGTTTAAAGTGCCTCGAAATTCAAGTTGATTTTTTATACTTTTTTTCATAATGGTGTTATGCATTTTCTTAGATATAACGAATGTTCGAATATCTTTGAGCCACTTTAAACTTGCACTTGCTTATGTATGTAAGGCCAGTTTTTCATGATGGTTCTAGCTTGTAAGTTCTTTTAATCATATTAAAAATTTCAATTTCAATTAAATTTTTCATCTAGAAAAATTATTTGGCTTCTCACTTATAATATGAAATATCTGTGCCACAAAACAGGAAATTATGTTTAAACCGGCTAAAATTTACCTTAAAATAAACTGATTGATGTGATTAATTTTAAACTTGACGATTAAACTTGCCTTCATACAGCCAGAATTATGGAACAAAAGACGGGCAGGGCTAAACTAAATTGCCATTTTGTTATTTTTATTCTAGTTATTTTTGATATTTATAAAGGGGTTTCCAATAAGAGGTGTTATTTTGATATCCAAAGAAAAATGCTATTTTTTAGTATAAATGTTCGGAGGTTTATTTCATTATAAAGAGGAAGGTATGCCGTTAATAGTGGAAAATAACATTAGGCAAATGACCACCACGACCACACATACAGGGCAATACCCTTTTCATGAAATTTTCCATAACCGAATTGCAGAGTGGCTGCCCTATGTCCGCGGTAGCCTCACGAACTCCATCTTTGAGGTCTTGAATCGACCCTGGGCTGTTGGCGTATACCTTCTCTTTCCCGGCCAAAGAAAAAAGTCATAAGGTGTTAATTCACAAGATCTCGGTGACCAATTGTGATCACCTCTTCGAGAGATAACACGGTCCGGAAACTTTTCCCGTAAAAGATCAATGTTTTCGTTACTCGTGTGGCACTTAGCGCCGTCTTGTTGAAAATAAACGTGGACCAGATCAATACCATTCAATTCTGGCCATAAAAAATCATTAACCATCTCTCGATAGCGCAATCCAATTCAAAATAATACCGGTTATTGGAAAACCCTTTCCACTATCTTTGCTTTTGCTTTCATAAATATGCAAGTGAGAAAATTAATATATAAGCACATCTAATATGTTTGTACTACTTCAATTTATTGCAAGATAAAACTCTTAAAGTTATGAAGAGATTACTTTTTATTTTATGTTCAAACATTTTATATTTTTTCCAATTTTTTTATCTTAACGCCAACGACAATTCACCACAAAAGCCATCATTATCCGCGTCAAAGCCTATTGAAATGCTTCTTAATCGCAAAATCACAGTCAAATACCACAAAAGAACTTTATTTCGATGCAAACTTATGAAATATTAATGATTATTTGCATCCAATTCAAAGCCATTCAATTCCATACAAATCAATTCAACTCAATTTAATCCTCCCACAACTTTGTTTCTTTGCAGGTTTCTTAATCCCAAACCATAACCATGTCCGATGAAGAGGAGTACACGTAAGTATAACAAATGAATGCAAATGCAGAAAAAAAGAAAATTTAAAATAGCAACCACAAAAAGAGAAAAGAAAATAATTAGAACGAGCAGCACTTAATTGAATTAAAATAACAAACAAACAGAAAATTGAAAACAAACAAAAACAAAAACAAAACGAAAAAACAAATGCTAGATAAATGCCACGTACAGGCAATTAAAAATGCAGTGATTACTCGCACCATAGAACAAAACGAAAAAAAAAATACTTCAAAAGCATTCCACTACGTTTTTGAGAAATTGCAAAAAATAATAAAAAATTAAATTAAAATACATATAAATACAAAAAATACAAAAAAAATTGTCAATATTCATGCTGATAAATTACAGATTTGCATATTAATCGCTAAGCACAATTCTCATGCGCACATACATAATATATACGCCAGAGTGCTACGGGGCGTATACGTAACACAGCACATTTGACTGCTGTTGCTACTTTTCCGTACATACTTTTATGTACACATATCTACATAAATACTCTTTCAAGAGGTCATAAAATAAAAGCAAACAGAAATAAAATATTCCATTGACGTTTGTGCATGTGAATTACAAATATGTATGTATGTATGCAAAGCATTTGATTAATACCAATTCACAAAAATGTATGCCTACAAGTATTTATGGGAATTAAATTTATCATTTGCTATTAGGTTCTTGCATTGTAGCACAGATATTTTTTCATTCATATACTTGTGTTTAATAGAAATGTATTCACGTAGCAAAATATGTGTGCATTGACATGTGATATTTGTCGGTAGCTTTTTATGAATTTTTTAAAAGTGCGAATTTTTATTGAGGCTGTGTAAGTGAGTTTGAATTGAAATTAGAATTGTGTGTATTTTGCCTATTCTGATGCTTCAACGCGTTAAGTTTAAAACAAAATTAGTTTTTCAACAATTCATGTTTGGTAAATGAAAGAATTTTCTCAAAATTATTAGGCTGAAAAAATTTGAAGTATTCTAAATAATTTTTTTTTAAGTATTTACTCCAACATGAAAAATTATTAAATATTAAAACATTTGTATATTAGAATAATTATCATACAATCGAGCACAGTAATTTCAAGCCTCAACAATTTTTTTCGGCAAAGGGTTTAAGTACCTTAGTGCAATGTCAGCTAAAAAAAAAGTGTAATAATATCGAAATAAATAAATGAAATATGCCAGCTAACTTACGCAATAATACCTTTTTATGTTATTAAGCAAGTTGTTTCATTTTTTCTCCATTATTTATTTTTCTTCACATGTACTACTGTGTTCGTACCGTAACAAACCACAATAAAACACACACATGCATACAACTATAAATGTTTACGTACACGTATCCACGAACGTTCGTCCATTGTTCGTTAATTCGATCGCCTGCCTGATCGTACGCCCGCCCGCTCGCTCGCCCGTCCCTACATCACATATATGTATGTGTTTCGAACAAAAAAAAAAAAATATTAATATGCAAAACATAACTGTTCCATATCTGAATGTTTGTGTATGTGGTAAAAAAAACATACACAAATCGTATATATGTATTCGCATGTACGTCTAACTTAATGCCATCAAAATAGTTCCGAGGAGGAGGAGGAGGTTGTCGAGGAGACCAGAGAGTAAGTACCTCAATCATAAAAAAAAACTTAAAAATCATAAACACTTAGTCACTAGCATACAAAAAATTGTATTACATCACAAATCCAACCACACACACACACAAATTCGTTCACCATTCAGTTCATCCATTGCAAAACCAGATGTAAAATAAATGAATACAAAATATGACAGTTATCATTTCTTCTCATCCATTTACACATTCACTGAATTAGTTAATTTAATTAACCACTTCGTATTCTAAAATTTACTTTTATGCTTAAAAACAAAATTTCGAATTAAGTATTTAAAAATTATCTAACTTAAAAATCTCTGAAAAATTAAAAACGCTGTGAATGGAGATTGCAATCATTGTGATTGAAATCATAGAAGTCACAATCAATGACTTCGCTTATTTGCTTACTATAATTCACGATCAGTTAATCAGTGAGACTGACTAAATGTGAGTTATTTGAAGTCAAATACAGTGATACAAATTTAAAAACCTCTATAGTAAAATGGTAAAAATGAATAACAATGAGAATTATAAGTGATTTATAAAAACATAAAAATAATAATTTGACTCTTTAAACATACTTTTTAAAATCACTGCAAGAAATACTAATAAATATTATTTGTATTATTTCACATAAAATTCTTCAAATTAATTAAATTCATGTTTCAGTGAATATATTAAATTGATATTGAATTTTTTTGTATTCTTCATAAAAAGTTTACATTTAATTTTCAAAATGAGTTATATCACATCAAGTAATTGCTTGCGATTGATTGCAATCTCTCAAACAAAGCTTTGCGTAATAAAAATTGATGAACCAAATTTCAAATTATTTTAATTTCTCATAATTTTTTAAATGGAAATATAAGGTGGCACAAAATTAATCACCGCATCAGAAGATTTATAATTTTTGGAAATGCCGTTATACGTAAATCATATTGCCATACGTCAAAGACGTGCAAAGGTAAAAATAGAGATCTCCTTCACTCAAAATATTTTTTTATTTAAGAAAAAAGTTATACAAAAACAAAATTGATTATTAATGTTGTGCCACCTTGTACTTTATATGATTTGTTATAAATCAGAACAAGAATAGGCCATTCAGAGTAAATTCGACCACAAATTATGATTGGAAAAACTAGTATAACACAAAATTGGTGCGCTGATGAGAATTTAAAAGCTGCTGTCAGTTAGAATATAGTTAAAAAAAACTATTACTAAACATTTTAATTATTTCAAATGGTATTAACAATGAAAGCACAAAATGCTCGCAGATAAAACGGCATCGAAAAATGTAATAAGAGACAAAATTTACTAAAATATGCTACTACTTAAATTCCTTATTAGTTACTTTTATAAAAATATATCTGCTATTGAAAGCCACAGTAAAAATGCAACAAAATTAGCAAATTGAAAGTAGATAAGCAAAAATGGGGTAAACAAATTGCGACATTATTTTGTTAAACGATTTGTAGCAGTGGTTGTAGGAAACAAAGCGTTTGAAAAAAAGGAAAATGAAGTTAATAAATGAACTCAAAATTTACCCTCAAAATGGATTAGCACAAAAATCTGCGTTAAGCAGTGTTAGCATTAACTACTTCGTAGCAGCAATATCAACATAAACTGGTCTGAACTTGAAGAGATGAGTATTTGAGCTCATCAACGCCAACTTAGCAGACATGAATAATTTTACAAATAGCGCTCCGGTCAACTCCAAGTTCTTTGCTACTGCTCCAACTACAGAGAGCACTGCATATGTTTTTAACTATTGCTGTGAACTACCCACGTTTTGCGCCACCTGATCTACTATTCATCTGTTTAAGTTCAGAGCAGTAGCGAGAGCAAAAATGAGAACTACGAAACGGAGCAATTTCAATCCCTACAAATAGGAGCTCGAGGTACACAAGTAGCAACTAGAGACCGGAAGGAGGCGCATGAGGCTGTCTTCTAAGGAGCAATCCTTTTTTTTTGGAGGTTGTCTATGAAGGGCACAAAAGTTCTTAAGGTCGAAGTGCAAGCCTCTATACATATACATATTTATTTAGATGCTCCCTGATCGACTCAATTTTAGTTTTTATAAACGTTCATACAAATTTTGGCAGCTCCAAAAGTAATTTATCTTTTTACCATCTCCTGTCTGTGGTCTACACTACTTCTAATAAAGGGTTTAATAAAACATGAAATAAAAAACATATTGTCGCTCCTCAAATAGTAAACATAATCCATCTCAATATAAATCAAAAATGAAATTGGAATTAAACTGCTTTCAATACAAAAATGGAGCCTTTCGATACGCGTATCGTGGGTTAGATTAGATTTGTGTGGCAGTCGGTTTTAAAAATAGCCAACTCACTTAGGCGATGTAGGTCCGTTGTGGTACAACTGCGTAACACTGGAACCTCAATACTTATTTATTTATCATGGAGCCATTTAGATGCTCTTATGAAGCGTAGGATAGGTTTTCTCCCAACAGCAGAGAGTTTCGTAAGAGAATCAAAAGAGTATTTTTCTAACAACTCTGCTCTATTCCTAGCTAAGGCTACACAATTACAGAGGGAAGTGTTCTACCGTTTCTTCCTCTTCCTCGACTCTACAACTACTAGCGCAGGTTACTTGTTATTAAAAATTACTATGGAAATAGGTATATGGAGATGACGTGTAAAAGCTGGACGTGTTTCATGAAATCCAAACAGAATGTGGCAAAATTTAGAGCTAGTAAAAACTCATAACTAAAAAATAAACATTTTAGAAATAAATGGTTCAATTTTGTGTAACCAGAGCATAGTAAAAAATGATGGTATACAAATTTCTAGGCAGGTGGATAGTCAAAATTTACAAAAAATCCTATGCGAAAAAGTCGTAGCAGTACGTAGTTGTAGCAGCGGTAGTTGTAATGAAAGGCGAAAACACATAATTTAAAAAATCAGAAGAAAATGCACACTAAAATAGCTAACAGCAATCGGCAACGCTGCGCTCGCGCAATATATAATAACTTTTAAATTGCTATAAAGCAACCAAATACTAAATCAAGTAGAAAAAATTCACAATTGGCTGCTGCCCAAGCCAAAAGATTCGGTTGTTATAAATCAACTGCAAATTACTTACTAGTTTCCCCAATCCAGAGCAAAGCAAAAATAATTAAAAACGAAAAAAAAATTTAAAAAACTCAATGCTAAAATTCAAAATGAAATTCAAGCAAATTAAAAACAATAACAACTACATTTATATAAGCAAATGGCAAAACCACCAAAATTACAATTACTTTGTAACTAAATTCATACGAATTTGAAAATTCTAATGACTCTACTATTTATTTGTATGTCTAAGCACTTCCTTCCTGGCTTTAACTCTCTCACTACTTCTTCGTTTACTTACTCTTTGTATGTATGTACTCGTACTCTTACTTCTATCAACCAAACCTTCTGCTAAAATACAGCTGGAAATCTTTATAACAAAAACAAACATCTACAAAATTTGCCATTTCGTCAACGTCGCACATACAAATAAACATTTCTAAATGCATAAATATTGTACTTGTAGTTGTTTACACCTGCAATGCAAGATGAAACTCAAAAATATGTTCTTGTTTGTTTTTTTCTCTTTTTTCTTTCTTTTGTTTCTAATTGCAGGAAGTAAGTAGAGAAAACAAAAAAAAAAATCAAACTAAAAACCCAAAGGGCAAACAAAATGCGCCACAAACACGCAGTAAACATACAAACAAAGCACACCCACACACACACACATATATGTGTAACGTATTTTAAGAGTGGTGCAGGAAAGATGAACAAAAAATAAAAATAATTGAAATAAATGTAATCTGAAGCGCATATAGTGCCTGTGTATGCAAGCATGTATGCATGCTGAAGAAGCATACATCTGGGCGCAGTGTAGTTAGCTTTTAAGTGTATAATGGGAAGGATTGTAAGGATTTGTGACCTTGTTGCACAAAAATTATTTCTTAGGCATGCAAAGTAGCTTCGTCGGTTTACACACTCATATATGTACACATATGTTGCATAACTGTACACATATACATGTATATTTATGTATTTATATGCACATATATGAATTTATAACAATTTTTTATTATATACCTATAATCACATACGCATATAAATATAACCGATGGCACACCTACATATGTATGAATAAGAATTTGTATATGTACGTATGTATATATCCCTTTGATTCCATGCATTTTGTGGCCTCTTATGCCAAGCCTTGAATGTAAATACGCATATCGTCAAGCAGCCGTTAGCAGCGCAGTTAGCAATAACGTAGTTTTTTCTTTCAAAGCAGAGAGTACTTTATTTTTAACCAAATATTTTTACAATTTCTTAAGATTTTTATTCTCATCCAAAATACGAAATAAAACCAAGAAAATTCAGCACCTTGCATATTTGAGTGCAAAAATAATTCGAATTGTATGGCCACCAACAAAAAAAGAAAAAACGTTGCAAGAACCGTAGTGTATGTTAGCAACTAAAACATAGCAGTTTTTTCCGTTACACCTATTTTGATACACATTTATTTTTGGCTCGTTTGCATAGTTTTTTTTTTTCAAAAATAGATTTAGTTTGAGTTAAGCATTTGTTCGTTTATATATGCAAAACATATTTTATATATATTTATTTGTATATATCTATGTATATGCGTATATACTTTTGTATACGGTGTATATACAAGCATACATTTCAATACATTTACATACATTTTTATTATATACTGTATATTTACCACGTATGTAACACATTTTTAAACAAATACTTTTTTATTCTTTCTTTTCGACAACGTTACCTTTTTTGTGTTGTTGCGTGTGTGTTAAACTTATAAAAATTTTTTGTAAATGATTGCGGCAATTATAATCAAATGTAAAAATATAAACACATCACCAACCAATCAACCAACCAACCAACCACACATCCTTCACTGTGGATATGCCAAAAAATCTATATGAAATAAAATTAAAAAAAAAAAAAATCGATTTTTGAAATACCAAATGTTGACAAATTTTAATCACACACAATTCAATCCAATCAATCCATCCACAAAATGTTTGCAAATGCATTATGAAAACGTAGAAAGCCACCTCAAACACCAGCCGAGTAAGTGTTAAAAATAAAGCAAAACAAAAAAAAAAAAGAAAACCAATGATTTATAAATATTTATAGTATTTGTTTATTATTGTAAACTCACCAAACGCTAACTGGCTGGCTGCAAGTGAAGCGCACTCTAAAGAGCTAGCGAAAAACTAACAGCAAAAGTAATCGAAATAGAAACGGTGTTACTCCGCAATCGCAATATTTTGTTGCACCAAAATTCCAATATTGGCTACAAAACAAACAAAAAATTATTAAAAACACTGCTTTTATTTACAAAATTTTTTTCCCAAAAGAAAATATTTTTTTTCTCAAAATTCTGCAGCGCGCCACTTCAAAACTTCGCTTGCAGCCATATTTTTTCTCCCACCAAAACCTAATGCGTTATTTGTTTTTGTAATTTTGCTTTATATGTAATTGTTGTGTGATCCCAATATCCTAGCAAGCTGCCCTTAAAGACCTAAACGCAAAGTAATTTTGTTTAGTTAGTTAACTTAACAATTTTTGTACTCACCCAACATCAATGTTTGAGTGTTTACCGCGCAAACGACAAAAAAAAAAAAAAAAAAAAACACAAATCGCACTTAAAATAAAATTCGTATTCTTCATGTATTTATGTATTCATGTATCAGCACATCATCATGCCATCAATGTTACATAGATATACATATTTTCTTCATATTTTAGTCAATGTGTTATATGGCATGCAATTTAGCACGCTCGGCCCATTGTACATACGCATATCTATGCACCCGATTCTTAGGCCATATTGGGCTCTGTACTGCGCTAGAAGATGCAGCATCCTACCGAAAACTAAAAAATAAACAAAAATCAAAATATATTTATTTAACATTTAAGCTAATTTATTGTATTTATTTACTACAATAGTGGCATAACCCTTCTGTGTTGTAGTTGTAGATATGTATTAATGCGTACTTATGTCTGTTTTATGTTGATGTTGTTAATGTTATTGTACTTGGCATTATAATGTACCTTTTGTGAGTCACACCTAGCATACTTTGAACTATTTCACTTCTTTAAGAAATACTTTAAGATTTTTCTAGATACTCATTGAACTCCTATTCTGAATGTTTTCATAAATGTTTAATACCATATCTATTTTGATTAGATGATTTTAATAATTTTGAACTATAAGAGTTCTTGCATTGAAAATTAAAACTCTTTTTACTTACAAAAACATTTTTGTAATGTTCATTACTTCCACTAATTGAAATGACAGTTTCACATAGACTAAAATTTCAAATTTTTTAAATTAAACCACTTTAATACCATATTTAAAAATTTTTTAGATAAAAAAAGATAGAAATGTGTCATAATAATTTAGGCACAACTACAAAGTATTGCATGTAAAGTAATAAAAAAATGTGATGATTACAGTATTTTAGTTCTTTTGATTGTAATCAAATGTAATTATGCATATCTAATTACATTTTTAATTTTTGAATACCAAAATGTATTGATTACATTTGCTACCAAGAAGTGATAATGATTACAAAAAATATATTGGTTATGATTACAAAAAGGTATTGATTACATTTGTTACCAAAAAGTGATAATGATTACAAAAAATATATTGATTATGATTCCAAAAAGGTATTGATAACATTTATTACCAAAAAGTGATAATGATTACAAAAAGAGTATTGATTAAATACTTTTTTAGATTACAGTTGAATAAATTGGATAATAGTTTTGTGGACTGTAATGTATGTAATATAAAGACATTTTTGGTATCATAAGTCATCGGGACGTAAAAAAATGATTATTTGCAATTAAAAGTAATCATTATTTTTAATCTGAAATAATTTGAAAAAAAAATTAAAAAAACATTTCTTTATATTTACAAAGATTGAACAGTAAAGTGTTTATAATTTTAATAGTACTTATAAAGTAATGGTGCAATCTGAAGCAAGTAATATTTCCTTGTACAATAATATTTTTCCGAAGGCAATATTATGCAGTAAAATATAATGGCAAAATTCAATGATTACTAGAACTACAGATTCGGTCGGGCACCCGGGTCTGGCCTTTTTTCGCCCTGTTCGAGGATCCTTTTTAAAGCGTTATATCCATAAATCGATAGAAAATTAAATTTTAGGAAGCTACCTGGAAGCTCAAGTTGTTAGCAATAATAGAAATATGTTAAATTCACGTCCAAAGTCGAGAAAACGGTCTGGCTCGAGAAAACGGTCTGGGTCGAGAAAACAGTCTGGGTGCCCAACAGAGGGTTAAGGTCATCACCAGAAAGTAATCATTACATCTACTTGTTGGTTATAATTACATTTTTTTTAACGACTTACATAATCGCATAAAATTTTTGATTACAAAGTAATAGTTTTTGATTTATTTGACTGTAAAAGTCAAACGACTTTCAACCCGCTAAAGCAATCATGATAAAATTGACTAAGATTTTAAGATTTCATACACAATTATATGAAAACAACAAAACAAAAAGAATGTTGATCATCATATTTACTATTTCATGAGTACTTTTTATCATATCCGTTACACATTTCGATATGCGTTCACCAATAAGCTACATATGTATACTACAACACTACTCACACATACTCATATTTATCAATATTACTCTTACTACTACTCTTTATACTAAATATATTTGAGATTAATAGTTATCAACTATTTAAGAATGTATATTTACATAACTGAAATTTAACGCCTTACTCTCAACTACTCTCTTGTACTCTTAAATGTGGGCTCGTAAAACCGCTATTTTACCTCGCTCTCACCTGTTCACTACTATTTAAAGCATCATGAATGTAGGTAGTAACTGAAACTAATGTGCATTCTTTTCTCTTTCTCCCCACAATCTCTTTCATTGGTACGCACGCTCTTCTCGTTAAAATCTTTACTTCGATATTAATAGAGGTGAGGGAGATCCAGAATTCATTAAACGTCAGGATCAAAAGCGCTCCGATCTCGATGACCAACTGAAAGAATACATCAATGAATGGCGTAAACAGCGCGCAAAGGAAGAAGATGAGTTGAAGAAACTCAAGGAAAAACAGGCCAAGCGCAAGATCTCGCGTGCCGAAGAGGAACAAAAGATGGCGCAACGCAAGAAGGAGGAGGAAGAGCGTCGCGTACGCGAAGTTGAGGAGAAGAAGCAGCGCGAAATCGAAGAGAAACGCCAGCGTCTTGAGGAGGCCGAGAAGAAGCGCCAAGCTATGCTGCAGGCCATGAAGGACAAGGACAAGAAGGGACCCAATTTCACTATTGCCAAGAAGGATGCAGGCGTGGTAATCCTTTCATTCTAATACATTGCAATATACTTATATGTGTTCCCCGTTTTGTTTTTCTTTCTCTTCCTTTTGCTGTCTTGCTACCTGTGTCTCTTTGTCTTCCTTTTTATCATATTTTTTTTAACCGCACCTTCAAAAATCACTGACAACACACATTGGTTGAACGAACTTGACAAAATTCTTAAAACCTATAACTATACGTTGTGGAAATATAATCACCCACTAACATAATCCAAAAAACCGTTGCTTAATGGACTAACTCTTACCTTTCAACATCCCATTCTTTTCCTTTTCTACAACCTTTCCTTTGTTATTTCGTGAATTTGGCACGAAATGCAAATGCTTCTGTTTTTCGATTCCTTAAACCAAAAACGAAAACAAAAAATAAAAATAAAAAACAAATCTTCAACACTTTTTTGTGTGTATCTTTCTATCTCTCACTTTTGATTTTGTCGTTTCACGTCTTTTTCCTGAATTACGAACTACTCTCTACGGTCAATGACAAACTTTTATTTATGGCATACGCGTATACTACTGTGTGTTACATCATCAAACACAAAAATAAAAACATATAGTTGGGACTCTCATCCGCCGCTATGGAGCGTAACAAGACTAAGGAACAGTTGGAAGAGGAGAAGAAAATCTCGTTGTCGTTCCGCATTAAGCCTCTGGCCATTGAAGGTTTCAACGATAGCAAACTGCGCGAGAAGGCCCAAGAACTGTGGGAACTCATCGTCAAATTGGAAACTGAGAAGTATGACTTGGAAGAAAGGCAGAAACGTCAGGATTACGATGTAAGTAGCTGCATCAGCTCATATATAATATCAAGTTCACATACATATATTTGTGTGTGTGCATGTAAAGAGCTTGAAGTCAACTTGATTTTCCTTATTCTATGTGCAGTTGAAAGAGTTGAAGGAAAGACAGAAGCAACAGCTCAGGCACAAAGCCTTGAAGAAGGGTCTCGACCCCGAGGCTTTGACTGGCAAATACCCGCCCAAAATTCAAGTCGCCTCCAAATATGAGAGACGTGTTGACACCCGCTCATATGACGACAAGAAGAAGCTCTTCGAGGGTGTAAGTATACCTAGATATGAAACTCACCATATTTGTATGTACTTAGATATGCATTACTTTATACATTTTAATTTGTTGGTAATGGAGAGGACCTTTGAAAAAAAGGAAAATTTACTTACGTTTTTCTTAATGATCTGTGAACATAAAAGCCATATATATTCTCTATTTATATTTTTGTGCGAAGGGCTATAATACGCTTTTCAAGGAAAATGCCGAGAAGCGCTGGCAAGAGAGGCAAGAAAGATTTACATCGCGAACCAGATGTAAGAATACAAATCGGCTGTGTGGCTTTGCAAATTGGCACCCCATACCAAACATTTGCGATTAATCCTAAAGTATGACTTGGTGTGGGGTTCCATTGCAGCGGTAGCCTGTCGTTTATGTATTTGTGTTCCCATACAAAATAACAAAAATATGTTTGTGAGTGTGAAATCGTTGTAAAAAAAAAAACGCTTTAAGCATTGGAAGATTACCGTGAAGTTGTAATGTGTATGCATTAACAATAACTTCATACTAAATTTCTGTAACTCAGTCATCATACAGGGAACTAAAACAAAAACTCTAGATCTTTTCATAAAATTGGAGCACGTATTCTAAAAACTTTCCCACACACATACACAAACTTGGGGTGAAAGTGTTCGCCCATTGGTCAAACGTCGACTTTTAAGCAATAATTAAGCAAATGGAGAGAATACAGAGGTGGAGGTAACCGCTATTCCACTCTCAGTGAATTCACAGAATCAAATTATTTGCTGAAGTAATAATTGAATATTTGAACTTACTTTATAGATGTATTTTTTTTAATTTTTATTGTTATTCATGAGCGAATTTCCTTTATAACGACGTTCTCTTTCTTGTTTATTTATGGTTACGTCATAGCCGGAATTAGTCTCATACTTGTAATCTATCATTATTGTTGAAAACTGGCACAAGTCGTAAAGTTACCATATTATGTGTACTTATAAAAAAAAATTTAATTATAGTAAGCACGACTCAACCCTTACCACTTGCCCAGGGAGAACTAAATAAATAGCACTTAGAAAAAAAATATTATTTTCATCCAAAAAATCAAATTTTCATAAAGATCTGTAATATCCACTCCGTTACGAATTTGTTTATAGGCATCGTTTTATTTCTCCAACTATTTTTTAGAAGCATATCAAGTAATCTCACTAATATCAAATATAGTCATATACTCGTTACTTACTCTACTACTATCATTGTCTCTCTCTCTCTTTCTCTATTTCACTTGTACTGCGATTTTATGTATGCATTTGTTACGTGTTGCGTTGTCGTATGCCTTCAAACGTAATTTATAAACACAAACAACAATAACAAAAAACACACATGCGGCCAATAGGGCTGGGAAGAAATCGGCAAAGAGGTGAATGAGAAGATCTGGAACGAGAAGAAGGATCAATACGTTGGCCGCCAGAAATGTACGTATTAAAAGCCAAAAACAGGAACAACAAATAGATGCCTAATAATATCGGAATTTCGAAGTACACTCAATACAAATCGAAAAACTTTTGTTCAATGTTTTGTCTTTTGCCTAATACCATTTTGATATTTCTAAAATTTAATGTGAAAAATTTTGTTTTTGCTTCACACTAATCGCAAAAACTTTTGTGAGAAAAGAACCATTTTTAATGAGGTTATTCTCTTTATTCTTCTTAAATATAGCCAAACTGCCCAAATGGTTCGGCGAACGACCAGGCAAAAAGACCGGCGAACCTGAGACACCCGAAGGCGAGGAAGACGCCAAGGCCGATGAGGATATCGTCGAGGAAGAAGAGGAAGTCGAGGAGGAAGTTGTCGAAGAGGAGGATGAGGAAGCCGAGGAAGAGGAAGAAGAAGAGGAGGAAGAAGAGGAAGAAGAGGAGGAAGAAGAAGAAGAGGAAGAAGAAGAGGAGGAGGAGGAAGAAGAAGAATAAATTAATTTAACTACATTTAATAAAATTTAAAAACAAAGAAAATAGTTATTATTAGCTTATTCGATCAACCAAGAAAATAAAACAAAAACTAACGAGCGAAAATCAGCAAGTTTTGCAGTTAAAAAAAATGAAAAGAAAAAACTGCACACATTGTCAAAGTTCCTCTCTCACTCGAACTCAAACTCACTCTGACACAATTACTACTGATTATTCACTCAGTCGAACACCCATACAAACAACTATGACAACACGAACGCATTCTCGCTCTCTCTCTTTGTCTTTTTATAGAAACACAAGAACAAAAACAGCAAAAAAAAATCAACAAAAAACCAAAAAGAATTGTTCAAATTGTTTGTAATAAATCTTTGAAATTGAGATGAAAATCTGAAATCAGACTAATATGATAATTGCATACACATCTACATACACATATATATATACACATATATATTTAAATATATAATGTCCAAGTAGCAGAAAATGGTGTATAGACACAACTTATAAACTATTTGTAAGTGGAAAAAACAACGAGAACAACTAGAACATGAATACACAACTCTCTCTTGATATTCCTTTTTCATTTAAGATATTTTTATTTTTTCTTATTAAAACAAAAGTAAAAAGTAATAAATTATTATGAAAAACCAAAAACCAAAAGAAAAACAAAGCGAAAATGCGTTGAATTCTTGCAGAAAAACAAAGAAAAAACAAATGCTTAAATCGCGTGATGCTTTATTCCCTTTTCGAGCTTAGATTAATTTACCAGGGCTACTCAATAAGGATACACAGTTGTGTTCACCAGTAGTCCCGAAAGACTTTAAACTGTGGAGGCACAAATTGAATATCTTGATCAGCATTCGTCACTTTCAACCAATAGCTGATCCTTGGCATCCTCATTAGGCAGGGAACTTAGGCCCATAAACCAAGATCTGCCGATAAACCAAGTGACGCAGAAGGTTCGTTTGCAGCCCCAGTCGGTTGTGTGACATGGTCTAAGACGGTGCCACTTAAGCATTTACTTCAATTAATCGTTTATAATCCGACGACGAGAATTTTTAGAATAGGTTGGTGATGATTGTGTTGTATGAGCGAGGCATAATTTAGAAAGTCCGTCAAGATGTTAATGCTAACCCCATAAGCAGTTCACCTTCAATGACATGCCTAAGTCCAACTTTGTTCGAAGATGGCTGAGAGCGCCGTCACTGACGGCTCCAAGATGAAATCGGGAGCCAGTCAATTTATCTATTTCCTTATAACTGCCGAGTACTGCTTGTGTTTTTCAGGTAGAAGTTTTTGCGATTCTGCAGGCATACAACGTACTGAGGAAACACGGAAGCGACGGAGATTTTTAAATTTTTACCGATAGTCAGGAGGAGATCAAATCTCTTGGGTGTGCAGGTAATATTTCTCTGATCTGGGTTCCAAGACATAGGAATATAGAGTGGAATAAAATTACTGATGAGCTTGCCAGGATGGGGTCGACTGAATAGGTATCACACCCGGACATCGGCATCCACCTGACTGGTGTTAATGGGAAATTTCCCAACTTATTTCTCAGAAAAGCGCAGAGCAGATGGAGCTCCATTTCTTCGTGTGCTATTTCGAAAATCCTTTTGTCCTAATACAATAGATGCACGACGCAGAAAGTCCTGGAGACTCCACGCCATTCAATTTTCAAACTCGTAACTGTGTCAGTCACTGTACGATCGCCATAGAAGCAGAAAAGCTATATTCACCATTTAATCACCATTGCGGAAGCTGTGGGGACCTTTCAGAGAAGGAGACTGTTGGGAACTTTCTCTGTAAATGTCCGGGTTTGACAGCACCGATTTAGGTCACTGGGTGCTTCTTGCTTCTACAGCCTGGGGCAGTGCTCCAACCTAAATCCCATCAACATTCTCCATTACATCAACAGCTCTTGCTGGCCGTAGTGATTTGCCTGTTGGAGGTATCACAAGAGCCTGTAAATGGTCTGATCTTGATCAGACCTCTGAAATTTTTTCACCATGACCAACTATAAATATTTTTGCTATCTTCCTATAAGTGAATCATATCGTTAGGATCACGCACGCTTAGGCAGACCTTTAAATCATCGACTACGAAACACATTGTGCATTTACAAAGCACTCAGAAATATCATTAATAAGTAAAATAAACAATAACGGCCTAATTACACTTTCTCGTGGAACACCTGCCGGTGCAACGAATGGATAGGATATATCTACAGTTACTATCCGTAACTAATGTAGAATTTAAGTAGATCAAAAAATGTGAAATGAATTTCAACTGCCGATAGCATTGCAAGACCAATGCCATGCGATACTTTGTCAAATGATTTGGGAAAACTTGTGTACACAGTATCCACTTAACGTCCCATCTCAAATGAATTTTTACACTACTGCGAAAGGACGGCTAGAGTGCTAACAGTAGTTCGACAAGCAACGAATCCGAGCTCAAATTTTATTCTTGAAAGGTAATTCCAAAACAAGATGACGAAAAGTAAAAAATGTGTAATGAAAGAATATTTATTGAAGTTAAATATGTTTATTTGTTTATCGTTCCAAGCTAGGCATCCAGCTTGGCGAACGATTATTTTCTTTATTGTGTCTTACATACTAAGTACAAGAGTTTTTATAGTAATTTTTATCAATGCAAGCCAACAACAACTTTTCGGTGTTTACTTGTGTAATATGATTCTAGCATTCACGCGCCGCGCATATAATAATTACGTTAGCTATATTTGCGTTTACTTTCAAGAGTAATGAACCTTTTAAGAAATATGATACTTTATTTAAACGGCACAGCACAGTGAATGCATAAGTGGACAATAAAATAAAAGCCAAAACAAAATGTTTTTATGAATATTAATGTTAAGGCATATCCGACTTATAATCATACTACACCTCCATTCTTCGGAAGAATGCTCATACAACTTTTTTTTTGTATGAACATTCTTTTACATTGAATTGTTAAAATAAAATATGTACATAAGAGTAATCTTAATTTTATTTATATGTATATATTGTATTAATTTTCTAAGTTTAGACCGGTCTTTAAAACTACTTATTGTTGATAAATCTTAAGCCTATTTTTGTGAACTATTTGTTCTTTTGAAGATAACTTATCGACTATAGTAACATTATTTTTATTATCTATTGCTTTAATGGTATAAGGCCCACAATATTGGGGTTCCAGTTTATGGGCCACTTCATTTCTAAGTAAAACTAAATTGCCTATGCTAAAATTGTGATCTAAACTATTTTTATCATAAAATGTTTTTTGCTTAATTTTAGCTATGTCTATCATATTGCGAGCTCTTTTATGTGCTACTTCTAGCCTAAATCTTACTTCTCTAGCGTAGTTATCTATGTTATATAATGGAGTAATTTGGTCTACATTTTTGAACTGCTGAAACATGTTTGGTGTTTTTCCAAAAACTAATTCATACGGACAATAGTCATGTACTGTAGAAGGAGTGGTGTTAAAACAGTATGTGAAGTATTGTAGCCACTCATCCCAGTCGTTTTTGTCAATCGATATGTAAGATCTTATGTATTGATTGAAAGTTTTATGTGATCTTTCTATTACTCCTAATGTTTGGTGGTGGTAAGCAGTTGAATTAATTTTCTCTATTTTTAGCAATTCACATAGCTCTGTTAGTATTGAATTTTTGTATTCTGTACCCATGTCCGAAATGAACGTCTTCATTGGACCGTAGGTAAGAATAAACTTTTCAAATATTGCTTTCGCCACTGTCTTGGCGTTTTTGTCTTGGATGGGTATCGTGACTAAATATTTTGTCATGTCGCATATTATTGTGACTGCATAAGTATTGCCATTAATTGTTGTAGGTAGTGGGCCTATTGTGTCTACCATAACTGTATCAAATGTACCTGTAGGTGTTGGTGTTATAGTCATGGGGCTTTTTAAATGCTTTGTTATTTTGGTTTTTTGGCATTTTTCGCAAGTTTTTACGTACTTAGCAACATCTTTTGACATTTTATTCCAGAAGTAATGTCTTTTAATTTTCATAAGTGTTCTGAAAATTCCGCAATGACCGCCTTCTATAGGGTCATCGTGGTATCTTTTTAGAATGTCCATTACAGTTTTAGCATCATTGATCTGGGTCACCTCATTCAGTAGCGCTACTTTTATTTTATTTAATATCATATTGCCCTTATTTTTAAAATCATTTATCGAGACAAATTCGAAAATTTTCTCGCTAGGTGCCACTTGTAAATTATTAATGCCATATTTGTCGGCCACTTCGTCGAGCCTAGAGAAGAATTGTCCTAAGTCAATTTTCCCATTAACAAATAAGTCATCAATTTTTATATATGCCATTATAGATTTTCCTCGTTTGATGTAACATCGCGTGGGTGTAATCTTTAATTTATTGTATTTCCTGACGTCAGTGTTATTAATTGGGACATATATTTTGGGCTTATCATATGTTTTAATGTGCTGCTGTATAGTTGAACTGTTGTTACTTTTCGACATTGATCTAGTCACTATTTTGTATAAATTTTGATTCTTTTCATTTATTTCCTTTAAGTCATTGATTGTAATGCGAGACAAAGCGTCCGCGACGTGATTATCTTTTAAGTCATTTATTGTAATGCGAGACAAAGCGTCCGCGACGTGATTATCTTTTCCTCTAAGATATTCTACTACGAAATCATACTCTTCTAAATCAAGTCTCATTCGTGTTAGTTTTGAACTTGGATTCTTCATTGAGAACAGGTAAGACAGGGGCCTGTGATCGGTTCTAACTAAAAACTTTGTACCATAGACATAAGGTCTGAAATGGGTTATTGCCCAGTGTATGGCAGCTAACTCTTGTTCAATTGTCGACTTGTTGCTTTCTCCTTTTGTGAAACTTTTGGAGGCATATGCTACTGGTAGATGTTTTCCTTCATATTCCTGAGTAAGTACTGCACCGCACGCGTATTTGCTTGCGTCTGTTGTTAAGCAAAATGGTTTCTTAAAGTCGGGATATTGTAACAATGTAGGGCTCATTAATGCTCTTTTGAGGTACACAAATGCATCATTGCATTCTTTTGTCCATTCGAAAGCAACTCCCTTTTTAGATAACCTTGTTAGGTGTCTTGAATATTCAGCGAAGTTTTTAATAAACCTGCGGTAGTAGTTGCAAAAGGCGACGAACCTTTTTGCACTATCTCCGTCTGTGGGTGTAGGATAATTTTTTATTACCGAGTACTTATTGTCGTCTGGAAGTATCCCCTTGTTTGTACATTTATGCCCGAGGTAGGTTACTTCATGCATAAAAAATGAACATTTTTCAGGATGTAATTTTAGATTATGTGTTCTACATAAATCGAAAACATTTTTCAAGTTTGAAAGCATATGTTTTTCAGAGCAACCAAGGACTACTAAGTCATCCATATATAAGAAAGCTTGCTCTGGTTTTAAACCACTGAAAGCAATTGTCATCATTCTTTGGAATGAATTAGGTGCTACCTTTAAGCCATATGGTAGTCTAGTAAATCTGTATGAACCGTTGTTGGTTGAAAAGGATGTGAGATTTCTTGAATTTTTATCAAGTTCTATTTGATGAAATCCAGTCATTAGATCGAGACATGAAAAATACTTTGCCCTTCCGAGTTGGTCTAAAATGTCATCTATTCTCGGCAACGGGAATTTATCTGCAATTAATTTTTTGTTGATTTGTCTGTAGTCGATTACTAATCTCCATCTTTTTTTTACTGTGTTCGGTAGAGACTTTTTTGGTACCAATAGTATTGGACTATTGTATTCTGAAAATGATGGTTCGACTATTTTGTCTTCTATAAGTTTGTTTACTTGTCTCTCAATTTCATCCTTATGTGTGTGGGGTATACGGTAGTTCTTTATGTATACCGGCTGTTTGTCTTTAACCATTAACTTTTGCTTATAAAAATTATTTGTTGTTATTGTTTCTGTTTCTAACCCAAATATGTCACTGTATTCGGAACATAGGTTTGTCAATTGTTTTTCATATGTTTTAGGAAAATTTTTTCTCAATTTGTTGAGAATGTCCGTTTTTCTTTGTGCATTTCCCGTGTTATTGTTTATTATGTCGTAATCAGAAACATTTTCAGTTAAAATGTTGCTTTGCTTTAAAGATACTGTATTATAATTTGTATTTAAAATGCGGATATAGGCGTTGTCAGGTTTTACCAAGGTATTGGCTATAAATATTCCAGGGTGTGGTTCTTGATTTGGAATCAGTGCTTCATCCAAGGTATTAGGTAAGTTTATTTTTCGTATAACTTCTGACCTTGCGGGAATGATTATTTCGTCGTTACATGTTGTTGTTATTGGTATTTCTATAATTTGTGTTAAATTGTCTGGTCTCAGAATTAGAGCATCGTAATTTTGAGTAAAGTCTAATACACAATTGAATTTTTTCATGAAATCCATGCCTATTATACCATCACATGGAATTGGAAAGTTATCCGGGATAACGTGAAATTTATGTGGAATTAAAAATTTCGTAAATTTTAAATCAAAAAATATTGTACCAATAGAACTGATTTTGCCTTGCCCTATACCGCTTAATGCTGTAATGTGTTTTGTGTTTATTTTTTGAAAAGTGGATTTATTGAATTTTAAGAGTGATATATCTGCGCCAGTATCTACAAGTAGTGTAATGTTTGTATTCAAATCTGCTATTTTAAGTTGTACAAAAATGCTAAAGTTAAGGTTAAGCGTATGTATCTTAGAGGAATAGATTAGTTTTCCGAGTTGTTTTCGTCCGATTGGGCAACTCGTACATTGTGTGTCATGTTCCGGTTGAAATTTGGTCTGCCTTGTCGGTAACGATATCTATTTTGATTATTATTTCCTAAATTATCAAAATTTGAACGATTTTGATTTCTAGGGAAGTTGTTTCTTCTTTGAAACCTTCCATTTCTGGCAAATCGTCCATTAAATGGTCGTTGACCAAAATGTAGTATTGTGTTTTGTTGTCCTGTAGCTTCAGTACAGCTACCAATGAATTTGCTTATCGCATCGTTCATATTGTTAAAATGGCCGGCTTCCATTATTAATTTGACTTTTTCAATGCTGCAGTTTTTGGTCAGTGCTTTTACTGCAGTTTGTGTCGAGTATTTACTTGCGAGTTCTGCCGACAACCCATCTGTGATATAGGCATTTTCTAAGTTTTTTGTAAGAGCTTCTATCTCATTACAATAACTATTAGCTGGTTTGTTGTTCTGTCTGATACTCATTATTTTTGCAGCTAATACTTCTACCGATTCTCCTTTAACTGACCTGTTAAGTTTTGTGATTATTTCAGAGATTGTTGTTTCTGTGTCTATGAGATTCCTGGCATTCCCTTTTAATTTTGTTTTTATGAGTGAAACAGCAACAGTTTCGTGCTCACCCTTGATCACTTCAACTAATTTTAAGGAATCTAAGAATGACCGTAGATTTTCTGGTTTACCATCGAATTCAGTCACTAGCTTTGCAGCCGTGCTGAGAAATTCCACAACTGTTTGTGTCATTTCGCCTTCTTCTTCTGACTCTATTTCTGAATTAGTAATTGGACAATCTGTTTCTGAGGAAACTGCTTCAAGCTTTGTTAATAGATTAGCTGGTGGGTTTTCAATAATATTTATTGAAATTTTCTCATTAATTGAATGAGATACTTCCTGTTGGATGTTGTATTTGGCTAAAACTTTTACTAATTGATCTCGTAGTTGCCAAAATATGTCAAGAGCTTCTTTTTGATGATCCTTTGTGAGTCGCTCGAAATTTATATAAGTTAAATTTCTAATTGATTCTAATGCTAATACTAAATTTTCTAAATGTTTTTTAACTGTTTCCTGTTTTATTTGTATATTTTTATTTATACATTTAAACGATTTTTTGAAATTTTCCTTTTCTATCAGTAAAGTTTTATGAATTTCGGACCATTTGTTCATATTTTGTCTAACTCATTAGATCTACTCATATACTTTTTCTTTAGTTTTTTATTATGCATAGCATATAATTTTAATGCTAATATCAATAAGGTTACGACTGTGATTACAATTAAGCAAATTTCTACTAAATTTAAGCCAGTGTTAACGACTACTTCGTTTACTACATTGGCATTGGGTTTATCAACTTTTGATAAGGTTTTTCCCATTTCTGAAAGATTATCTATTGGGGACCTTATACCGTAAATCAAATAATTTATGCAATGTAATAATGTATAATGTATATATGTATATAATGTATGTATAAATTTTTTTTTTTTTTATTTTTATTTTTTTTACATTGGATTTAAAATTTTTTGTTTTTCAAGTTAAATCATTTATTAAGTAAGCATATTAGAAAGTATATTAGAGAAAGTTTATTATATTTAACATATTCATAAAATGATCTTTAACATATTCAACATATTCATAAAATGACCTTCTGAGTAATTTTTACAGACAAATATTTTTTTTTTTTTTTTGTTTTATAAGGCAAACAGAAGCCAAAGTTGTTTAAAGAAAATTATTTTTGTCTCGAGCGGTTAACGCTTACAGACTCTAACTGTCTGCGTGAAACACGCACAGTTTTTTTTGTTTTTATTTATTTAATTTGCTTACGCTGCTGCAGCAGGAATTCCAATTTTGAGATGCGTTCCCAAATGGAGCAAGCCTTTTTCCAAGGTGGTGGTGGCTGAGTGTTGACTTCTCGGAGGAGATATCCAATTTCTCGCTTAATGCGCTGGGTATAGCCGCCTCTGCGCTTTGGCTTCTTTATGATTGGGATGACTGGTTCTTGATCGGCTGGTTTCTTTAATAAGTGGTTTCTTCTCCTGTACTCCTCAATGGCCTTTCGGCCCTTCTGTGGTCATCTATCTTCTGGTCTATTGGCCAGACCAGGAACTTCACGCAACTGGTAGATCTTATTGGCTGATCAATACCAGGACTTTGTTATTAGTATTAGTATATTATATTATATGCTTTCCGCCGCTTGTGCAAAAAATCTTAGCACCAAGCTGGACTTTGGAATAAGCATTTGAGCTTTCCGCCACTTGTGCAAAAAAATCTTAGCACCAAGCTGGCAGGATCGCCATGTAATGAAAGAATATTTATTGAAGTTAAATATGTTTATTTGTTTATCGTTCCAAGCTAGGCATCCAGCTTGGCGAACGATTATTTTCTTTATTGTGTCTTACATACTAAGTACAAGAGTTTTTATAGTAATTTTTATCAATGCAAGCCAACAACAACTTTTCGGTGTTTACTTGTGTAATATGATTCTAGCATTCACGCGCCGCGCATATAATAATTACGTTAGCTATATTTGCGTTTACTTTCAAGAGTAATGAACCTTTTAAGAAATATGATACTTTATTTAAACGGCACAGCACAGTGAATGCATAAGTGGACAATAAAATAAAAGCCAAAACAAAATGTTTTTATGAATATTAATGTTAAGGCATATCCGACTTATAATCATACTACAAATGCATGAAATCAAAATGAAATGCCAGTCTCGTTACTTACTTGGCACTCCTCGTGTATCAGACTCTTAAAAAGTTGTGAGTTTCGCGATTGAATCGAGCTCCGGGATGCTCTAATATTTCGATATTTGCCTTTTTAAATTTTTTCTATGACTATAAATCAGGGTTGGGCATAGTGCCCCAAATAATTAAAGCAATAAGCGGATAGTTAAAACACTAAAAAACTGAAGACTAAGTGATGATGAAACTCTTACTTCAACTACTACTAAAAAATTAATGGAAGCCCGATTTAGTCGTAGTGCAAAATGCCCAGCCCTGTTATCTTATTACCGTTAGTATCAAAGAATTTTTAAATGTTTAAAACTTCCGCCTTTGGTTCTATTACCTATTCATTGATTATTTCTTTCGGGCCGCATATAGCAGAAGGAGCTCCGCAAACACACAAAAAAGGTGTAAACGCCAATTCTTAAAAAAAAAATTGTTTTATCAACTTTTTCAATACAATTTTCTACCTTTTAAATTTGCTTTGGTAATTTTAAAAACAATTTATTGATTTGTTTAACTGAGCGCTCAAATTGGGTGTTACGATTCAGTGGAACAAGAAAAAAGCAAACAAAAAATTAACTCAATCAAAACTCATCTTGAAATGCAAATTCCTTTTATCGCCATAGCCCAAAAAAACTGGACAAAAAGGATAAGAATAACGCAAAAAGTAGGCAAACAAATGAAAACAAAACTGACCCGTCTGCATTTGTATGCTAAGCTCGTTAGATTTCTGGCACATATCAACGGTGCTTATCACCAAATGGAAATCAAAATGACACTCACGCAAATTCCATGGCTTTTTGCTACGACTAAACGAGGCACACACTAATATATGCCGTTCTGCAAAGCCGCTGCATGAATGGCTATTGAGCTGATTACTACACAGTGGAACGAGTCATAAGGAAAACTATAAAAAAATTGTAAGGCCAAAAAACACTAAATTTTATTCCACAGTCGCACGATTATTTTTAACTTAAATAATAGAACTCAAAAAAGAGATGAAAATCACATTAAGCTACTTTAGGATACCAGTGTGGTGCAACATAAATATACAACAAGGTTGAGGGTCGCGCTTCCATTACTTGTACATATGAACATATATGTATAATTACAGTAGTTTTCGTTGTTAGTGAGTAACACAAAAGTTACTGACTGGATTTCAATGAACTTGCTTTAGTTTCTTTCTTAGACCACTGGCCCTCAAATGCGCCACAAAGTGATCCGCGAGATGGCGCTGAAGTTGAGAATTAGGAAAAAAATAATTTTTATCATATACGGAATATATTGGGTTGGGGAATAAGTTGATAGCGTTTTTATATTTTCTTTTATTTTACAACGATTAGTTTGCTCTTTGGCAAAGGGTCTAAAAAGGGTCTGCTCTACAAAACTATGTTAATTGTATTTTCGAGTTATTTAATTTTTTATCAGTTTGCACAGGAGGCAAAAATCAACATTCTCGAGACCTGATCTCCTTTGCTTTTCATCGAGGTCAAAAAGCTGCTGAAGTAGCTCGGGTCATTTGCGACGTGTATGGAGAAGGTGTGATAGGCGAGTCTACAGCACGGAAATGATTTTCAAAGTTCAAAAATGGCGACTTTGACATCGATGACAGCCGCAGCGAAAAGCCTTCTGAATTCGATGAAGAGCGCGTCAAATCACTTTTGATGGAGAACGGTCGCCGAATCAATCATGAATTATTGAAAAAATGAACTACGATTACAAAAGGATTCTCAATCGTCTTCATTCAATGGGATTTATGGGCGTCATGGTTAACAAGAAGCTCTACATTGCCCAGCGGAAAGGCATCAACAATGTAGTCGAGAGGCGGGAGAAACAACTTATTGATATAATTTTGGTTTTTTGTTTAAATAAAAATCATCGACAAAAACTATACGAACTTATTTCCCATCCTAATATATTATGTAGTTTTATGATGAGAAATATTCTTGTAAAGTATTCTCGAAATATATCAACTTCGGTGGCACCTAGCGGATCAATGAGATAAAAATGTGACTGCAATTCTGCCCTTCGTTTTGAACTAAGGACTAGGAGTACCTCGATATTCCATTTACTTTCGCATCATCAATCTTACTCATCTATGTATTTGAGCTACAGATGGGGGAAAACGTCATATAACGCTGATATTTCGCGCACAAAACACTAGGAAATGGCGAATACCATTAGGATATGGTACGGAATTTGGCTGACCACGCCAGGCGATCCATAGTGGTAGCAAAAGTAAGATACGATTAAACAAGGTTGGTTAGGTTAGGCTTCAGTGGCTGACGCTTAGGCCAAATTAAAAATTGTGATACCACGTGAACAGATTCTTAACTTTCATTTCCCTTTGTGGCGGAACCAATACGAAAGTAAAGAACAAATAGCTATTGATAGCTTAAAAAAAACTGTTTGCTAAGATAGAGTTGTTGCGTTTTTGCCGGAAATCATTTGAGCGAAAGCCCACTTACAGACTATTACAGCAACGCTTACAGACTCGCTTACAGACTATTACATAGGCAGATACAAACAAATCCCTCATGACAAAGTCTTATAAGTAAACTTAGAGTATAATAAATCAAAGACTAATGAAGAAGAATAAGCATTAAATTGAACTAGCACCCTTCTAAAAGGATCATTCATTCCGTACCAGTTTTAGCAATACCCACAAAAAAAAAATGCATTACAACGAAAAATGTGTGAGTATTAAAATTAATTTTATTGAGCAGATAAGGACAATCTGTTCTATGCAGGCTGCACAGATATCAAAGATAAAACACATCGACAACAGAACACGTCTAGACTCTAAGGATATTAGATTTATTAATAAGCAACGAGGCGGATAAGACGGAATGGGATCAATGAATTTCATCGAGCGCAAAGTAAAGCGCAAAAAAGCTCTCTGAACAGAATCTAATCTATTAATATAGACTGTATGAATCGGTCTCCAAACAAATACCATGTATTCTAACCAGGACCGAACTAAGGACGAGTACAACAGTTTGAGAGTATAGGGATCAGAAAACGAGAACTACTATATTTCGACGAATAAAGGCTAATATTGCGAACGATTTAGAATGAATGAATGAATGTGGGTGGTGAAGTTGAGCTTCGAGTCAAAATAAACACCTAGCTCTTTCAATTCAATAATTGTCTTTAGCCGCAAGTTTAAGAAATAGTAAGCTCTTGGAACAATATTAAAACCTTTCGCATGCGAAGTATAGTGACATTCACGAGGGGTGCCTTTTATATGTTGGGATTTCGCAACCCTGGTGATGCATTCTAGCAACTGACAGCTGTATCGCAAAGTTTGACATGTTTTGCCTTTTACGTACTCAGAACGTTTTGAAACACCAGCGCTATTTGTGTTGTTTACAGTATCTTAAAAGATTCATCTCGGTCCAAAAATGGAATTAAATCGTGAACATTTTCGTGCGAATATTTTTTACAACTTTCGACGTGGATTAACTCAGCAACATTGCATGGATGAACTTAATTCATTTTTTGGCGATGAAGCTCCATCAAGGACCAGTGTTTATCGATGGTATGGTGAATTCAATCGTGGTCGTAGTTCACTCCAAGACGAATTTCGTGAAGGTCGTCCAAAATCAGTTGCTGTTCCGAAAGCCATTGATGCCGTGCGCGAACTGATATTGCAAGATCGTCATGTGACCTATCGTGAGATTGAGACAATCTTAGGCATTAGTGGGACCAGCATACATTCAATATTGCATAAACATTTGACTGTCAAAAAAATTTGTTCGCGTTGGATCCCACACAATTTGTCAATCGCTCAAAAAAAGGCTCGTGTCGATTGGTCGAAGGAAATGCTAAAAAAATACGATCGCGGGGCTTCGAAACACGTCTATGACATCGGGACAGGTGATGAATCATGGATTTACGCATATGAGCCCGAAAGTAAACAGCAGTCGACTGTATGGGTGTTTCAAGGTGAGCCAAATCCAACAAAAGTTGTTCGCGCACGAAGCACTTCCAAGCAAATGGTCGCCTGTTTTTTCGGAAAAACTGGACATGTCGCAACCGTACCACAAGAACAACGCAGAACAGTAAATTCTGAGTGGTACACAACCATTTGTTTGCCAGTTGTCTTCCAAGAAATTAGGAAAACCAATCGCCAAAGACGGACCACTCTTCACCAAGACAATGCGAGCTCTCACACATCGGCTCAAACAACTGCATTTTTGAGCACCGAAAACATCGAATTAATGGGTCATCCGCCGTATAGTCCTGACTTGGCACCGAATGACTTCTTTTTATTCCCGTGCGTAAAAAGCAAACTGAGTGGTCAACATTTTTCGACACCTGAAGAAGCGTTTGCGGCATTCAGAATGCATGTTTTGGAGGTACATCATTCAGAGTGGCAAAAGTGCTTGGACAATTGCTTCAAACGCATGCAAAAGTGTATAGATCTTCATGGAGAATATTTTGAAAAACAATAAAGTGATTTTCGATGATTAAAATTTGTTTTTGGTCTCTAATCCCATTGGGGAACATCAGACGAAGCAACAATTGAATAAGACGATACATTATCAAGCCGAGCGAAACAGTGCCTATTATTAAGATAGGAAATTAACCACTTAAGAAATTAAGAGTGAAAGCCGAATCCCTCAAGTTTAGCTATTAATATTGGGTGAGATATTCTATCAAAAGTCTTAGAGAAATCAGTATAGATTGCATCCATTTGGAAATCTCTTTGAAATATATCCATACAGTCCTCCGTAAATACAGCTAAATTCTTAACGTAAATCTAAAGATAGTTGTAGCCCTTGAGCCCAGGACTGTGAGGTTTTTCTACTTCTTTCTCACGGAGATTCTTGTGGAGAATTTGGTTTCAAAGCAAAAGGGTGGGATAGCGTAGTCCAGCTAGCAAAATAAGAACACATAACGAAATAGTGCACTTTTCACTGGTTCTAGAACTCCACACTTCATAAGTTATAGCAACATGGAATGAGTCAAAAAATATTTTTATAAGTAACGATCGATATTCATGGATACATATGTCGTTTGCCACTAAATTTTCTTGTCCTTTCTCGCATTCTTCTCTGGAAGAACTAGGTTTTTAAGAGTATTCGATGAGCTTCAGGCGCAGTTTTCTTTGAGTGGTAGCGGAAAATAAAAACTTGCTGTGAATGACGAGAATTTCTCACAAAATCTTTGAGCGGGAATAATTTTATGAATAACCATAAATTCGCTATTGTGGTGATGTGATTATGTTCACAAATACCCGGGCTTACTCAGTAATATTTCAGATCAGTTTATTTCAATTAACGATTACCACTTTAGTCATTTATCGAAAAACGGTGATTGGAAAGTTGAGCTTTATATACAAAATACTAAAAATTCTTCTTGAAAAAGGAGCTGTAGCCAAGTTATTGTAAAAAATTTCGTCATCTTATACACCGAAAGAACCAAACTGTTGAAGCAGACGTTGTACTTCCGAGCTAGGCGTTTTCCTCATATATAGTTGCAATTTCTAGTATTTTTCAAGCTTAGACTTGAGGTATCAGAGAGTAACAGTGCATGCGATCGCAAAACTGGTATTGGCCCTGGCAAAGTCAAAGTTTTAGAGGAGTGCATGGCAAGTAAAAACTTAGTAACAGAGCTTGAGAATAATCACAGTAACAAAGTTGATGACAAAATAGTCCATTAATTTTTGAAAGACCTAAAGAAGATAAGTAAATAATTTGAGGTGATTTTGAGTAGCTTGGAAGATTATTTTCGCAAACGGCTTAGAAAAAGAGATTTCACCAAAATTGGTTTGAATTCAAAGCAAATTTTTTGTACACGGAAGGTAGATGTTAGAGCTCGTTACTTTTGACAAATATTTATGAAGTTCAGATACTACTTTTTGAATTAATATGGCTTATGTGCTATCTTTTTTATTGATCTATTGATTTCCTGGTCTTACCGAACTGGTTTGTATTTGTCCACTACTTATGTCTATTCGCTTTTGACGCTTGGCGGCGGTAGTTCTTGTTGTTTGCTTTTCAACACTGTTCAACTACAGTCTAGTAAGCAAAGGACCAAACCCACAAAATTTATTACATAACTGCAAACCGTATTGCTGAGTAACTGAATAAGCGCCAAACAAACCATCACTAACCCAATGCAGTTGGCACGTGGCAAGGTACATTTAGGTTACTTGATCGCCTCGGTGCATGGGCTGCATGATACTTAGAATGCGCTGAATAAACTCATACATATGTACTTATGCAATTAAATGCATATGAGTACCAATACGTATGTATGAGAACGCATATTTGAGTTATTATTGTGAACATTAGCAGGTAGTCCGCACGTGCCAGCCTTCCACTTCATTTGTGTTTATCCTTTGTTTTTCGCCGCTGAACTCAGGGTGATAAATCAGGTCACGCCACGTCATGTCACGCATGTATCCCCATTCGCAGCTACGTAACTTTTAACTTATAAAGGGTGGACCCTCGTCTACGCTATTGTAAAGTCACATATTTGGGCAGGTTCTGTAACTTCACTTCCTGGTGAATTTCTTTTGTCGAAAAGGGAAATTAAATATTATCAACAAATCAACATCAGTCGCAGGGGTCAGAGTGTTCGTATTCTGAGGCTTTTTCGCTTGTATTTTAAAATTAGCTCTAGTATATCGCTTCTCTCTATAAACTCTGCAGCATCTAGAAAATGTCGGCTACTTAATTCTTTTTTCGAATGAAATGCATTTCCATCTTGACGGCTACGTCAATAGGCCAATTTGCTGTGTCATATTTGACGCTCGGAACACCTTTTCGGAGTCATAGAGAAATCGATACATCTCGAGCATGTGAAATGAAAATATTGAGCTCTTCTCTACAAGTTTTCACGATAGTCCGCGTCAGTCCGTGCGCAAGAGAGCAGCTGCGCTGGGGCATCCAAAAACTATTGTGCATGAAATATTTAGGAAGGATCTTAGAATTTAACCCTTTAAAATTTAAATCGTGCCTAAATCTCATGATTATTATTATCACAAGGCTACTGCGCACTGCGACCAAAAGATGCCTATTGTGCAAAGCTTGCTGGGGTACCCCATATTTTAAAGCTATTAAAGAATTTTAGCACACTCTGGGGTTTATTGTTCCATAATTTATATGAATGCATGGCAATAACTCCAAGGTGGTGTGACCTTTTCCTGCCTAGTGCAGGATATTCACAAAGAATGTGTTCTGACAGACCAATTTTGTTTAAATGATATCAGAGGCTACAGTGATCGGTAAAGTAATCAGTTAAAAGTCTTAAGTGTAATGATTACAATTTGCGTAAAAAATCCTGTGGGACAATGTTTGGAGCGATTTTGTAAGGTAAAAACTATCTTTTGGAGTGACGAAGCCCATTTGCATTTAACTGGAAATGTAAATAAGCAAAATTGCCATTTTTGGTTACCTAAAGAACAAGCGCCACTTTACAGTCCCAAAGAGGCGGTTTAGTGTGCATTGCCAAGCAGTGGAATAATTGGACTTTTTTTTTTAAATGTCGAGGGTAAGCAATTTCGGTGGTCTGTGTCTCTTCTCCGCACATGCCGAATGATTATTTTCTGCCAATAACAGAACATACTTCCTTCAATACACCCACGAGGTTACATAAGATGGTGTAATGCAACACACGGCCGGAGAAGCCATGGCGATACTGCGGGATTTCTTCTCTGCTAATCTGATATGCCGTTTTGATAACATATCCTGACCACTCAGGTCTTATCTAGAAGGACTTTTTCTGTGTGGCTACCTAAAAAATAAAGTGTGTGAAACAAACCCAGCGACCGTCTCAGCACTAAAAGAAAATATCGTTCGCTAGTTTAATGGCATCGCGACATCACCTCTCCAGCGTGTGGCACGGAGTATATAATAAAAGGATATAAAGGTCAATATTTAAAGAAGAAACAAATAAAATTGTATCATCAGTAACTCTTTCTTAATTTGACTTTTAATTCCAAACTTTGTCACCGGACACCCTTTATAAGAGGGAAAGACGCTTCAAAATTTATCGGTTGAGTGCAAAGTGAATGAACTTACTTTGCACCCGTTCTGTACTAGTAGTACGGCAATTATATTGTGTATCGGATCCCAATTAACAGAATACTCGAGTTTTGAGCGAACTAAAGAGTTGTAGAGAATCTTCTTGGAACTCGGGTCGGTGAAATCTTTTGAGCAGCGGCACAAAAATGCTAGATTGCAGTAAAACTTTTAAAGGACATATCATTAAACCAACCGGCTGAGTTTAAGGTGACAGCTGATTTTTCAACGTAAAACATTTATCGAACACAATTCCAAGATCAACAAACTTGTTTACTGAAATAAGTTGCAGATTGGTTAGTGGAACTCGATAGATTTAGAAATAGACATATCGAAACTTTAATTTATTAATATTCAACGATAGTTTATTACTGCGATTTCACCCCATACAGAGATGATTAGCGGTCTCCCAGGTACTATTACGAAGAAACTTGAAGTCATCTGCATTAACTAGAAAATTTGCGCTTGTGAAAATTAAGAGATTAAAATTGAAGTAAGTAATTAAAAATGAAATATCATTCATTCTTGTTAAAAACATTAATAATACTAGACCAAGAATACTTCCTCGTGGAGCACCTAAGGTTGCTATAAAAGATAACTACTGGCATTTTTCTATTTCAACAAATACTCGTAACGACAGCATTTGGCGAAAATTGCTCAGATGCCGGGGAACTAACAAAAATTCGGTATGTCGATGGTATTTTTTTTTTTAATTTTAAAATGCCTCTAGCTTTGTTATAGTCTTAAGTTGTTTCAATTAAAATTTCAGAAAAATCAATTCGAATGGAGACGAGAAAATGTAAAATAATTGACGAAATGCCCGTAGAAATTCCGCCAGCGACGCACAGGAAATTCGTTACACAATACTTTACGGCTTTCGACGTCAACTCAAGTCTATGGAAATTTTCAAAGAGTTCCAAACTGCATATAAAATGAGCACTTCCTATCTTAAGACTATTTGTAAGTGGTATCAAAGATTTCATGTTGGAAATTTTTCTGTGGAGGATGAGCCTCGAGAAGGGCGGACGAGATAAATGTGACCCTGGTGAAGCGGAAAATTGAAGGAGACCCACGAATGACACAGGAAACGATATATATAACGACTTGCATTTTTCTATTTCAACAAATAACTACAGCATTTGGTGAGAATTACTCAGACATGGGGGACTAACAAAAATTCGTCGGTGGTATTTTGAATTGGGTTTGAATGTTATGACAGTATCGAGGATATTTAATAATGATTTGCAATACACAAAGAAATCTGCTCAATGGGTGCCATGATGTATGAGGGGTATGAGGTATGGCGTGTATGAGGTACAAAAATAAGCTACAGAGAATTTGGCTCAATGCTTTTCAAGAAGATTCAAAAACGGAGAGCATAAAAACTTCAATATGATCGTAACAGGTCACGGAACTTGGTTTTATGACCCGGAAACCAAACAGCAGTCCATGATATGGATCTCGAAAGCATCGAATCCACCCGAGAAAGCCAGGTAGCAAAAGTCAGCAACAAAAGTTTTGATCCCGTTTTACTTCACCACAGCAAAAATGGTTGCTGATATTCCATTTGATACTTCTCAAACAGTAACTGATAAATAATATAAGTAACGGATAAATTTACTTAAAAATAGAAAAAAAACGAGGAATTGCGTCTCTACTTCTTACACTACGAAAACGTCCCAGCTCACACTGCTGAAATGGAAAGTAACTTCATTTCGCTTTCTGGAATTCAAGAAATGCGCCCGGCGCCATATTCTCCGCCGTGTGATTTCTGGTTATTTCCACAAAATAAAGAAAAAAAATTGAGAGGAAAAGTGTTTGTTAGCAATGAAGAGATAATAAATGTGGTTAATGCCGAAATTAAGGGGACAGTTACCTATAAAATTTTTTTTTTTTTTTTTTTTTTTTATTTATTTTACATTGCGACTAGTTACAAAGAAAAAATTTTATTAACTAACGAGCAATTTGTTTAGAATTTAGAAAATGAGGTATATACAACAGTTAACGCTAAGGTGTGGTTAGTACATTAAGTCTTTGGGCTTTCTGCGTTTCAGTCTTCTTCTCCAATTAGCTGGATTAGCGAGAATAGTGGCCTCCGTATTGACGTGGTTTTTTAACCTTTCATCATGGGCTTTTGCTATCTTTTTTATCGTGTCTACCACCGAGTCAATATTTAGGTCGCGTTCAAGATCGGAGCTACGGATATACCACGGAGCACCGACTGCACATTTAATAATTTTGTTTTGGAGCCTTTGTATAGATTGAATGTTACTTTGGCTGGAGCAACCCCATAACTGTGCACCGTAGGACCATACAGGCTTCAGAATTTGTTTGTATACAATCATTTTATTATTGGTGGATAGTGCTGATTCCTTTCCCATAAGCCAATACATATTTCTGTATTTTAATTCCATTTCTTCTTTCTTTTTCTTTACATGGGCTTTCCATCTTAGCTTGGCGTCTAGAGTCATGCCCAGATACTTTGCAGTATTCGAGTATGGAACCTGTCTACCATTTAAATATATTGGAACATATTTGATTTTGTTTTGGGTGAAATTTATATGCACAGACTTGCTTTCATTTAATTTAATATGCCATTTATCGGTCCAGTCATATATTTCATTTATGGCTAATTGTAATTGTGATGTCGATGTGTTTTCCGTGTTTCCTATCGAAAGAATAGCTGTATCGTCGGCAAAAGTAGCTGTTACGCAGTTTGAATTGCATGGCAGATCGCATGTAAAGAGCAGATACAATAAAGGGCCCAGTACGCTTCCCTGGGGAACCCCTGCTTTGATTGGTTTGAGACATGAATATGAATCTTCTTGTTCTACTCTGAAGTAACGGTCGGATAAATACGAATTTAGGATGGTGGAGTACTGCTTGGGTAGCAACGCATTTATTTTCTTCTGTAGCCCATAGTGGCATACTTTGTCGAACGCCTTGGATATATCAAGGAATACCGCAGAGCAGGTTTTTCTTTCTTCAAAAGCATTTTCTATTATTCGCACTATCCTATGTACTTGATCGATAGTCGAATGCTTCGTGCGGAATCCAAATTGGTTCGTCGGTATAATTTTTTTGTTTTCTATTATTATGTTGATCCTTTTGATTAACAATTTTTCCACCATTTTCGATAGTATTGGAAGAAGGGAGATAGGCCTGTATGATGTTACATCGTGAGTATCTTTACCTGGCTTATTGAACATAACGACTTCCGCTGTTTTCCAATATATTGAAAAATATTTCAGCTTAAATGTGGAGTTGACGATATTCGTCAATACAGCAATAATATTGTTCGGGAGCTGTTTCAATATTTCAGCAGTAATGAGGTCGTAGCCTGGCGATTTTTTTATCTTAAGATATGAAATTTCTTCTAATATTTCGTCTTGTGAAACCGGAGGGATCTCATTTATAGCATTGCTATCGCCGTCGTGATCCATATCATCAGACATTACCGATCCATATGGTGTGAACGTCTCCTCGAGGTAGTTTGCGAATGTATCTGCTTTTTGTTTATTTGTTTTGGCCCACTTATTGCCATGTATCTTGATGGGTGCGTTCTGAGATAACGGTTGCTTTAATTTTTCAGTACATTTCCACAGTGAATAATTTGTCTTCCGTTCATTTGTTAATTCTTGCAGGTATTTTGTGAATGAACTGTTTTTGTACGCTTTGATTTCGTCGCTAAGTGTTTTGGTTATTTTATTTAGCTGAGCTTTGTCAAGAGGTGATCTTGTTTGATGCCATCTTCTTCGTATTTTCCGTTTCTTCAATACCATTTCCTTTATTTCTTTGGTATACTTGTGACCTGAAATGGTTTTCCTTATAGTTGGTGTACTCTGCCAAGCTGCGCGTTGGATGTTATTTGTCAATCGAAGTACTTCGTCATCGAGTTGATCCTTTGTGCTGATTATCGGCAGGTGGTCATCTGGGCCTTCCAAAATGTGTTTAAAGTAATCCCAATCTGTAAGGTGGTTAGTCAGCTTAAATGGATGTTGTATTGTCGTTACATTTTCGTGCAGTGTTAGATAAATAGGAGAGTGACCTGATGACATATCCATGCCATTCTCAATGTTTACATAAGCGGTTGATACTTTTTTAGCGATAAAAAAATCAATTAAGTCCGGTGTTTTATGTGGATCAGTTGGCCAGTACGTTGGGCTGCTCGTCGATATAGCAATGCATCCTGTCTTCTTAAGTGCATCGTAGAGTTCTCTTCCTTTGGTTGTTGTGAGTCGCGATCCCCAGTGAGTATGCTTGGCATTGAAGTCGCCACCCATTATAAATCTATTCTTGTGGCTGTTTATCAGTTCAATATATTGGGCGCATTTGATTGTATGTCGTGGAGGGCTATATACCGCGGAAATTGATATTGCAGTTTTGGCGTATATCGTAACAGTTGTTACCTGGAATTCTTCCGTGAATATTTTTTGGTCTTCGTGATGTTTCAAGTTTCTTTTGATGATAATTGCACTCCCTCCTCTTGCACGGTTGCTAGGGTGGATAGTGTGATAAACATTGTAATTTTTAATTTTTATTGATGACTCCTTTGTGAAGTGTGTCTCTGCAATCAAACATACATCCACTTTTTGAGAATCTAAAATAAATTCCAGCTCTTTTTGATGCTTTAAAAGCCCGTTTGCGTTACCTATAAAATTTCGAAAAAAAAATTTTTTTTCATAAAATGTTAATATAATCCTTTAAGAATTTGTCAAAAAATTTTAAGAACATAAATTTAAGTATTTCTTATATTAAAGATCGTCAACCGTGACGACTCTATTCTTTGCGTTCGAGCGCTGGGAGGGGTATAGTTATGTTGTATTAAAACTTTAGATGCGTTTCTCTCAAAATTATATTTTTTTAATTGGCGTACACGATAACACGAAAAGTTATTGCCCGATCTCCCTGAAATTTTGCACACATCTTTTTTATGATACTTTCTATGTGAATTGAATTTTTTCGAAGCAAAAATAGAAAAATTCGCCCCACAATTAATTTTTTTAAGCATTTTATTCCGCGAATTTTTTTTCCCCATTTTTATAATTCATATAAAAATTATGATATTAATAAACAAAAAAAATTTTGGTTTTTTGTATTCAGGTTACTGACGCCGATGCTACAATGGCCGTCGATTGAGAAGCCCCGCTGCGACCTTCCTGGAAGAATCCGCCAATTTAAATGATTAAAATAAAAAAATAAAAAATCGTATATTATTTTAATGTATAAATAAACTGTATGCCAATTTTGAAAAAAAAAATATTGACTTCTTCATTTTAAATAATTTTAATGAAAATCAGGGATAATATCGCCGTTTACAGGTATCTGTCTTCTTAAGAAGCTGCAAACACGCAATTTTGCGGACTGTCTTACACAGTGGACTTATAGATTAAAAAATGTATAGAAGTTTATGGAATTTTATGCGGAGAAGATAAAAAATAATGAAGATTAAAAATAAAAAATTAAAAAAAATGTATAATTTTTTTTCAATTCAATTCGTCGAACTTTTGTTAGTCCCCCCGTATATCCACGCACGTTTCAGGTTTTATATTTCATTAGTTTCAATAATAATTGTATTGTTATTTAAACTTTGATACAAAAAAAGACAACAAGAAAATTTAAAATAAAAAAAAACACTCATACAATTCAGGGAAACATTAACACTTTTCAAAGTATGCCACCAAGACTTCTGTTCTCTAACAAATCATTCTCGTTTTTGCATGCAATCAAAATACCCAATTTTTATTATTTTCACATAACACAAAAAAAGGTGTAGTAAAGAAACTCTTTTTTGAAATGCTAAATTATGAACTAGAACCTTTTCTAAACGCTCTTAACAATGAGTTTCTGCTCACAACATTTTTCGAGGCCTACTCGACATCTTCCGCTATTTCAATTTTCAACTATTGTGCCATTCCTAAAGTCATACATGTGCCCACACTCACGCATACATCATTCTGCACACCGCGGCAGTCATTTGATGTGAAAACAAGTCGATATTTTTATCCGCTTGACTGCTGACCCATAAACAAACAAATATTCTTGTTGCCGCTTTAGTGGAACAATGCCATTAATCTTTAAAATATGTTTGATGGAAAAACCAACTATCATAAATATTCATCACATTTGTCATGTCTACATAGTGGAAATCTATCGAGCTAAGAAGTCAAAGCTATTGCACCCATACCACCCAAAGTGCTGAGTTGTGTTCAACAGCGAGAGGACACATTTATTTTCTCGAATTAGAAGCGGTCGCTTTGGTATATTCCTCGCTATGTACTTCTGTATTAATGGCTTTTCTCAATATGCATCAACGCAGCTGAAAAAGAAACGAGAACAGCAACAACAATAGCAATAACAACAACGAACAGAATGTGTATGAAAAATGAAATACAATTACTTGTCGGATAAGTTTAGTGGAATTTAAATAAGCACGTAGCTGCTAAGTGTCCGAGTATTAGTTTTGTAATTCGTTTTCCAGGCACGTAATTTTATTTTATCGTTAGCAAATCAAGGCATACAAGGTTTTTTAAATAATGGTATTGTCGTTTAGAAAATTTTGCACGCAATTTGGAGCAAAAATTTGGTAAAGTAGAGTTGGTTAGGGTAAAAAGAAATGCCTATTAATCGAAAGCCACAATGAACTTTATTGCGTATACGCCATGGTGCAGTATTTTCAATAGCCGTAAATATTTGGCATGAAATGGATAAGAAAGTTTAACACTTGATTAGGTTTGGGATCGAACATGGGCGTAGTGCACTAACTTTCAAGTAGCACAAGTATTGAGATTAATGAAGCATATTTTCAATGAAATTTTTTCCATCATACATAGTCCTTCTCAAGAAAAAATCTTCTTAGAAATATGTGTGCATTTATGAGAAATTAAGGTGAAAATGCAACACAGAAATATTGTTAGAATGTTTTTTTTGTTGTTTTATTTAAATTCGGTAGATAATTTAATGACATTTACTTTTGGAATTTGATATCCGGCATATGTCCATAGCTCATGGAACATAGTCCATTTGGAAGTCCAATTTTTGACTACTTTTTCCAATAAATCTAAATGATCTCAATCAGCAAAAATGCGACGCAAACGATGGTCATTTGGCTTCAATTCTCTATTTTATAGGCACATAAGCCAAGATCCTTAAGTAAAATTTTTCACGTAGACGAAGTAAAAATGCCAAAAAATTGAGAATGAGGACGGATCGACAATTCGGCAGTTCGGCGTCTTTTTTAACATTTCGCTCTATGAACTTCCCGAAAAGATTTTTATTTTTTTTAAAGTAAATTTCCACAATTTGGGAGCACTATTCTCGCGTTAAACGATTCGTGATGACTTGCCAAACCTTACTGAACAGAAATCTCAACACAATTTGCAATTATCAGCTGTCAAACACTCAGCGTGTACCATATATATGTACACATAACAATTTTCAATATACAGTAGATTCTGTTTTTATGCGGTAGATACGTTCCGCATGAAATTAAAAAAAAAACATAAAAAAGCTACCAGTTCTATAGTAAAACTATAGATACGATTCAAAAGTGCTAAGAACCGCATAAATCCGAAATAATGTAATAAAACCGCATAAAATAAGGGCACTAGTCCCATATTATACGTTCCATACACCGCATGAATCTGAAATAATTAAATAAAATCGCATAAACAAAATATTGTATTTTTGAAAATTATATCTTTATTTAAGAAACGTCAGAATCGAAAAATAAATTTACGTCAGAAATAGAAGCAGACAATACCCACATGTTGCGCATTCGTTTAGGATTTGGCATAAAATCACTTTCGTCACTTGAGGAAATGTACACGTCTGATCTAGATGGTTATGCAGACGGTTCCATACTTGTAGGGTTAGCATTTCTGATGTAATCTGTGATGAGTTTTTGCTTAGCTGGTTTAGAATCTTGTTTATATGTACAACTCCCGATAGGTCGACATGCATTTTTTAATTTAAAAAAAAACCGCACTATTTCAAAACCGCATAAAAAAAGCCGCATAAAAACAGAACCTACTGTACTTGTATTCTAGTCCATATTTTTTAAGTTAACAAACTCAAACATAAATTATTCAAAAACTCATACATACAGCGAAATATATCGAGCCATAACCGCCGAAAAAATGTATCCCACAAACTCGAAATTTTACAGGGGAAGGTTTTTTTTAAATTAAATCAGTTTGAATAAAACCATTATTTTAATATTTATAATGTAAATAGTTTTTTGTGTAATACATTTAATTTTAATAAATTTAAATAAATATTTGCATCATAAGGGTTGTTTTTGTGGGATACATTTTTTTTGCTTTCCTTCTGGCAACCTATTATTAAAAAAGTGTGTGGGTTACACAAAAATTTATTTTAAGGAAGTGACTTCCCGTTTTTTTTTTATTTAATTTTTTTACTTAGTCCTTAAAATTAAATTACATTTGATTTAAAAAAAATAAATGTATACATTTCTTAGTATATTCGATAAAACAAAAATAAAGTAATGTAATTCATATATTTAAAGTTTTCTGTTAACAAAGTAATGTTATTCATATTAAAATCTTGTAAACTTGCATAACGATAGATAAAAATATATAAAGAACGCTAAATACTATCTTCCTGGTCGGTTTCAGGTAGCAAATCTTTAACAGATCCATCCCATTTTAAATTTAAATACTCGTGTTGGAATTTTACGGGTAAAGTTTTTCTATCGCAAAGCGTTTTCCATTCCTTATATTTAGCATAAGAAATGTTTAATATATCATCATATAATTGAGTAGGTCCCTCACAAACTATTTCGGAATTTCGTCTGGATCGTGGAATTGAATCTAAATCATAATTTATGGTTTCAGATTCATCAAAGTAGCCATATTTAAGAGTAATATTTGGAATATTTTTTTCCAATGTAACAGAGCGTAATTTTGTAAATTGGTTTTTCACTGAATTTGGAAGTAACGCCTGTGAAAATGCCTTCCAGTCTTTAAAATCACTGTTAGTTAATTCAATACAATTATATTTTCTTGGGTTAGTTCTTGCATTTGATATTATGGTGTACCACTCACTTGGAGCCCAAACAGTTCTATTCCGAATAAACGATTCAATTGTACTATGTATCGAATCAACAGGCATCATGGTGTGTCCAGGCAACAAGTATGTGATTTTTATATTAGTCACAAAATTAGAATTTTCAACAAAATAGGTTAATGTCGCAAGCATAGCTCTGTTTTTGTTCTGTCCTGCGCAGCTATCACAATAAAGATGGACTATCGATTGGGTTTTTCTTTCATCGACTAATTTAAGGTATTGGAAAACAGTTGTGCAAATTTCATTGCACCCTCGTTTACCATCCTTTTCTCCCCATAAAAAACAAAACCCATCTCTTGTACCACTCTCATAAAAACTTTCATTGTAAAATGAATATTTTCTAGAATAGAACAAAGTAACACTTTTCCCATAGGGAGTATTTAAGACCTTTTGCAAGTCGAAACTTGTACATAAATAAGCCGGACTCTCTTTGCATAGCTTTTGGTCCTCCAAAAATATTTGCTTACATTTCTCTTTGTCCTTTAGATGAATTTGATACTCGTCTGATGAATGAAATTGCTTTTTGGATTCTGTGTCTAAATTATTGAAATTCTCGCATAAGATACATTTATCTTTTTTAGGTAAATGAAAGCCTAAATTGAAACTGTTTTTAAAAATATTACGGAATACTCTTAACGATAACTGACTATTAACTTTATTAATAGTTTTCAAATGTTCTACATAATGCTGATATACAATTTTTGTGTTTCGAAATTCTTGAGGTAGATATAATTTTGTACTTTTATTCCTGCAATAATGTGAAGGAACCGCTGGTAATTGTTCTATAAAGGATTTTACTAGCGATATGCTTGCTTCCTCAGATTTGTTGTGTGCAGTTGGCTTTTTTATATTTTCAAGGCAAGTTTTATACGAACTTCTATTTTTTATTACGGATATTATAATCGTTTGTGAAATGTTCAACGTTTTCAATAAAAAATGTTGACAAACTTTAAAACTGCTACTATTGATATTGATAAAATAATTAAAGCTGCACTTTTTTCTGTCACTTTCTCCATATCGCCTTTTAATATCGACTTGTTTAACACAAGAAGACAGCCAATCTTTCTGTCTAGTTTTGTTGCCGATTCCCCAAAAATGTTCATTTATTCTTACTCTTTCATCTTCAGAAATTTTATCATGACACGAATTTGGACATTTTTTCTTTAAGCACGGGTTGGGCAAAACACTCGTATTTTTTTTGTTAACTTTTTGCAGCCTTTTAGGTATTCTCTTTTGCTTTCTGTAGCCCCTTTTCCCAACACACGTTTCCTCCTCGACTTCTTTTAAACTTTCCAAACCATTTAAATCAACGAAAGATTCATCTGAATCGTTATACGGTACCAGGGAGAGCTGTAAAAATATCCAATAATTGAAAACAAAACCATATTTTGCAAAAAAAAACAAATTCATACCTTCGACATATTGTTCTAAAGCTTTATCTTTAATTAAAGTCTCAAAAAATTCTTTTTTCATTTTTTTCCCTTGTGTTTCATTTATTTTAAAAGAGAATTTAATTGTATCCCACACAAGCTTTCAAAGAAAATGTAAACAAATCATCATATGCATTTACATTAAAATTGTTTTTGTTATAAAATCATAACGGTTTAATCTACAGCCATGAAATTTTGACAGATGATGCAAAGGATGTTGAACTATGGATTTCGATAGAAAAACAAAAATCGATTATGGTGTGGGATACATTATTTTGGCGGTAATGGCTCGATATATTAGAATAAAAATTTTAGCCGGTACTCGATAAAAACAGTGCATAGGCTCTAGTTTCTTTATTTGTTTACATCGAAACTAGTTTCCCGAAGTTAGAACCAAACAGATTCTTTCAGCGAGTAGCTTTTACTATCCGTCCTAAAGAGAATAATCCCTCTATAGGAGCAGAGGAAGGAATGGGAGTGTTAAATTTAGGAAACCCCTCTCGAATAATTTTGTAGCTCTCCAGGCAGCTGAGAGAATTATTAGACTCAAACAAATAGGTGTCAACCTACCTTTGAATCCCATCCTGCTCAATATACAGGTGGCTTGAAAACACCCGAAAGCATAGGCGCTGGCTTATATGGCCACAAAACAAAGCGTTCTGTGCCGATTAGTTGTTCAAGCGGAATTTAGGAAGACATTTGACATCCTTTTAGTTAGATCTTGAGCAATTAACTTTTTAGGAGTGCACAATCACATCCGGCTCATTTGGGTCCTATGAAGCAGTGGTATACGTGGGAACAAAGTAGCGCGGGCGTTGGCAAGAGAGGTTGCGGCCTTGGTAGGGGTGAGCCCTTCCTTGCCGTGACATATCGGACCATCAAGGATAATAGCTTAGCAGAGTAGAAGAGTATAATCAAAAGAAATTTAAGCATCTCATAAGTTTCGCCAAAAAAACTGAGAACATTCGGGGTATAAGAGTTGAAGCAAATTTATATTGTTTAGATGGCTCTGCCACTTTTATTGACAGTTTGTGAACGTAGCTTAATAAATATTCAATTTTTTAAAGCATCCGCAGTTAATTGGCTTGTGAGTAGACACGACATTGCTGCTATGATGGTCAAGTTTGCCTCTTCTTCTCCTGGAAGTTAAAAATTTGTAAATATTTCTTTAACTTTAAAGTCATGCATTCTTTTAACTTCATTCTCTTTAACTTTACAGGCATACCTTCAACAATTTCTGGGATCTCTTGTCATGTATAATATTTCAAAACTTAACGCAAGCCAATGGAGCATAGTTCCCACTTTCAAAACTCTGCAAATCAAAGCTGCTTAATAGACCATGCAAAATTAAGATGTATAAATCTGTAGTCCGATTAGTCAGAGTCTTGGATATTAAGTGAAAAGGACAAAGCCAAACTCCAAATATTTGAGAGAAAAAGTTTGAGAAAAATCTTCGGAGCAGTCAAAGACAACGACGTGGAGAGCGCTAAAATGAAACCATGAAGTGGACTAACTAATAAAAGGAGAGATGTTTTGCGCTTCATAAAAGGTCGAAGAAGCAGATATCTATGGTATTTCACGAGAATGGACCAAAAGGGCGCTCAACGATACAATAATTGACGCTTAAGCATTTACGACGAAAGCAAAAGGTGGACCAAGATCAAAATGGATTGACGAACTGGAGGATGAAATGAAGAAACTCAAAGTAAATAACTGGAAGAAATCAATGATAGCTCTGCTCAAATGGCGACATCATAAAATGATGATGAGCAGCATGAAGTAACCGAGCTACACGTGTTGCTCTCATTGGAGCAGGAGGTTCAATGTGCGGCTAGTACAACAAAAATGTGTACACCAATGTCCAATAACTCATTCATAAATTCGATGTTGACCTCTTCATATTCCTTTCGCTGGTTACCACTATTCACAAGATTTAGTGGAAATAGTGTGCTTAAGCTATTATTATTAATTCAGTGGGAATTTAGTCAGCTTCACTACCATTAGGCTTGTAGTGGAAAGCCTATTGCACTGCCAGTTAAAAATCACAGTGATAGAGAAAACGTTGATTTTTTCCACTAAACAACTTTTTTATAAATCCAACCAGTTCGTTATCGTAAGTGGTAGTTAAGAGCGTAGTGCACTCAAAGATTAATGCACTACGCCTATGCCTTTCGCCTATATCTTTTTCGGTTTGATTTCAGCTTTTGGTAGCATACGTGACGTTATTTGCACACTGCATACTGCTATTCGTGGGGCGAGTGAGGAGCTGCTTAGAAGTGGCATCTGCTTAAGAAGGGTATTGAATCGGTACTGACACATTGAAAAATATATTCACTTCTTCATCATAATAACTGTTGAGAACTGGAAAACAAGGAACCAGTGTACAGGATTTCAGGTAGTCAATATGTCTGCAATAATCAGTAATACCCATTTGTTAAGCATTCCGTTGAAACGTATGCCGTTGAGAAACCTTAACGGGCAACGTGATTAGCTTAGTGGGAGTAAGAAATCAGATAAACGAAAAGATTGGGGTTTGTGAATGAAGTACCCTTTCGTTACGAAATTATTTACATACGTGTGCGAGTGTGTTAGTACAAATATGGTAGGTGACTTGCTCTCAGAAGAGTAGGGGGAATACGTTATCAATATACCACTTCTATAGCCTGTTGGGAGGTGCATGTGCTAGACGAATCAAGGTTGCCGCTTCTATTATAAAATTTCGTTGGAATTAAGTTTTGCAAACTAATACTCGGGCTGCTGCTTCATGTCTGCTCGCCAATTAATCTCTCTACTATTATAAATGTGAAAGTTTGAGAGTTTGGCTTGTGTCTCAATCATGCGAAAACGATTGAACGGATTTCCATCCAATTTTGTAGTAAGATATTTTACGACCTAGAATGAAAAAAGCCAAGAATGATAGAAAGAATATTGCGCCCATCAAGAGTGCGTGACGTCACGTTTTTCCAAGTTGTGCAGTATTGCCAAACATTTGCTCTTCGCAATAAATTTTGTGCTTTTTCATACCGAAAATGCGAAAATTTTGAAGTTTCGTGTTTGTCTCTTTTTTTTAATTTAAAGCTACCGAAACTTTAAGTTAAAAAAAACTGTATTATTATACAAAAGAAGGTTAAAAAATGCCACTCTGAGAAGACTTTAGTGCTAATAAAAATTAGTTGGTTCTTACTAAATTAGATATTTTCAAAGTGTGAATTTAATTGTTTGCTCCTTTTAAGGTAATGCAAGAATATTAAATCTCCCTCTCTCAACTCTTCTTAAGATTGAACACCTTTTTACACATTTTAAAAGGCGTTTGAATTTACTAAATGCGAATTAAAACCATAGAGGTGTAATCGTTCTTCCCGGCCATCAATCCTTAATGGGACATAGAGCATCAAGAGGGGTATTCATAGTAAAAATAAACAAAAAAAATACTGGAGAAACCATAATGACCTTTTTACAAAAGGAGTACCTTATCTAGTTACATAACCTCAAATATATCAAAAAAGTCGTTCTCTTAACAAAAGAGTTTCTCTTAACAAAAAACTCATAAATTAAATTGTACATAACTATTAACCATTTATTAAAAAAAAAACGCACAATTTAAACACAATTTGTCACTCATTCAAATTTCTTGAAGTAATTTAACAAAAAATTAATATTTTATTTTCTTTAAATGGGCATTTTAGTGCGTTTTCATATCCAAAGCTAGGCAACTCTGCAGTAGCGAGAGAGAAAGCAGAAGAACACCAACAACACAGGCAATCGCGGGCAATGCCACAAAGATGTTAAAAAAAAGTAAAGCTAAATAAAACTGAGTGAACTATTTAACTAATTCTTAAAAAATGTATATTTTACAAAATTATAAACATTACAAATTAATTAGAACAGGCTAGAAAAATGTCATGAAGAAAGAACTAAAACTCCGAGACTAAATAACAAAAAAAAAAAAAAAATGCTAAATCAAGTTACGAAAATGGTAATCTGGCCATATTGAAGCTAAAATCACGTAACTCGTTGTCAAATTCGCTGGGAGCAAAGCAACAGAACCACGATAGGCGCCATCTCATTATTCTCTCCATCGTGGAAAAAAGCCAACTTTTTTAAGAGTATTGTCACTTGTCACGTAGTTACATTTGAAATTAAGCCTTTGAAATATAGTTTGTTTATGAAGGAGTCTGTCAAATATGAGAGTCGTTTGATAAGTCCGCGCAAAAATAAGAACTACTGATTGTTTTGGGTAAACCTTTTTTAGTTCTCGAAATAGTCTCCTTTTAGGTTTATATACTTCGTCTAACGCTGTACTTGTTTGTTGTTGAATAAAATTGTTTCTTCAAAATGTGTAACAAATAAAAGTCCGAGTGGCCCGAGGGAGCCAAGTCTAGAAAATAGGGGGATGTGAAACGAGTTAGAATTCGATTTCCATTAATTTTGCATCCTGCTTCAACTGCTGAGGCGTGAGACAGAGACGTGACAGATCTGGCTGAAACTTGGTGTGTGCTCTTCCAAGAAATGCTACTACACTTCTTGAAGTGAATCCATTTCAGCAATGTACATATGTAGATAAAATCTTCATTCCTAAACCGAAGTGTATGAAGTTTTGAAGAGAATGTGGAGCTTATATTACAACCTTTTGCCCACCTCTTTCTTTGAGGTGAGCACCGCTGGGAACTGTTTAAAGCTATTCGACATATACTCGTTTCACACGAATTGCCTGGCATTTTTGTGTTGATTTTTATTTTTCTATTCACAAATTTTTTAGTTTTTAACTTTATATTTTCGCATGATTCAAAATAAAAGGTTTTGAAAGTTTTACCACTGATTTCGGATGCTTCTTAATTACTACTATTATTGATGCAATTTGTAAGTAAGGGAGAAAAGGGCTTAACTTTATCCCCTTTCTGAGAAAGTAGTAAAAAATTGAAAAAGTATTAAGAATTGTTTTTCAGGTTTTTCTAAATTCAAATGTTCATAGCTTGACAAACAATTGTGATAACCGAAACCATACAGAAATAAACTACAACTTAACTTAGTATTTTCAACTTAACTGTTTGTTTTTAACAATTTCTGCAACTTTCGGTTCGTTTCACAAAATCTTTGTCAACCTATATCTTAATAACTATACGTTTCTCACAAAAAATATATTTGACCCATTCTCAGAAGACCTACGTTAATCCATGTACGAATTTTGGATGTTGCCTGTGCCATAAAGTTTGTTGTTCTGGGCTTTTAACTTTTTAATCTGTGCTTCAGAAACTATTTGATTGACATGACATTTGTATGATATTTATCCAGTTAAATAAAACCACACTTTTTAAATAAACAAATATTTACTCTCTTTGCGTAAAAGCATCAACCGAAGGATTTTGCGTATCGGACTCAATCCATCAATGCAAAATTTCGATAGGCATCGGGAGAGCATCACTAGACAACTTCGTCTCCTTCCGATCAGGGCCGATCTCGAAATCCGTTGCCGAAAAGTGATACACGCAAATTTCTTCGCCTGGTTTCAATGAAGTGCCGAACGATTGTACCCAATCTTTTATTTTCATTTTGCCTTTTGAGGCAAGAACAAACTTAGCGCCGTCTTTTGTCCACGTGGCATAACAAAAACTGTATTGCCTGCCAACTTTTTAAATGAAAGTTCTCATTTCTATGCTTTTGAGTACTTTTTCTTTAGAATTTGCTTTGAAATAAAAAGTAGCTTTTTCAAGAGGACATCACGGTAAGTATGATACCTCAAGATGGCTGACACTGGCTGAAAATTAGGCATCTTACATTACTTTTAATTATTGCTTCATGTAGTTTTGGAGCTGATATAATACATATATAACAAGTCTACCGATTGAAAACATTGTCTCTAGTTCACGCGTTTTTTTTATACACTTTACTTCAGAGAACTAGCTTCATCCAAATTTTTTTGTTTTTTATTTTTTTTCTTATTTTTTTTTTGTTGGTTCTGTGAAAAACCCACAATGGAGAGAATAAAGAAGTGGTGCCTTTATCGTGGTCCCGTTACATTGCTTACAGCGTGTTTAACACTATCAGCTGATTTTCGTGACGCCACACTAACCCAATCGGTGGTCAGACGATTCGTATCTTGATTTAGCATTTTTTGTTATCTACCCTCGCAGTTTTAGTTCTTTCTTACCGACATTTTCTAACCTCTTCTAATTAAAATGTGATGTTTATAATTAAGTAAAATATAAATTTTATAAAAAGTAGCTCAATAATTCACTCAGTTCAATTTAGCTTTACTTTTATATCATCTCGTCACATTATGGGCGATTGCGATTATTGTTGGTGTTTGTGCTTATTCGTGCTTTATTCGTGTGAGTCTTAAGCAGTCCACAGACGGGAAAAAAATCGAAACAATCGGTTAAAACTCATTTCGTCACACAGAAAGTGTGAAAAAAAAATGTATGCGCATACTCACCTCGCCTTTCAAACCAGTCCTGCACCCAAATTTAATGACTTTTTTCCTCTTTCTCTCTTCCCTTCTTTTCACGCTCTATTTGTGTGAAATAGCTTTATTTCCATTTTTTTCAAGTTTATTCTTCTTCTTCTCCTTCGAGCAGTCAAATCTGTCTGCGCAACTGCAGTGTTGCCAAGTTTTAGATAAAAAAAGCAATAAAATGCCCATTTAAAGGGGGGTAATCGGTAATTTTTTAATCATATTTTTAAAGGTGATAAAATGATTATATTATTTTGAAGCCTTAACACAACTTTATTTAACCTGTCGAGAGTACAAGAAAAAGTTTTTTCATTTTTTTTGGCGGCTCAGGATCATTTCTTGTCGGCTGCCTACGGCGCGAGGTCCCAAACTACTCTATTTATTACTCTTAATCTATCAAAAAATTAAATTGGTTTTTTTCATAACATATTAACGGAAAGGATGAACCTCTAAAATTAAAAAAACAAGTATAAAATTAATTATAAAATAAGCCTTTGAAAAAAAAGTCAGAATTTAGGGCTATTTTATTGACATTTTTAAACCCCAAAATAAATATCTGAAATAACTTTTTGAGTTACAACACGAACAGTTTTTAAAAATACAGTTTTGAGATAAATGAGTTTAAAGTTTGAGGTACTGGAGCGCGCGGACCGCTCTCTACATAGTTAATGGGCTATAGAAGCTATAATATTAGGAA